>JBAJHX010000033.1:20277438-20295536 GCA_037176925.1 Amniataba percoides
CTTCCTGCCACAGTGTGTTTCCTGCCTGTTTGATTGTCTGCCCCGCCCTGATTGTGTCCACCTGTTCCTTGTTACCTTGTGTGTATATAGTCCATGTCTTCCCTTGTCTTGTTGCCTGATCATCAAGTCATGTTTCATGCTCCATGTTTCAAGTTGATCTAGCCACTCAAGTGAGTTTTTTGAGTTCTGAGTTTTCAGTCAGTTTTGTTCCCAGATTTTGGATCTTGTTTTGCTTTTTGGAAAGGCTCTTTTTGTTAAGGAATAAAACCCTTTTTTGAACCTTGCTCCAGAGTTTTTGGTGTCCTGCTTTTGGGACCTGCCTTGTCTGCCGAGAGTGAATCGTAACAAAATGTTGTGCTCAGAATGGAGGGAAAACAAACTGGTTCTTCTGATTCTTCTGGTTTCTTTTCTGATTTATTTTCTGTAATTAATAAATATTCAGCAATTTTCAACAAAGTTCATTTATAAGATTCATCTAGTTTTTATGACATAAAGCAGACTTCACGCTGAGGTTTGTGATTTAACCTAAGAGGCAGATCTGACAGTGCTTTGCCATGATCAGCTGTGCGTATCTCTGTTTTTCATGGTACTGATTAAGGTCAAGCGACTGAAAGGATTTCTGTTTGTGAGCTTTCTCTTTTGTGATTTGTTTGGAAGTTTATTTTGTCACACCAAAGCAGTTTTATACGTATTTTACCTCACTGATGTTCTTTTTGAATATTCATCTTTTGATAAAACACGTCTCTTTCTTGTCTCTTGTGCTAAGATTTCGAAACTATCTTTAGTACAGTGCATGTACTGTATATCGGGGACCTTGTCAAGCTCAGGGACCATTGTGTTCCTTAAACATCGTGACAAGCCACTAAAATAGATCTCTGGATTTCATTCATTGCTGGTCTAAAAATATATAGTTTGGTTTGCGAGCTGCAAGTGAACAAAGAGACCCTCTAATGTGATTTTCCTGCTTACTTTCTCCTTCCCGTGTGGGTCGACCAGGTGTTGTAGCAATATGTTAAATCTATAAAAATCCCTGTTAATGTGCTACACTCCCATCCCTCAATAAATCCAGAGGAGCCGCTCTGTGAACAACCAGAGAACACTCTGTCTTTTTTGGCCTCTCCGACTCCCTCCCAGTATGCACGTTGAAAACACATGTTTTAAATTTTTTATCTGAGGTATTGTTTAAAAGGATTAATAAACGAGCGTGTGACGTACCGCTCGGCTCCTCCTGCGCCTTAACTTGAAACATGTGTGTGGGCTCGAGCTCTCTGTCCAGCTTCCTCAGGGTGGACAGCTGACCTGTGAACGGGTTGATACTGATGGGGCAGTCCTTGTCTAAGATGGAGTATCTAAACAGGGAGAGAGCAGGAGATCAGTGCAAGAGTCACGAGGCAGGAGTCAGAACGTCATTTTCTCAAAGTCTGCGCGGCGTCGTACTGTATGGTCTTGTTGGCTCTGTCGGGATCTGCGGCTCTGACTGTTCCGAAGTTTGTCAAAAGTTGCTCCTCCATCACGGTGAAAGTGTAGATGGACTGAGAGAAGACTGGCGGCTCGTCCACATCTATCACCCTTATGTTCACCTGTCAATTTAAATCCATGCATGTCATACAATTTCCACACATTAGGCATATATTAGAGATTTAAACTGGACTAAAACAGCTGGAATGAAGTTTTTTGTATTTTTCTTACAGTAATGAAGTACTTTCTGTCTCTGATTGTACCTGAGAGCTGCCTACGAAAGACTAATAAAATATACAATATTTACAGAGAGAAAATTACATTTACCAGCCCTCCAATTTCCAAATCTGTGACTTTCAATCTGTAAGATGTACTGCCTTCCCACTGAGTCTTTGCCACACGTCTGTCATTATAATCAGCCGAACTTAACATTTGATTACTTTCCCATCTTTGCTGTTTTAATAGAAATCAAAAGCAGCGTGATAAGATCCCCGCAGGATAGCACAAAGACTACAGATGCCCTGTGTGATATTCACCTGGGCTGTGGTGACAGCGCTGTTCATGTTGTCAGCAGGTCTACTCATGTCTCTTTCTTGCACATGGACAGTGAAACTGTACCGGTTTATCTTCTCGTAGTCCAGAGGCTGAAGATCAGAGAGAGAGAGTTAAAGGAGAAGTCAGTCCACAACAAGTAAAAAGTACTTATTACATCAGGATACAAAATCTTATCATGTGATCTTCTCATCCTTACATTGACTGTCAAAATAATTTAGTCTCTGCGGTAACAAATATGAACTGCTAAATGCTCGTAGTCATAGTTTTATTATGAAATAAATCCTACATATCAGTGTGTTCAATTGCATGTTACAACATATGAAGTAGGTGTAAAAGATTCAAGATATTTTGTTGTATCCCAAGTTTAGATCTGCTGGAAATCAGCTGGAAATCAGAAAATGTTTTGCTCTCCTCCCAAAATGCAGTAAAATCACTTGATGTCCCCTTAATAACATGAAGTTTTTTAGACTTAACTTTCAAACTTTCAAACTATGTCTTTTAGTAAATGGCTGATGTCGATTGTTACGCAATGATGAAGTAAAGACGTTCCATATTTGGCTTTATTCTCAAAGGTGCATATTTCCAAACATATTTGTCTCCTTCTTTTCGACAGGAGACACACATTGCATTTGCACTTTATGTTTTTACATGCTTAAATGCATCAACTATCTTCATCCTTGGTGCATTTACACCTGCGTCTGTTCACTGAGGACGGCTGTCATGCCAGGTGTGAAAAGGCTCTGAATGTCACAGCTCAGCTGAAACAACCTAAGCTCATACTCTGGATTTCTGGAAACACAATGAAATGCCAACTTTTTCTTCCATGTCAAACATGTTCCCATGCATGAAAATACCTCATTCCTTTCAATTTTTCAACATGTGCACAAACTGAGACTTGCACAGCGTAACAGATTCACTTTCATGTCAACAAATTTATTGCAGCCAGCGCCGCTTACTGTCACATTTCTGCTTATCACTTCTTTCCCCCTGTATTAGAAATAACCAACTGTTCAGTTAAATGTTTTTTTTGGCAGACTGTTTTATCTGTGGATAGGACACCACAGGTAGACGTATTCTGTTAACTGGATTATTCATGGTAACAGGTATACTCAGTCGCAGGGTATCAAAGGCATGTGTAAACAGCTTAACAAGAATAAAACCTTAACCGCAGTGTGGCCGATAGCTGGCTTACTGTGTACATGTAAACACAGCCGGTGAGAAAGATGAGAGGGGCTTCAGAGCTGAGGGGCGAGTCGAGCGGAGGGAAGATTGAGGTGCGATTCGATTCCAGGCCAGCGTGGGTACAAGCTATTACAGAGCTCATTTCATTAGAATACATTTTCAGCTCTCTGATGTCCTAAATACTTTATCTGAAGAGCACAATCCAGTGAAGTAAACCTGCTCGAATTCCTGCAACCATAAATAGCTCTCCTAGCCAGAAGGAGACCAGGACTTTTGGTTGAATTCTGTGTTATACAGCATCACGGCAAAAAGACTTAAAGTGATAAATAAATGACTGAAATGTCCAGTTTTTGCCACTTCAAGAAGAAGTAGCATGAATTGGGGTTCATATTTTCCAATTAGCAACCAATCTTTGCTGTGATATTCTGTCAAAACCTGCAATACAGCATCACATCTTTCAAAAGGACAAAATGAAGAGATACTTGAGCCTTTTTGATAGGGCTTTGAGAGTATGATGGACAAAAAAGGTTGGGAACCAGTGCTTACAAACTGCAGGCAGCAAAACATGGCAGTAAATTCACTGAAGGTGGAACACTTGAACGTCCAATTTAATCAGTATTTCCACAAAAACTCAGCTTGACCCACCGAAAGCAAAGAATACAGTAAAATACAGATACATAAATAACTTTTTAAAAAAGCCTTGAGCTATCATCTCTTCAAGTGTCTGCCACGTGAGCCTCCTACCTGCTTGAGCACGAGGTTGCCGTCCTTGTCCGGGCTTAGTTCAATGCCAAACATTTTGCCGTTTTCGCCCGGGATGTTGAAGATGGGCGCTTTGTTCTGAATCTCATCTCTGTCCTCCAGCTGCAGAGTGCCTATCTTCTCATTCAGCCTGTGGTCCTCGGGAACCTGCATTTCGTATGTTCCTGCAGACACACAGCAAACATCAGTAATGTATTTCTGACAAAGTATTGGAAACATCTGTGATCATTGTAACGTGTCAAGAGAGGAAACGTCCAAAATATGTCACTCTAGAGTTCCTTACTTCGGGTGAAGGAAGCAATGTTGTCGTTGATGTCGGTGATGGTGATGGTGACGGAGGTGGTGGCCGTGCTGCCAGAGGCCATCCCTCTCATGTCCTGAGCTTTAACCACCACCACATACTGACTTTGGGTTTCCCGGTCCAGAGTGTCTATCTTGCATCTGATCATACCTACAGACAGACGGTGAGAGAGACAGACAGGAAGAGAGGGTGTTATCTCTGAGGTCAGATCTGACTCACATAGGAGTAAAAATAGCTCATACGTCTACACCTTCCCAAATTGGCTTGTTAAGGTCGACATTGCTGCAGGATAACAGTCACGTTGCAGGTCAGTGCAGCGAGCTTACCTTTCTCGCTGTCGATTTCGAAGGCAGACAGGCCTTGGATCAAAGAGTATCTCAGCTGTCCATTAGCAGTGCTGCTGTCATCGGCATCAGTGGCCGTCACCTCAACAACTTGAGTTCCTAGATGAACATGTATGTAGAAAAATGCGTCGTCAGTAAGACATCATGCTACAGCGTTTTATAAAACCAAACCAACTTTTCTTGCATTCAACACTGTAGCTGATTAATTCACCATGATTATGTGCTAAGATTGTGTTATTTAAGTCTGTAATGTGCCTTTTTTCACAGGAGGATGTGCTAATGATTGTGACAGGTGTTGACATTAAGTTTCATTTTTCACAGTCCAGGCTATTTTTAATCTAAATTAGAACTGGAAAGCAAATGTCAGCTGAACACTTGCAGCAACAGAAACTTTGTTCTGAAAGAAGTTGCTTAATTCATGGCCATGGTTACAAATCTCTCTGTCTTCTTTAGAGTTTGACTAGCTGAAACACCCTGATGTTGTGGAACTTATTTATAAAGTTAATCATGTAATATAAGTTTGCACAAATAAACCTACTGACACTGTTCTAAATCCTTCCTTATGTTAAAAAACTGTAAGCAACTGCTATCAACTTCTATTTCAAATAACTCTTTTGGCAGTAATCGTACCTATTGCGGACCTCTCCATGATGGATGCATTGTATGTTCTGGTGAAAACGGGGATGTTGTCATTGATATCAGTCACATGGACAATAAAGTGTCCAGAGTCCTCTATCAGCTTATTGTTCCCATCATACATCGTGGCGGCCAAATGATATTCGCTCTTCTCCTCCCTGTCCAGAGATCTGGTGACAAACAGGTCTCCGTTTTTATCCACGGTGAAGATTGTGTCTGCTCCTTCGCCTTGAATCTTAAAACTTTTCACCTCCGCTGTCTTGCTTGACTTGAGCTGTAAAAAGGAAAAAGATAGAAATATGAAATATAGTTCACCGTCTCAAATCAAACCAACCAAATTTACACAAATAAACTGAGCATTCAAGCTGAATCTCTCAGGTATTTTCTCAGAGAGCTGGTTAGCAAGAAATTAATGCCCCAGATTTTTGGCATGCTACAACATGAAACTGAATGAGGGGTGACAAAATTACACATTTGCCTTCCCATCAGACAGGCATGGCAAGTAGATGATTGCACATTTAAAGACCAAACAATAGAAGATGTGCCCAGGTCAGAAACATCAGCAGGAGTCTTGTTGGGTTGTTTCAGTCATGAGTGAGTGAGGTCGCGGCGGTGATGTAAACCTACCTGTCCTATTTTGTAAGCGATGGGTGTAGGTTTCTCCTCTTCCACGTAGAGCGAGTTCCAGATCCACTCTCTCTTCTGCCTGAACAGGACAGGATAAGTCTTCTTCTTGACGATCTCGATGGGGCCTCGCTTCCCTGCTTCCTCCACTATAAGGCCCGAATCTTCAGCCACAGCGAGTGAGATGGACAAGGCCGCAGTGGCCATGAGCCCCATAGTCCACAGCTGGAGCCAAGCCATCATCTAGGGCAAAAAGAGGGGGATGAATGAGTGAAAAAAGGGAGTAAAAGAAGCAAGAGGTAATGAGGAAGCAGAGAGGAATATGGAGGGAGAGGAAATGAGAGAGGAGAGAGAGCAAAAAAGAAAAAAAAAGAGAGAGAGAGGAGATCACATTAAAACCACTTATCAGCCTTGGACAGACCCTTTCACTGTGCCAGGGTGAGACTCAGAGTGAAGGCCAAGGACTCGCCGTCCCCTCACGCTTCGCCACTGAGCTCGAGGTCTAGCTATCATTTAGGACCAGGGCTCTTAAACCTTTTCAGCCTGGGACCCAAATGAAACATTTAGCCTCTCATCATGGGACCCGGGCTGAGGCATATCACTACCGTGGTTCGTATGGGGATCTATTAAACATAGGCCTGTGACCCATTTTAGGTCCTGACCCACTGATGTCGCACGAGAGAGAGAGACAGAAACAGAAAGAGACAGACGGACAGAGACGGAGAGAGGAGCTGACATTAAAACCACTTAGGATGTCTGTCTTTATCAGCCATTAGAAAGGCCATTTTCCATAAAGGGACTGTTTGACATTTTCAGTTTTTGATTGGTATTTCTTTTTTCCTTTTAATACGTCGCATCAAACTGTGGGAGGAAAAAAGGAAAGAGGGTAAATCACAGAGAAGGTTTTTTTTCCTGATACCAGGCCTTGAAATTTATGATTACAAGAGAGCGATGGGTCAGTTTTGCATGTTCATTCATTCATTTGTTCATTCATATGATTGTGTCCTGACAGACATTAAAGAAAACACAACCTGTGGTTCAATAAGGCAGCTTTGCACGACAAAGGTCCAGACAATGAGTGTCCTGCAAATCAAACATGCACGTCTTTGAATCATGCAAAACCTTTGTTGTGATGTAATGCAGCAGACAGCAGTGCGCATAAAGAGGAACATATTCCTGGTAGATTTCCTCAAAACATTTACATGGAGTTCATCAAGATAAAAAAAGATAAAATTGTTTCTCATAAATTGATTGTAAAGTCCTCTAATGTTATAAACCACCGGGTATCAGATAGGCCTTCAAAGTCATCGATTCATGACTCAGAGTGTGATTTATCTTCTCACTTTTAACTCTCACAACAAATCCACAAGAGCAAAAACCCTTTCCTTTATTTTTGGTTTTTTTTTTTTAGCCCTGTGCAGAGAGATAAAAAGACAAAAAAGAGTCTGCAGCCATGTGCTATGTACAAGGCTAAACTGTTTAGTGTACAGAAAACCAAACTGTTACTGAAATAAACCAAAATACTGGACTTTTTGACCTCATGATGGAAAGAACGGGACCCTCAATTGACATCAAAATTTCATGGCAATCCAGCACTTCTTCAGATAAAATGCTGAAAACCAAAAATATCCATGTGTTGGTGGTGGTATATGAAAACTAAAAGGATTATCAAAGTCGTTAAGAGTCAACCTCTGGACAACATTTCATGGCAATTCACTGAGCAACTGCTGAGATTTTTCAGTGTGGACCAAAGTTATGATACCTCCAACAAAACTCACTAACAACTTCTTCTACTATTACACAACATGAGAAACTTAAAGTTTAAATGACAACAAACTTGAGTCCCTTTGTAAAAACTCCCATTTACACAGCTGACTGCAAAGGCTGTCGAACTGAAGGATAAATATCACACATGGGGTGGAACACACACAGTTCACAATATTGATTTCCCTCGACTGAAACAGGCTATTTGTCCTCAGCCAATAACTCTTATCAAAGTCAAGTTTGGTGGCATTACCTTTCTAATTTCAACCAAACCGGCACTTTATCTGATTTACGACTTTTGACCGATTACGAGCTGGAAGACGTTTCACCGTCTTGCATCACTTCCTTCTGTCTGAAAGCCTTTTTTTCACTCTGTTTAACCAAAATAAAAATGTATAAGGCACACAAACACCAGCAGCCTTTGTAAACTTTAGCTTTTCTTTCACTTACTGTCTCACCCTCCCTCCCTCCCTGTCTGTCTGTCTCCCCCATGGTCTTCCCCCCACTGGGCTCTATCTAATAAAGCAGAAATGCCAGGGAAATAATCTTCAAAACATTTTGGTCTATATGTGCTCTGTGCTCCAGCAGATATCTCAACGCAGCCCTGTGCCATCCCAGTAGACAGATTAATGCATTTTATTGTCTTCCAGCCATTAGCAGCGGGGGGGTGGGGAGAGATTACGATGAAGGGATTATACGGCACAAAGTCTTCTCCCTCTAATGGCCTAATCTCGTATTCAGCTGACCTCCAGTGACCTCTTCACACGGCTCCCCACAAATCAGCTCAAACAAAGACTCAACAGTGTTTTCTGGCCTTTAGTTCACATCCTTTTGTTTGGGTTTTATTTTTTCCCTCTTGTGTTTTCGTTTGTTCCTTTCATGACTAAATTAATTAAACAGAAGTGCGTCATCTGTTATTGCAATTAACTGAATGGAAGTGTGAGCGGTTACAGACACAACAGTGCCAATTACATCTGTTTTTTCTGATTATGGATCACAGATTTGTGGTAAGATGTTGAAACTCATGGCAGCTAAATTAAAACTTAATACCAAAGACAAGGTATTTTGCCTTCTAATCTTTTAATCTGCTCTGCAACAACATTTTTACTTTATCTACAACCTCAAAAGCACTTTTAGACATCTATTGGACATCTACATCTTATTACAATTAAGACTTTTATTATTTCAACAATATTTCTGGTGCATAACAAATAACCAATGATAGTTATCAGTACACAGTAAGATCCCAAAATGTTGCTGCATGTCTCAATCTTGCCATCACATCTATGTTTTCTACAATTATGTAGCTTAAACTAACATGGTGGTTAAAACTGCATTGGTGTTTTCTCTCATTCAACCCTCCAAAGAGGGGATCAGTGTTCCCTGGATATAAAGGTCATGTTGATCAGATATTCTGAGCCTCTTTTAGAGGTGTGTAAAAAAAAAAAAAAGGAGTCTCTTCACTAGACTTCTGTCGATGCTGAAGGGAATGACTGAATGATTAAGGAAAGGTCTGAATCTGTAAGTGGAAAATGCCTTTTCTTTTTCATTTCACGACACAGTTTTGGATATTTGGTGTTTCATGTCCATGTTTACATATTTGTCTTAGTCATGACAGAAAATAAAGGTTTACTTCTCTCAAATTCACTGGCATCCTTTGCCTATGTTGACTCTTCCCTCACAACAACAGGAAAACTAGGATGTAAAGTTGGGAAAAAACTAAAAGAGGCTTCTCCTTTTAGCTTTGATTAAATTTGTAATAACAGCTGAAATATTACATTTCACATAAATAAAACCGATAAATCATTTTCTTGAAAAGTGCAAATTGGTGCAGTCTTCCCTAATGAAGTTGCTTCTTTCCTTCTTTCTTTCTTACTTTCTTTCTTTCTTTCTTTCTTTCTCTGTATTATTTTCTTTTTATTTGATGTTTTGGAGCAGCTAAGTTCTCATGAAGCTAAATTTTGTCTATTTCCATTAACTGTGCCAACTGCTGACATTAGAGAAGTAACTGAGTGACTTTGGCTTCTTCAAACATTTAACACTTACACATGCACGTAACAGTGAGACATGGCTGCTGTTTGAGACTAAACATGTTTCCTGACTGTGTCCTGAAGTGTCCCTCTGCTCATTCAGATTTTACTGTGCGTCATCAGCTCGTATCCTTCCTGGACAAACAATGCTATCATGCTCCGTGCTGCACATGTATGTTCTCACGCAGCAGGTCTCCAAAAACATACGTGTTCAGAGAGGAGGCCTTAAATGACTTTCAAGGAAAAGGAAATCTGAATCAGAGTCCGTCATCGATAGTTTTAGACAGGTGATGTCATAAATTAGCCTTGTGTGTGAGCTTTGAAAGGGCTGAGATGCTTTTTTTTTTTTTTCATTAACAAGGTTTGCAAACAAGGGCAGGTTTTAAAACTTTAAACATGTAAGAATGCAAATAATGTGGATAAATACATGACTTGAAAACTCCCCAAATTAATAAAATAAATGGTCAAATAAATTTGTATCATTAGTTTACCCTCATTGAGACTCAAGTGTATTCAGGACTGATAGACGAGTGCTGCTTACTTTTGGCCTTTAAGTTACTGAACTTGGAAAAAGATAACATCAAAAGGATGAACAAATGATGCAAGGTTCATTCACTTGAGGTAGGAAACATTTTTCAACCTCAGAACAAAACACTGACATTATGCTGTTCATTTGGTCAGTGCTTTAAATTAAATGAGTGAATCAAACATTTGGACAGCTGTTTGTTTCTGTTAAACTGCTGCTCATGTTTTAGCTCATTGGCCTGATCCATAAAAGTCAATACAGGTCAGGTAATAAAGTTTCACATTACCATTTGACATTGGACATTTGAGAGTGTATTTGTAATATTATGTTGATAAAAGTGAACCCAAACCCAAAACATCATCAAATACTTTCCATGAAAATATTACTTTCATTGAAGTAAAAGCAGATCATTTTTAACAAACTGTGACTTTAACTGTCCTGAGACATTATGGAGAAACTATTTTTGTACTACAAAGAGTGAAGAAAACACTTGTGAATCAGACCCCAGCTGGACTTTTCCTCTTCATCATGTTCAACCATCTTACTCACACACAAACAATAACACATCCTATGACTGGGTCCAAATCCAGTCATAGGTCCAAATATTCCTGTGAAGACAAATCCATTGGGGGCATTTTCCCTAAAAGGGCATTTTTTAAAACTTCATTTCCTTCTTCAACGGGCAGCGTCTTACTCCTCCCCTTTTATCAGCAACAGGAAGTGTAAACACAATGCCCTCTGGGAAATGTCGTCAGGCTCTGTTAATGAAGGGTCATCATTAGTGAGCGGACACACCCTTCCTGGGATTGAGCCGCCGCCGCTGACTGCACGTCTATGTCGCTTTCTGTCGCTCTCTCTCTCTTTCTGCTGTCTCACTTTGTCACACCTGGTCTCCATCTCCTGCTGTTTCACACATTTGGTCTCTTCCTTTCGTTCTTTCTTTTCGTTCTATCTCCTTCTTGTTCGTTCTTTCGGTCATTCCTTAGTAAGTTTTTGAACTTCTATAAAGTTGAATCTCTCAAGGTGAAAACTGTCTTGTTATTCACGTGGTCTATTTATGTCTCCTGTCTATCATTCCTCCTTTTTTTCCACCCTTTTCTCAGCTTTTTTTCCTCACCTCTCTTCTTTTTCATCCCTGTCACTCTCACTACCTCACCTTAAAAAAAGATTTAACACCTTTAAAGATGGTGAGAAGGATAAATGCAGCGATAAACAACCAATTTGATCATTTTATTAACAATTTAAGTTTACTTTTAAATCTTTTACTGTGTTTTTTAAATCAATCAAGGGTATGGAGAGTGAGTCAAAAAGTAAATAAATTTTAGATTTGTGTTTATTCAGTTGCTTTGTCTTGTTAGTCTTAAAATAATTTTCTTCTAAACTACAAGTGTCATGCATGCAAGTCTCACTTCAGGATTATACAAAGTTATTTATGGCATCATTTATCAGAGGCATCTTTCAGAGGTATGAAGAATAAATCACATCCAGGAATATCTGTAATTACATCTGTACATTGTCCGCGGGCAAGGGAGTGTGTGCGTGAGTGTGACGGGGGGAGCAGAGATACAGTTGTCATTCTCCGCGATGTTTTGTGACTGGCAGACAGGTCTGACCTAGTTTCAGTCGACCAAAGGCTAAAGCACAGAAACGAGTCGACAAGACTTGATAATCCTGCCGTTTGCTGAAGGGTCGTTGAAGTTCACGCAAAAGTCTGGTTGCGTTGCGTCTGTGTGTTAAAGATGAGATTACAACTTGGCTCTGAAACCACGCTGAAATCTAAGGACAGAGGGGAATGTATCCGTCTTTTGTCTTTCTGCAACTGTCTGTATGTTGTTTATCATATCTTGGACACCATGCAGTTACCGGACCAACCACCACCTACAACTCTCGTCTGTTTCCACTTTCCACCCATCAGCCATGCAGGACATACACTGATCAGTTGCCAGACTGACAAAGTTGCTTGTCTTGTCTTTTATACCTGCTGCTTTTGAGCCTCTGTCTGATCTTTCTGGATTTAGGATTAAGGAATAATGTAATGGGGCAGTTGTGAAATCCAAAGCACCTGCAGTTTTTAACAATAAATCCCTGAACTGTGTCAGTCTTCCTGCATTATCTGCATTTTGGTCCCATCCCTGTTGCATCATTCACATTAGCTGTGACACTGGCCCAAACTTTGGTTCATAACAAAATATCTCAATATCAATATCAACATCTATGCAGATGATCGTGCATTATATTGAGCTCAGAGGATAAAGTTTTTCTAGTACTGCTTTTGGACCAAAATATCAAGATTTTTAAGGAGATAACTGGCTGCATTGACATAAAGTTAGTCATGGTTTCCTGAGCTTCCCAGAGCATGAGCACTGTTGACTTTGGCGTTCACTTCGCCTTTCCCGTAAGACCAACTTGATTTGTACTTGCATGTAAAAGATGTATAAAGTAACAGCATTGCCTCGACATTTGCTGATCCACCAAGACAAAGAACCTCAGAGAACAACCAGATCATGACTATGTCGTTCATCCGGTCCAACACTTTCTTATAAACATGTCCTGCACCACAAGTAGCACAATAGTTTTAGCCTGAAAGTCTTATTATGTAAAAATCTGTCTCAAAAATGTCTTTGACACAGTTTAGCTCACTATTACTTCTACTACCCTAAAATCTGGAGTTTGTTTATTTGTTTTATGTGTGGATCAGGACGTGATTTCACAGCCTCAAATCTGTGGTGTTTGACTGCTGGATACTGTGTGTGTGTGTGTGTGTGTGTGTGTGTGTGTGTGTGTGTGTATCTGTTGTTGAGATTAACAGGTTTAATCACAGAGCAGCTTCTAACAATCTGTCTGCCAGCAAGTCACACCAGGAATGGCAACTACACACACACATGCACACACACACAGAAACACACACGCAAAGAAGCACACAAGCATGCACACAGACACACATGCACACACTTGCTGACACTTTCACAGAGTTTTTTTAATTCACGCTCTGATTGGTGCTCATGCATTTTCTAGTTAATTCTGTTTTCTTTCACAATCAGACAAATCAGATTTTATTACAGTGAAACGGCTGTGAATGATGCCGGCCGGCTTTAAAACCGACAGTAACGACCGACAGTCATCTGAAAGTAATTTAAAGCCTGGCGTGTTATCCACATTGGTTTTGGCTCAGCTGTCAGCCTCTGTCTACGCTGAAGGCAAAATTTCCAGCTAGAGCACCTCCAAACATTGAACACATTAAAAGAGCTCAACTATGAAGGATTAAGATTTTTCCCCGTCCAAGTAGAACACACAGAAAGAGCTCAAGATGAACCATCATATCATTCATGTTCACATTGTTAGTGGTTATATTTAGTGGTGATTATTTCTCTTTTTCTTTTACAGCATCCATCTTCAACCATCACATCCGCTGGTGCTGTTGACTGGCTTTGTCATAAAAACATATAAATATATATATTTTCTGCAGCATTTCAAAGCCACTAGATCTGCAGCTATGGAGCAATCAGGGTTTTCTTCAGTGGTCTATATCAGTATATTCAACTCTCCTTTTTACCTCATGTTGAATGCACTGTATTCTGAAATGTACTTTTCACTCATATGACATTTGGGGTGGGTCTGATTAAAAAAATGAGAAAATCCAAACGTCTTCAAATAAAAGGTGAAGTTTGCTATATTCTCTAAAATGCAGAATACAGGTCAGGCACTGAAAATAAAACCCTAACTGGGTCTTTCAGTAGTAATCAGCGACTTCAGCTGAGATAACATCGCCGCAGCTGGACAGCTTGTCAACCACTCTGACATATATCTGAATGAATGAACGGCTCTAATCGTGAATCTTATGTGTGTGTGTGTGTGTGTGTACGTGTGTGTGTGGGAGGGTGAAGTCTCCCAGATGGCACCCAAAGGATTTTCCCTGATAGTTCCCTCTCCAGGAATTAGACCACTGGGTTTAGTTGCATCAACGGCTTTCGACGTAACAACCAAATCAAATCACCTCTGTCACTCGGGGGCCGTGAATCCAGAACCTCTGAGAAAATCTTTCCCAACTGAGTCGCTTTTCTCACACACACACACACACACATACAAAGGGTAGACAAAATAACAGAGACAGTCCACTGTGTAAACCAACTATACCATGAACTACACATGAAATAGATGATTTTGTTTGATATTTTACTAGAAAGAGTTATTTTGCCTCCTTGTGTACTGTGTGGTATATTCTGCTGAAGAGGAGTATTAAAGAAATCATGTATGTAAATCAGGCAAGTCTTCAGCTGTCAAAATGACACCACTCATCTGACAAGATCTCTGCCTCTTTGGAAATATTAAATGGTGTCATCAATACTTTATAGCCGCACCAGCTTGACACGGAGTTGACAGATGCAGAGAAAATGAAAGAGTAGGAGTCTTCAAAATGAACAGCTGAAGACCTCCTGGTGGATTTAATGATGTTTCTTTCTTTTCTTTTTTTTTTTCCCCAGCTCCGTCCACAGATCGTCCTGTATCGTCTTAATGGTCACAACTGTCTGTCTCCAGGAATGACAGTCCAGCCTCTGGGTGGTGTGTGTGTGTGTGTGTGTGCAACAGCACTCAATTACAGCATTCAAATCTACACGAGCTGTCCAAGATCATCGGCGTAACATATGTGAACTGTGACGGTGGCCGACAGCCTGTCCTTAAAGGGCTTACAACCAACATTTCAAGTTATTTCGGGTACCTTCTCCCAGACAGTTTGACCGGTATTCATGAGCGCTTCACCCTGGAGTGACTGGGAAAGTAGCCTGGAGCGTTTTTCAAAGGATCTGGGTTACATTTTCCGCCTGTGCTGCCGTACACTGCTTTTCAATCAGAGGGAAATGTAAATCTGCCCCCCTCCCGTTTGCTGAACAGGGTGAGAGCTCTCGATGTATCTCGCAGTACATTTAGTTTCTTCTTCAGTTTAACACCTACTCGCACAATTGTCATCTCTCACATGCAAACACACACATAACACACCTGTGCAATTGCATTTACCCAAAGATAGAAGAAAAAAAGACTTACCACAGAGACAGGTAGTCCAAGCCGAGCAGAAGACCTTTATTTTGGTAGACAACGAAGCCCAAATCGTTCAAGGTGCCTCTCCTCACTCAAACTGGGGTTATGCTTTATTAATGTGGCAGGCTGTGTTAGAAATTTGTGGCTGGTAGGTGGTCGTGTACCCAACAGGGAGTAAAGAAAACCACCTCCTAATTCGACGACGCCTCTTCCTCGCTCTCCTCTTCCCCGTCTGTTTCTGATGTTGAAAGAGAGCAGCAGGTGTTGTTGTACGAGCAGAGATTTCTCTCTCTCTCTCTCTCTGCTTGATTTTCACAACCTTTCTGTACAAATCCCTTTTCTGGACCAGACAACAAAATGTGTTTGTGTCCGAGTTGATGAACTATAGGTCGATGCCTCTTCAGTGAAAGTGTATCCCGGAGGAGGTTTTCCCAAAGACAAACCTACAAAGCCTCTGACAAAGTGCAGCAGATTTGGGGATAAAAACCACAGTTCACTCAGCGGGTAACAGCAGAGATTTCACGTTGGAAATTCCTGGAGTCTCTTCCTTTTGTAGATTTTTATTCTTTCAAACAGGTTGAAAAAAAGTTTTATTTTTAACCCAAAAATGTTTTAATCGCCCTGTTCCAGATTTTTTTCCACAAGAGTCCAACAGGTCTTTTTCTCTCTGCCGCCTCTGATGTGGTTTTCTCATCCAGCGGCCAAAAAGTGTCAAACCCACAGCTGTCCAAGTGCACTCCTCTCTCTCTCACACACACAGGTCACTGCCCACTTCCTCTTCCTGTTATTGCGGTCAGTCTTCTTCGCTGGTGTCCCCGGCTACCGCTCCTTTTTCCTGTCCCGGAGAGGAAAATGGAGAGAAATGGAGGATGGGGAGGGAAGAGGTGTAGGATTGGTGGAGAGAGAGAGAAGCTAAAAAAAAAGAAAAGAAAGAAAGAGGCAGGGAAGGAGCACATATGTCAAAACAGCTCAAAGACGCTCGGAGAGGCAGAGAAAGCAGCCGGCTCATGTTCATGAAGCAGATGGAGTGAGTGTGTGAGAGGGAGAAAAGGGAGGGAGGGTGATGGAGAGTAAGGTGAGAGGCGTTACTTCTCAGTCCTTCTCAGGGAGAGAGAGAGAGGGAGATGGAGAGTGGAAAGGGTGGGGGGATTTATTATTCATGTGTGTGAGATAAGGATTAAGTTAAACAGGTTATTGGGGATAATCCTCAGAGATTTCCCCACATGAGGCTAGTAAATATTTCAGAGGGGCTGACTTCAGCGAGCGAGTGTGTGTGAGCGTATCTGACAGAGAGATCTTGTCTAAGCCGGTAAATGAGATGAGGCGGACGCCCCACCACACACACACACACACACACAGAGTCCATCTACCTCACCCCCCTCCACTTCTCTTCAGAGGTGGGGGGAGTCGGTCATCAGTAATTTGCTGAATTGGACAGGAAAGCCGGCTGTGTGTTTTTACATGAGACCCCTCCTGTGGCAGCGGCAGTCCTGTCTTTCTTTTTCACTTACACCGCCCCCTCTCTGTGTCTTTCTTCTCACTCTCCCTGTTCGCTCGCTCCCACTCTACATACAATATTTTCATTACAGCTGGGAGCAGCCTGGCTTAACATAAAAAAATCAACATTTACTTTGAATCCTCTCGCCGTGCTGCAGAGGCTCTGCATGTACACTTTCTACCTTTAAGTGGTGTGGTTAGTCAGAAAATCTACTTTGTTTGTGGGCTTTAAAAAATGATTCACATTCACTTTTTCTTAGATCAGCCAACTATTATTAGCAAAACACTTTAGACCTCTAAAAAAGGTGCTTGGTTCGAGGTTGCCTGTGAAGTTTTTGATTACTAGTGGCACCATGGAGCCAGGTTTTTAAGGACCTGACTAATCTTTTTGTGCGACACTTATATTTTCTCTCTCCAGAGCTAAACTTTCTTCAACCATCCATATCTGCTCTTAACTAAATGTGCTGAATGATGAATCCCACCCGATTGTAAACTGAAGTGTGTGATCAATTGGTTGTTATTAGCCAGATGTGTCATGTCAAACAATTAAAAGGAGGAGGGATGATATTTTTTGCTTAGATAATTTTAACGTTATACTCTTTCCTTACATCTGATGTCACACACATTTTCACGTGCACAGCAACTCCACAGTTTAACTCGAGATCATAGCAGCTGTTCAGCATTTTGACTAATGGATGTATTAGTCAAACCGACCTTTTTAAACTGTATTTTATCATCTTTATCACGGTATCTGAAGCAGCACACTGCCATCAATGCAACCTAGTGTGAATGTGTCGCCTGCTAAAAGGTCCTGCGCTGTTGTAACAAGATCACGCCACTTTTGCCCTCACATCTTAAAAGACTCTTTCTCCGCTCTCTCTGTCAGCTCACATGGCTTTCTTTACTTATTTATATATAGTTTGTATTTTTTGTTTTCCCAGATGAACTGTACTTTTTTCAGGTGTCATCTTGTTTTTGACAGATCGTCTAACTTTCACCGTCTTCAGTCTTTCTCCGTCTCAAAGTGTGTGCGTGCATATGTGTGTCATTTTAGACAGATAAGGAATAGACTAGTGAATGTGATGATGGTTACACACCAGAGAAAAAGAAAAAAAAGTGGCTAAAAATGTATTTATTGAATATACCACCCAACAATAATGTAATCAGGATATAGTATACTTAATGATTGATGTATCTTTATTAATATTAAAAGTATATATGTTGCGCCCCTGTAAGGGGGGGGATATAGAAATAAATGACACGGACACGGTGTTGCAGCAGCCAGGTCCAAGATGTAATGACCGACTAAACAAAGTGCTACATGTTCACTTTCAGTTCATACAAACACATTTATAACGATAACACACATCTACTATAACATACAA
>JBAJHX010000033.1:20295636-20334179 GCA_037176925.1 Amniataba percoides
TTTAACTTTCATATACATAAAATAAATTTGATGATCTACAACAATTGTTTTACCTGTAAGGGGGGGGATATAGAAATAAATGACACGGACACGGTGTTGCAGCAGCCAGGTCCAAGATGTAATGATGATTTTTGAAAACCGAGCCCATAAATCACCTTTAAATTAAGTTGCATAAGGCTGAACTGGGCAGAGACAGTGATATATGCATGTATGTGGAGGAAAGGAACAAGAGAGGAAATGACAAAGAGGAAGAGTTTGTCCTCCCGTCGACCGTCTTTTCTTTTGGTAAAAGAAGCGACGTGTGGAAGAGTGATAGTTGTCCCGCAAACAAACAAAACAAAACGTCACAAATATGATGGAAACTCTCCTGTTTACACATCTCATTTCCTCTCCCCCACCGTGTCTCTCTGTCATTCTGTCTTTTCAAAAAATCCTCATGCTCTTGGCCTACTTTCCTAAAAAAAAAAAAAAAACACTCTGGCACTAAAAATTGCATCCTCGCTCCACTCATGACATGTAAGGAAACGGGTGATATTCCCCCACTGGTGGTTTGACTGGATGAAAACCACTGGGAGCCGAACATCAAGGACTGGAGGACTGAGAGAGAGAGACAGAGAGAGAGAGAGGGAGGCAAATGTCTAACATGGCAGATCTGTCTTAACAGTGCTACATCTGCCTAAAGGGGCCACTTTCATCATTAACACCTACAGTGCTTTTTTTTGCTATCAGCACATTCACTGAGTAGACAAAATAATATGAAGCACCCACTGCAAACTGCGACAAAGGTGGGTCGTGTTGGGGTGAAGTACAAATATCAAATTGCTGATTGAGTTTAAAGATAATACACATTATTAACAATGGTATGACTTGAGATTTAAAGTCCCTGTTCACAAGATTATTATGGTTATTATTAACATATTTCCCACAAAAAATTAAACAGCAATGTGTCCATAAAATGTCACAGCTCCTCTGGATAATCCACAATTCCCTTTATTAACAGATTTTAGTAGAAAAAATCCCAGTGAAATGTCTATTTTTATCACTTTCAGTGCCAAAGATCTTGACTGTTATTATTAAGTACTGGCTTTTTATATGATGTGACTTGGCTTGGCTTTTTTAGTACTGTAACTGACATTTGAAGGATGTAACAAAGCATTTTCCTCAAATAAAGACCTTTCACAGTACAGTGAAGAAGAAAGAAAGACAGTAAGAAAAGAGAAACAGTTTTTGTATTCACAATGAATGAAAATTATATTTAAAAAAACATGTGAGTGTACTTAAAGGAAAAACACAGCATTTTTGTTTCACTCTCTTTCTGTTTACATGCTGAGTTTTATTTTTGCTGAAACTATCAGCAGGGAGTTTCCATGCAAATGTATGGCACAATCAGAGTCTTTTATCACAACTGCATTTCTGCATTTCTGCCCCCATAATCCTTTATTACAATGAGACCACCATATAGGATAAGGAACAGCAGAAAAAGCCACAGTACAACCTTTCTTCAGCTCCCTTTTCCCAAATCTCAGTCTTTCTTATCTGGTGAAGAGAATGATTACAGGTCTTGGGGCTGAAGTGAGTCCTTCTTGCTGCCGTTTGGCCGGCGCTTGCATCATCAGGTGTAGGATTTTGGGTGGTGGAAAGAGCCTGCCTACGAGATACAGAGAGTATTGACAAGTGCAGTGAAGTATAAAGGCACGTCATAATATGACAAAAGCATGGAGATACCGTGGAAAAACTGTGAAGTGGCTCCTTAAATGATGAGAGGAGGCACCACAATCCTTCACATGTCCTTGGCAAATCATTTGATCTGAAGTGCTGCGCTAACATTAGCACACTGTTTCACACATGAAAGGGAATGTGAATTTAAACACACAATTATACCATTGTAGTTATCAAAAGGAAATTAAAATGGCAAGACTGAAAACTGAGACTTAGGTGGACTAAGGTAATGGTGCAGCAGGTCTTTAGAGTCAACCCATCCAAATTTCAGTTTTATAAGCAAAGCTATTGTGCATTAGTAAGGAGTTTTGCTTAACTCTTTCCAATGCAACCAGATGCACTGTGCAAATTCAGCTTCTTTTGAATATGTTGCTTTTCAGTTGTATTCCTTGTCGAGCTGTATGCTGTATTAAGCTGTTAAAATTGGCTTTTACTTGGTTCATTTTACATTTTCACATTTATTTGGTTCATTTTATATTTGCACATTTATTTGGTTCATTTTATATTTGCACATTTATTTGGTTCATTTTATATTTGCACATTTACTGGGTTCAATTTGCATTTGCACTTTTTTTTGCACATTTTTGTCATGTTTTGTTCTATGTCCGGTTTGTGTTCTGTTTTTGTCTCATGTTTGTTGTGTTTTCTATGTCTGGTTATTTCTTGTTGTCATGCTCAAGTTTTCATGTCCATGTTTCTTTTGTTATGTTTAAGTCTCCAGGTCTGTTTCTAGTGTTTCATGTCGTCGGGTGTTCCTTGTGGTTTTCTTGTCATTGTCATGCCCTGATTATTGTTGAATGTTGTGTCTGGTTTCTTGTTATGTCTTGTTAAGTTTCCATGTCTGTCATGTTTCTGGTTCCTTGTTCTGGCGTGTCATCTTTTATTTTGAAATCCACTCTCCCTCATGTTTCAGGTCCCTTGACTTCCTGCCACCATGTGTTTCCCGCTTGTTTGATTGTCTGCCCCGCCCTGATTGTGTCCACCTGTTCCTTGTTACCTTGTGTATTTATAGTCTGTGTCTTCCCTTGTCTTGTTGCCAGATTGTCGAGTTATGTTCACCGTTTCTGTGCCTCATGTTTACCTGTCTCGTTTCATGCCTGGAATTATTTTGTCTCCAAGTGAGTTTTCAGTTTTGGCCATGTTTGAGTGCCCTTTGGAGTTTTGCCTTTTGAAGGACGCTTTTTGTTAATAAAACCTTTTTTTTTAAACTTTGCACCTGAGTTGAGTCCTGCATTTGGGTTCTGCCTTGCCTTGCCTCAGTGAATCATAACAATTTTTGATGTGTAGATTTGTTTCCACTGAACTCATCTGAAAACTGAAGATTGCTCCGGTTTGTTCTTGGGCTTCCAACTAAAGAATCGGGGCTAACAAAGCGCAAACTCTTTTAATGACTTTGATGAACAGAATTCTATCGTCTGCATTGACTTTGATTTTGTTGTTATTGTTGGTGATTTTACTCTCTAGGACAACTGCAGTAAAAAAACAAACTTTCTGGATAACTATGGACTGACTCAACATGTGATATTGCCAGTGCACTTTAAGAGACGAAAACTGGACCTAATCATCTCTGAGGGTCTTAAAATGCCTGAGGTTGTGATGATTAATGGTGCCCTCCAAGATCTTTGTGCACACAAATGTTCAAACAGATGTAATAACTGCATCGCTGAAAACTCAGCTGAATTATTCATTCAGGCTTTCTCTTTCACACCTGTCACTGCTTGGCTCTCACCCACCCAGTGATCTAGATAATTTCAGTTCTAATTATAAATACTGTGACGAGATCGTTCCCACTGAGATAAAAGAAGTCCAGTAAGAAAAGAGCGGCGTGGAGAAATGTCTCCAAAAGCTCAACACAGGTGGCGAAAACCACAGTATCATGAAATCTTGGAAGAAATTGTGCAACACGTGAAATCGTCTTCCTGTGGCCTTGATATTCTACCTTCAGGCTTTTTCAAAATGTTCTTTTAAGTTCATGGCATCTGATCTTCTGCAAATAGTCAATACCCCTCTACTCTCCACATGCCCTGAAAACTTCACGATAAGAAAAGAGTAACTTTCCAATGAAAAATAATATACCCATCTCACACCTCCCAAGTAAACACATTACCTTTCAATTTGATGATTTCAAGATCATGACTTCCGAACGTTGACAAAATTCAAAGCATAAGTGAAGTACATTCACTTTCTATGTTATCTTGTGTTTCTTTCTTTAGTGTTTTTTTATGTTTAATGTTAAGCACTTAAGCAAATAAATGAGCCTTGCGCAGACTGGTTTAAACTTATTATCTCATGGAACAGAGTAGGCAAAGGGGTTTTAAAGTGTTTTCACCTTGAAAGTATTTAATCCATATTTTCAACACTCTTTACATGCAGAAATTGTACATGATTGGAGAGAAGCAGCTCTACTTAAGAATACTCTGCACCAGCTTCACATTTCAATGAACAATGTTTCCATGCTCATTACCGCACGAGCCAATCGCTAAATAAATTCAGCATGTATTTCCAGTCATGATTCATTAGTCGCGCTGCAACACATTTGTTAATCGCCTCACCATCACATAAAAGGCTGTTAGAAAAGCTTTATGTAAATGTCAGTCAGTAAATTTCAGCGCTGTGATCAAAATGGTTTAATGGTTTTACACACTTCCTCGCTGCGTTGTTGCATCAGAAAACCCCATTTATTTCTGGTGAAAAGCTATGGCTCTTTAGCTGTACCTCATCCATAGGAGCTGTTGTGCATCTGGGTCAAACATACTGGGATCATATATATCAAATTCAATATATACACATGAGCATGTCATGTATGTGATAAGAGGATCCATCGCACTGTTACGTTTGTTTTTCACTCTGGAAATAGAGGCTTTCACATGGAGATAATTAGCCTCCACTCTCTGTGTGGTGAGCCTCTGGTTAGCACTGATTCCTGCTCACCGTGTTGTTCCACAATATAGTTGTGGTGATAAAAAATGATCAATCTGTCAAACCTTCAGACTGTCCTCCTGAGAGAAATAAAAGAATTAGTCAGCCTGTGCCCTAAAATTACACATTTTTTAAAGCCTCCTAACAGCCAAGGTACTAATGATGAAAGAAAATAAGGAAGAACAACGTCAGCAGAACGAGGTTTGGGTGATGGATGTGTCAACAAAACTGTTTCCAATGTTGGTCTCCTTTCTCGATGACCACAATCATTTCCAAACTTTTAAAAGGAAAACATTGCTATGTCTTATTGTGGATGGTTTTGGATGTGGATTTGTCATTTGATGTGAGGAACTGGTTAAAGTTACACCACAGTTTGAGGACACAGGGTGACAGAGGGAGTCTCAGAGTACTACGAGTGCTCGAACAGATGCAACTAAGTAACCGCCAACATCAGTCACATATTGATTTCCTAGTGATCTCTATAGACAGAATAAAGGTTTTCCTCTGCAGCACCAGTGGTTTTATTTATTTTTTCTCAACTAAAATTACACAGAGAGACTGAAACCATCTTACAGGAACCCTCAGGTAAAGTTTTTCTCCTCTTAGTGAAGTTGTTTAATGACTAAATGCCTTGAAGATGTTGTGGCCCAGGATGCAACATCCAAAAGAGGAAAAGATCTCTGGTCTGCCGGCTACGAACTTCCAAAGGAAAGCCTGAAAGAAGATCCAGGCTGTTTCGTCTGGCTGCCTCCGGCAAATTGTGGTTGCTCTGCTTCAACACAACAAACAATTTAGAGCAGATGAGACTTTCATCTGGATGATTCTGGTGTTTGTTTTTTGTGTCTAAAAAGCAGAACTGTCCAGCTTTCCCTGATGCTGTCCACCAGGTTTATCTAGAAGTTCGTATGCAAGTTATGAATGTTTAAAGCTCTCCGCCTCTCTTTAGCTTCATATGCATCTGGCACATCATTGGATTGGAAATTTACTTCCTAGTTTTGCTAAAGTTTAGCCTATAAAATTTTTTTTTTAGTTTATGCTGTCATTATCTGCACTTTGTTTCTGTTATGCAGTATTATTTAGGTCACTCAGTATTAATCAAGCATTGCAAATTACCTGGAGATTATACAAAGAAACAGCACACATGGGCTGCGCATTTGATCTTATTTATTTCAGAAAAGTCTATAAATAAAACAAAAATAAACCAGATGTGCTGATTGGATGGAGTGGGCTTTGTTTTGTGTCTTATTTGCATGATTTTAAATTTTGAGGTCAAATCCTGACACAATCAGAGCACTTTGCACTCTAAAAATGTTGTGAGTCAGGCTAACAAAGAAAAATGCCTCACTCTCCCATGACCCCGGCTCAAAGAAGAAATACATCATTTCAGTTTTCAGCAGCTTGAATTGTTACGACACACAGATCCAGAGAGATGGGACATTAACCCCTACTGTGTGCATGTGTGTGTGAATATTTCTATGTGACTATACAATGCTCACTTACATGTGTGTGTCTACCATTGTGTGTGTGTGTGTTGTGTAAATAGACAAAGATCCCTGAGGACAAATGATGAGGAGATGATATCTTGTGAAGTGTGCCCTTTAAAAATAGCAGGGTCGCTGTCAACATTACTCGGCTCTGGATGAGCTCTCTGTTTCTGTGTGTGTGTTTGTGTGTGCCGCCATGATCTATGTCTACATTTGTGTATGTGTGTGTGTGTTTGCAAGCGTTCCTCCACTTTATTTGTTTTCTGCGTGTGTGTAGACAGGTAACAGCTATTAGGATCTGTCATCACGCATGACTGAGCTCTACACGGCCTGTGTGGGGGGTTTTGTATGTGTGTGTGTGTGCTAATAAACGTGTGTGTCCGCAGAGAGGTATAAGGTGCATTTAACCAGAGCTCTTGTGACTGATGTACACGGTAATGTGAAATACCGCCTCAGGGTGACACAGACAGAGAGAAAAAGAGAGGGAGATAGAGTGGTTGGGGGTAATAAAAGAGAAAGATGATGAAACAAAGGAGCAGAAGAAACATATAAAACTCATACAAGCATTTTTATTGAGAGCATATAACATGTTATTCAATGTATAATCTGCTCTCCTCGTGTTTTCCTCATATTGCAGCTGTTACTTTGGACATTACAACACATTGCAATTTATAACAACATTGCAATGAAGACATGTGAATCACCATTTCACTATAATGACATAAAAGTCATAAAAGGGAACTGAGACAAGATGCTGTTTTTCTAAACTAATATTCAAACTGAGTTGCCATCTCGTTCCCAACTCTTTATTCTGTGTGACATCATGTTTACCACGTTTGGAGATGGTTTTGATCCTACATGTCACACTTGACTGATGCATTTACCGATACCTCTTTTTTTGCAAGCACTAAAGGCCTCAACATACTTAAAGTGAATCCATTGTCTGTGTTAAAGTGGGTGGTTGAGGTTCTGACAACTTAAAAAAAAACAGGCATTTGACAGTCACTTTAAGTAGTGATTGGCAAGGTGCGTGGAGGTGGTGGAAGTATGTTCCCTGTATGAAAAGGTGCGGCATTCATTTGAGTGATGCTACTGCGTCGGCTCAGCAGGGCGCCCAGACAAAGGGCAAATGGGGGAAAAAAAAACACAGGCGTCTGGCTGAAAAGTTGAACCTGGTTGAAACTGTGCCGTAACACAATGCAATGTCATCCAGCCAGGCCACGCATCAGCCGATCACACATTCCTGGTGAATTTGTTTGTAATGTGAATATCATATTTTTATTTTTAAAAGACTAAGTGATCGCTGCAACGAAATCTTTCAAGAACAGCAAAGTCCTCCTGCGCAGTGCTTTAGTCTAAAAAGGGATTGTCAAACCAACCCAATAATTAATCATCCCACCAGTACCTGATGCCTCCCAAAGGTGGGGAACTGTTGAAAGAGAGATAATACACAAACAATATAATGGAAAAAGGAAATAAATACAAGGTAAAGTCGATGATTGAAGATGAGACAGACGAAGATTGATAGATGAAATGCACAAGATTTAAGATTTCAGGATTCAAGAGTTTTATTGGCATTTGCACAGATAAAAACAGGTTTCACTGTACAATGAAATTCTCACTTTGCTCTTCGGTCTTTAATGCCAGATAAATAGAAAAATACAAGTAAATAATAGGCACTAAATAATATACAAGTAAATCATATACAATTAGTGTGCAAGGAAAACTAGATACGAGTGTAATTAATAACACTGAGAATAGCTGCTTTTCATTTAGATGGTCCAATTCTGGTGAACTGTTATTCATGCAAGGTACACCTGTGTTTTACATGCCATCGAAATTTGATCATTGTAAGTTGTCTGTCGTAAAAAAAAAACCATGTCAATCACATGATGGGTCATCAGGGTGTCATCAACCTTATTAGGCTTCATCCTCTGGGACGGTGAATGTGTGAACTTTCTCAGCCATCCCTCTGACAGTTGTTCAGTCTGGACCACAGTTATGAACCTTTGTGCTGACATTCGCTATCCACATCACTAGCAAGTCTGCAACTCTGGTTATATTTTGCTTATGAAGATAAAATGCAGACAGATTTAAGATTTGATTATAAAGCAGTACAGTGGGTGTAGAGAATTCAAGAGAAATGAGTCAAGAAGTAAGGAAGGGGAGGGAAGAGGAGGAGGGAGGAAACGCTCTGTTACCGACATTCACACAGAAATTTATATGCAATACTCCCATTAAAATCCAGAGATAATGACGTACAAATTTCTCCCAAACGGACTCTCCACCCTGCTGCCTCGTCTTGTTTCACTCCCCCATCTCTCCTTGTCTCTCCCACCTGTCCGTCTGTTTCTTATTGCTCCTGTCTTTCATCACTCCCTCCGCTCTGTGGCCAAAACCTATCAGAGGTTGAATCAATGACGAGATGTCTGAGGGTATCTCTGTGTGTCTCTGGGTGTGTATGCATCTATATCTAGAGTGGGAGACAGTGTGTGTGTATTTGCACGCTGTGAAAAGAAATGTATTTCTTCCTCATTATGGTGAGATTTTGTGATTGTGTGCTTTAAAGTGTGCTTCCTAGCTCTCATTTCAGCATTTCATATATCAAAAAGTGTGGAAAAAACACATTTTATGTGCAAGTGTGTGCGTATGTGTGTATTTTTGAGTGCGTTTCCTTGAGGATGCTAACTAGTGGATGCTAAATAATGCAGCATTCTGCTGAATGCCTCTCCTCCCCAACAACATCCCCATTAGTGATTCGGGGTTTGAAAATGTTAATGCTTTTAACACAGTCACTCCTCATTCACATCAAACCAGAGAAAATAGCAGGACTGGAGAGGCTCGCACATACAGCGCACACAGACATGGACGGAGGCAGAACCAGAGACAGGCCCGTACCAAACCACGGTACATATACGGAGAGACACAAACATGCAAAGATACTCAGGGAAAACACAGAAACTGACACATGCATGCCAGACACATGGCAGGCTTATATGTCAGGGTTTTTTTCCTGTATCGCTGCCGGCCTCATCAACAAGACCCGGGACCCCCGCTGACACTAACTCTTATACCCCCTACAGTCACTACATGTTAGATTAATGTAAAGTCTACGCACCTGACTCAATGAGTTACACTACTGCACGTTTTTTGGATTGCTATCCTGCACATTACAAACATTATTTACACCTCACACTGTGAACTTTTGCACATTTCCTGGTCCATACGTTGCACATGCTTGCATATCTCTTTCATAAAAAACTGTTGTGTTGTACATATTTTCAATATTTTATAGTCAATTTATAATGATGCCTCTTGCAGGCCGAGCTTTTATCTTTCTTTATATTTGCTACTTATGTATTGTAGGCACCAAAGCACCAGTTTAAATTCTTTGTATGCAAAAACCTACTTGTATGCAACTGATCCAGTTCTTATTCAGAGAGAAGTTTGGACGCACTCAGCTTTTGATCTTTATTATTAAAAAAAAAAATTCTGTTAAAATAAATAAAACACACCACCTCTGCTGATCAAAGCGGTTAGAAGAGCTGTGCATGTGATGTGGATGGTCTTTAGATTTAAGCTGAAGAAGCATTTTGTTCAGTCCCGAGGTGTAACTCCTCTGTTGGGGAGGAAGCAGATGATCATGTGCTTCCTCTGATACGCACAGTGTCATCAGCCACCTCCCGGCAACTGTGTAGGTTAAGAGGGCATAACATGAGTGTCGGTACAAGCTCTCACTGACCTGTGGTAAGCAGACAAGCAGCAGCAGTGATCCCATGATGACATCCCACCCTGTCAATGAATCTGAGGCTGTGAATCTGCAGGACCACCAAAACAAAAAGAGGGAACTGAGAGTGCAAATGGAGAGACCATGAATTTATGAAGAGAGCTGGATTTGACAAAGTGAGTCCAGTGACCAACAAGGGCATGCAACAGAAAATCATCCCAAATCCAAAAATAACATAATTTTCTCTACAGAAAGTCAATATAACAGAAACTTCTGTAAAACTGTTAACAAGGCTCCTTCAATGACAAACAATGCAATTATTCCTCTATTTTAAAGTATGTGACAATTCATCATAAAATCACTGGGTCAAGCACATGTAAACGGCTCTAATGCACATGTTTTTCTGGCTTCATTTCAACTCAGATGCACAGTTCACAAAACCATGAGAAGAAATGAGCTTTTTTTGGCAAATGTACAGCATGAGCAATATTCATTGGAATGAAAGGGCGCCGTCTTGGATTCCAGTATTAGCACCCATAAATAATCCAGTGCCTCTTCCAAAGGTTTTCCTCATGAAGACATCATACATGTAACAGAAAACCACAAGGCTTTTTTTGGGGAAATGTGGTCATAGTTTTTGAAATCACGAGTACTAACAATGGCGTCAGATGTCAGTCATCATTGCGGCTTTTGTTTACAGTATTCCCATCAATGCATTGTTTTCATCGTATGTTGGGCTGTTTAAAAAAATCTTTACATGGCACTTGCAACATCTTACAGCTGCACCAGTGAGCTGCTTTGTTTACAGGCAAAGGCAGTGATGCTCGACTTCTAAAATGAGGCAACAGAAAACCAACTCACACTGCAGCGTGGAGCATTAAAATGCAGAACCGTGAAACTGGCATTTGTTTTATTCCCCCCTTGTTTGAATTTTGGGCAGCGCTCAGCAAACAAGGTGAAAAGAATGAGCTCTTAATGAGCTTTTAAATTTAACCAAAAAAAAAGAAAAAGTGACAGAGAAAGACTTTATCTTTTCAAATGACTGAATTCAAATGAACTCACAGTGCAACAGAAAATGTGTTCAGTTTGAACTGCCTGAGGCAGAAAGGGAGAAATAAACATGCTCTTCACACTTCCTTTTGTTATTCCTCCCTCCCTTTTGGTTTGAAAACGGAGAATCTTTAGAGGAATTCTACATCTGAGTGACATTTCAGATTTACAGAGAAAACCATATATATGTTTTGGGTGTTTTATTGTTTAAAATACACTATATATTGTTTAACATCCACTCTGCATTTGAAATGTGATGAGTCTCATTCCTTATTTATGTATTCTCTTTTTAATCGTCTGTCTACAGGCACAGGAATATTGTACTTTTGGCTATCGAGGAACCGTATCGCCCTGCTGGGTTCACTGTATGTTCCTCCGGATTAGAACGTCTGCTAAATTAAACTGCAAATATGTAAATGATTTCATTCAAGGTCACCATACTGTGAGATTTTCTTTGACACCCAGTCATGCAGCTGTGATACCGAGAGCATCAAGGTTAAACTGTTTTGATGTTTTCAGTAGGTGATCTCCCTCTCTCTCCCTCGCTCTGATGATGCAACCTCTCCTCACTCCTTGCCAAATGGTGCTAACTAGTGCCCAGACTCCAGGACCGTCTCCCGCGTGCCTTTTCTTGTTTTTTTCTTCTTTATTGGTGTGTTTTTGTTTTTTTTTTTCCTCCCCTGAACGCGATTCAAATGCCCTCCCTAGAAGCACGCCGAGCGCCGAGCGGGCCAAACAAATCTGACTGAGTTGTTTATCACAAGCGCTTGAATGTCAACTTGGCAAAACCTGCAGCTAGAGCTGTTGTGTGGAGAGGAATGAGAGTAATTACACAGGCTGACAGACATAAACACACAAAAAGCTTGCAAGAGATGCAACAGTGCAATCACACACACACAGTGTTTTTTTATGATAAATAGACTGAGGCGATGCTTTCATGTTGTCTCTTAGTTTACTGTATGATGAGGCCGTTAATTGCGTTGTCTCTCTACCTTTCTCTCTCTTTACTTAATCTTTCTTTACCTTTTTTTTGCGTTCGCTTGTTTCCTCTCACCTTCCTCCTTCTCCCTCTCTTTCTCTCTTTATTCCCTCCTATTCCACTCTTTCCACCTCTCTCCTCCCCCCACACCCTTTCCATCTTTTTCTCACTCTCTGGTTCAATGATTGGAGACTTCAAATTGCCACTGAATTTCATCATAAAACCCCACTCTGCTCTTACTGCCCTTGTTGCCTCCTGCCAAACACACAAAGATATGCAAGCGCACACGCCAGTTCATGCTAACATGCCACCAGAACCCATTATTCAGGGCAACCATCAACAAATCCATGCCGAAAACAATTAGAGAAAAAAAGGAGGGAGGGGGGGCTCAGAAAGGAAAGCAGCAACAGAGAGAAAATGGGAAGTTCCTTGTTTGCAAAGAGGGAAAAAAAATATTTATTGAAGCGTCTGATGCACACAAATCAACAAAAGCACACAGAGCAGAGGAGGGAGATAAGAATGGCTGGAACATAACATGCAAATAGGCAGGCAATGTGTTTCTCCCTCCGGCTGCAGCTAAACACTTTTCCCAAAAAACATGCACATACACCAACCAAATTGACATTCAGGTACAATCGCTAAATGCTCTCATTTTGAAATTGCATTTCAAAATACCACACCCGAGCATTCTTATTAATGCGAGTGGAAAAAAAGGATCCACGTTTTTTTAACACAAGTGTGCTCCTCGCTTTTACTAATCCTAACACAACTTTGATTCATCCTGTTTGCCAAATCTAATCAACCGGCAGGTCTCTCTAGTGAAACATCCTCCGGGAGGCGGGACGTGATGAGTGTTGTGCCTCCAGAAGTGGGTTGTTGAGGATCTGAGTTACCATGGGCGGTAATATCCGCTGGTAATATCTCACTGGATGAGTCACATTCTGAGTTTCAGTGGGTTTTTTTATGCAAACAACGATCTCGATCTCCTGGTCAAATAAATTCTGGGGTTTCCACAGGGGACGATATTCACCTTGCGGCATGAATATTTGATGACTCAGTGGATGAAATGCAAAACTGTGTACTCTTAATTATCATTTTTAATTTCAAAGGCTTTTTCTAAAGACAGTTATAAAGGTGTCTGTGCCACAAGCCATTGTTAAACTCTAACCCAGCCATACATCATAGTGCTAAATGTACTGAGCTATGTCTACCTTCTGGGGAGAGGAGCTAAAATAAAGAGCGTTTATTTTCATGAGTGTTAGAAAAATATATATCACATGAAACATTAATCAAATCAGCTTCTCAGAAATATTAGACTTCTTCTGTCCAAACATGATGTTGTGAACCACTGGAAGCTCATAAAGTGTCCAAAACTGAAAGTGTTCAAGATAATTCTCAGTAGTTTCATGGTAATCTGCCTTTAACCAGTTAACTGTCAAAACCCGCCGGCGGGTTTGTAGTAACATTCCATGACTTATTAAATCATATTTTATCAATTTTCATCAGCATAAATTTATCACATAAAATCGCCCCGAGGGTTAAGTGGTTAAACTTTCTAAATGCTATAGTATCTCTAATCTAATTTACCTTTAGACGATATGCCTTTATGTACAGGATGGCTGTTTACAGACTTGAAGGGAAGGACAGATTATATTTAAAAGCTCAGGATTTATCCTCTGGGAACTATAAAGCTCCACTGTAGGTGTGATGAAATCCGGGTCTCTGCCACTTACCAACAAAAAAACCTGAGCTTTAAAGCATACCTGAAAGATTTTCAAAGTTATGCTTGGATATAATGAGTGAGGTCACTTCATTGTTGCGCTGTGTGCAAAAGGAAGCGGGTCACAGCATTTACTGTTCACCAGTCCTCTGCTATGTTTAACACATGACGTTAGCTTTCCGCTGAGGCTGCAGCAAACATCGCCCCCATAAAAGGGTTTCCTCCCTCATCATATCTGGAAAACCAGCACGGCAGAGTTGTGTGTGAGAGAGAGAAAGAAATGAGGAAAGGAAAAGACTTAATCTCATCTGGCCAATCCTTAATCAGGTCTCTCCAGTGCTTCCCCCGACTTGCCTGGAAACAACCCCTCATTTCCTCCAAGTACCCCTCGTGTCTTCATTGTCGCTCTCTCTCTCTTTGTGTTTATCTTTGTTGTACGTTTATGTGTCACTTTAGTTATTAACCTTTTATCATTGAGTTGCAGTTTTATTCTGAAGCTCCAAAGCTCTGCCAGTCGCCCCTAAAGGCTGCGATGCTGACTGCAGCCCGCTATACAAAGTGCTGGACAGAGCGATCAAAAGGCAGATGAATCATTACGTAAAATCAGACTGGTTCATGCACGAGCTCTGTGGTGATTTTGCCGAATGTTTTAAGCGTAGCCCTGATTCCAAATGTAATTTCAAACATTGAATGACAGCGTGAAACTGTAAAAAATCATCAGACTAGAATCAGAAGTTGCATATAAGCTATTTATCCATGCCCTTTGTAACTCCAAAGAGGGCGAATCGCTGTCTGTATACTCCTGTTCCTTCTTCTGTATCGAGTGGAGGCTGGGGAGGAAGGAAAGGGGTCTCAGCGCAGTGACGTTAACTCAGTGTTTCTGGATCCGATTGGTAACAATCAGTAAAGAGCAGAGAATTAAAAAGAGACCATAAAGTTGCTGCAAAGAAGTAAGTCAGTAATGATAACTGAATATTGAATTGATCCTAGAACCCATCAAAAAATAGTCTGGGTTAAGACTCGGATGTCCTCAAATGTCGGAGATGCCTCTGCAGATAAAAATGTCAATCTGCCCTTTAAACTGTGAGATTCTTGTGTGTAGAGTTGAGATTCTTACTTAAGATTGTTGCTGAAGATTTTAATTTTTCTTCTTTTCTTCTCATAGTTGCACCAGAAGAAAGATTAAATGATCTCTTAAAACATACAGCTTCATCTTCTGTGTTGGTTGTGTGGTTTTATGGGAATCTGACTGTTAACTGTAAATATATTGATTGATAGTAGCTTTTATTCAAAACAGGAGTAGTGTTTAACATCACAGGCCAGACAAACACAGTGAAGCAGTTGCATCACTGCACTTATTTTGCAGTGTTGTATTAGTCCAGCTGTGGACCGGTCAGAAGTTTCCATCAGCCCAACAGGAAGGAAGAGGTTACAGGGTTCGGCAGTACTCCGTGTATATGTGTGTGATACACGCCGCTACTGTTTCAATAGGAGGAAGTCAGCGTGACCCCGCACAGAAGAAGAATCCCTCGGCCCACAGCTGCAGAAATTTCCTGACAGTCACCGGTGCCAGTTTTTTTTTTTGCGTCACCCCCTACTCATGTCGCTTTGTCATGCACTGCTCTGATTCATGAAAAGAGTACGAGGGAGTGATTCATTCGTCTGGACTTTCAGGTGAGAAGAAGGTGGCAGCCACCCAAAAACTCACACAGACTGCAGAATCAAGAAAAATACAACAAACCTACGTGTAAAAATGAGGGAATGATAGATGTCAAGGACAGGAAAGGAAAGGAGCAATCAAATCAAAGAAAAGACGCTGACAGTATGCGGATATATGTGGAAACTGCAGATTTAAATTGTCCTCTCTTGCAGGATATACAGGACAATGCTTCATTTGTTCTTCTTTTATGTCTGTAGTATTTTGCTTTTTCAGCTCTTCTATTGTTGGTGCAATTCCCAAATGTTTTTGTCCTTTCCTGATTCTAAATACGAACATAATTTCTGTGACTGTTTTATTTTTGTAGCTTGAACTTTTATCCCATAATAAAACAGTCTGTAAAGGTCACAGCTAGTTTGCAGTAATGCCAGAGCAGCAAGGAATGTCCACGTTTTAATTTAGATTGAGTAAAATATGAATTAAGTATTATTTGTATAAATTTAGAATTGAATTACCAAGATATGATCCAGTAGTTTAATTATTTTATGATTAAATAAAATTACCATGACAGCGATAAAAAAATGCCCCTAAACCATAAATTGAGTTAAAAATGCTGTCTGAATAAGAAACTAATTTCTTATCTCACTTTCTCTCTCTCTCTCTCTCTCTCTCTCTCTCTCTCTCTCTCCCTTGTCCTTCAGTGCCCTTGTGACAGGCATTACCACTCGTTACTCTCTCCGTGTGGCGGTTTCTCGTCACTTGCAGTTTCTCTTCTTTATTCAGCGAACTTGATGAATATGATGAGAAATGCTGAGTTTTGTCTTTCACTCTCTGTGTTCCCACACTCCCACAAAATCACCTGATGAAATAGTAAAGTAAAATAGATCTGAATTCAGCAGAACAGAAAGCAATTCAAGATGGGACCAGACTTCAGTGGAAAAAATATATTAAGTGGGTGGTTGTTTTTATAAAAGAAAATGTTTCTTAATGTGTTTTCATGTCCGAGTTATCTCTTCAGTCCAGAATGAAATCCAGAGAGACGAGATCCAGCTGTCCAAAGTCATATTTCTCTATTAATCCCACATGTTTCCTGTCTTATTTTGTTCAGTTCTACATCTAATGTTTATTTTTAGCCCTGCTAGTGATATTATCATTGGTCCGTCCTTAAGTTCAGCACTTTGGCCGCAGTCTGAAAACAACTGCTGGATAGATTGCCATGAACATCTCTAAAGAAAATCCCCAGAGAATAACCCCTACTGGCTTTTGTAATCCTGACTTTTCCTTGAGTGTGGTCGACATTTAAGGTTCTTAGTGAAATCCTATAGCTCAGCGGCTCTGTGGTGGATTGAAACAATGACTTGTACAAACTTCTCCCATGAAGTTCTCCATATGTTCCATCATGACATCAATATTTAACTTCTCCTAAACTTCAATTTATAACCGGACATCTTCACAAGCAATTAAACTCCCATCTGACTCTGCTGTACTTTGTGTTAACAAAGGTGGTAAACATGGCTAATATTATTAGCATTACATATGCTCCATATTTTTCACATTTAATGATTTATTTTCTTAATGGTGGCTCATTACATTTGGCTTCCTGGCACACCAAAATGGAGCAGAGCCACCATTAATGTTATTAGTTACACCTGTGTTACACCTTTTTCCTGCTCTGACTATCTTTTTTTTATTATTCAGTCATATTTCCCCGATCAAACCCTTTTGGCTCGCTTCCTGACTTTCTGCAGCTCGAGACAATCACCAGAGACCGGCTGACTGGGTGACAGATTCACCTCAGCTGCGCTGATTTACTTTGTAATTTCAGTTAATTGGAGGTCATTTGTCCTCTCGTGTTCACATTATTTCTTTTGGCTTTCCCTTCCCTTATCTATTTTCTCAGCTCAGCTCAATTTGCTGCATTGGTATCATTGGGTCATGCTGTTGCAAAAGCATTATTGTGATTCACCAAGACTGATGAAGCGATGGTGCACACACCCCACATGTGAGCGTCTGGGTGTGTTTGACTCCCTCTTTCCTCTCCTGACATTCAGCGTTGTGACTCCATTACGTGGGCTTCTCTGAAAACAATGATAGATTTCAAACTGAACTTTTACATCGCACAAATCCTCTTTCTCTCCCTCGCCATTTACACAAATCCTTACCTCTATCTTCTTTCTCCTCTCTCCCCACAGATAATACTTGTTACTTTACTGAGGCTTTGCATTTATTCCATCATGACAATCTACTGGGGAACTTGATGTGCACAGAAAAATGTAAACATATATAATGACCAGGATAGAAAAGGAGAGACAGTAAAGTTCTAGCTGCAGCTTGTCAGATCAATTCGCTTTTTGCATCTTTCCTTCGATCAGTAACCAGCAGAAATTTTATAATCTAAAGAGGTGCAAAAAATGAATAAAATGGAAAGTTCAAAATGCAACAATGATACACTGAAATGTTGGTGCACATCAGGGAACGCTTGATTCTGAGAGAAAAATGTTGTCAACAAAGTTTTAATTCACAATCCTTCCTCCTCCTCATAACATCTGCGTGAGCAAAACACAGAAGCACAACCCGAGAGTCCCATCACCGACAGCAGAGCTCTGTTATGACAACGAAGCTCTCCGACCGCAGCGCCGCCTGAGCAGGCACGATTCGGTCGCTTTCCGGAGGGTGCGTCCAGATGGAGGTGTGAGAGGTGAAAGGTCGTCTTGTGTTCATGTGTGCCTGTCACGATTTGCTAGATTCCAGAAGACAAAGTTCAAAAGTTCCTGTTAAAACGTGTTGCTGACGCGAAGACAAAGAGCGCCTGGTTTTATAAAAGCATTATACGACATCAGTGTATTTAATACATTTTCAACATTTTTAATCCTCTCACCACAGTGGTTTTCAAATATATTTGAAATAAAGTTTTGGTTGCATTTATGATTCCCATGAATTTAGAGGAAAATGAATATCAGCAAAAAAAAACAGCATGGGCCAAAAAATCTGTGTCATCTATGTCTTAATAGCAGTAAATTTCTTCTACTTTCTTTCTGTTACAAGTATTTTCACTTCCAATATTTTCTCTTTCCTTTTTGGTCTTGTTTTGACGTTGGGTGTGCTCATATTATCCCACAGGGCATTTAGCAAGTGATTGGCACAGGTCAAAGGTCACCTCTGAACCGCCCAGCCCCCCCATGTTTCACTTTCCCAAAGCAAATAAAAAGAGGTGGCAGAGAATCAAATAACCTCTTAATGTTTTATTTTGTCTTTGTCTGTTTGCCATTTCATGAATCAGTGTTTTAGCTGATGTTTTAAACATGAAAATAATTATTTCAGGTCATCAGGCTATTAACTAAAAAACACATTTTCACTGAATGATGCAGCTCAGCTTGCTTTTTGAACCAGGTGCTTTTCTTTATTTCATTTTTCCACTGCAGATTGTCTCCCCTCAGCGTAGGTGAGATACATATGGGATGGTAATACCTCAAGAAATGAACTAGCCCTCTGTTACTTTGCAAAAACAGGAACATAACAGATAGAAACACTTGCACAATAATGGTGCAAACTAATGTTATCTGATTTTGTGTCAGCTTATTAATTAGTTAGCTCGCTTATCGAGGATCCATGAAGACGTCGACGTGTTGATTTTACTCAAGTTTAATACAAAAACAGTGATTAGAACAACGCTAAAACATCACCTTTTAGTGTCAGCTTATCTCGACTTTGACCGCTGTGATACCAAAAAAATACCAAAAATCAGATACTATATCGTCACAACAACTTTAGTTCAGACATTTGTGTCTGCGTGCATGATGAACTCTAGTAACTTTAGTGATCCCTTAGCTGCATCATTGGGTCATAAGATGAAAGATTCACAAACTTCAGACTTTTTTTGTGTGTCAATGCAAATTTGCATATTTTGAAATGATTTTAACTTAGTGAACATGATAAGCATTGTGCCTGCTAAACATCAGCATGTTAGCATTGTCATTTTTCATGCTGATGTTAGCAGTCAGTCCAAAGCACCACTGTGTGTCAGACCCACAGAGCTGCAAGCATGGCTGTAGTTTTCACATATGTTGACCCTCTGGTGACTCCATACTTCTCCTTAAGTTTCCCTGGTGCTTGTCTTGTATCCCAAAATGGGCTTTAAATGCTGTTTTCTTTTTTTTTTTTATTCATGTCCCTGCATTTATTGTGTGCAGAGTGTCAGCGTCCCCAGTCACCACCACCATGAAAAGGTCAGAAAAAGCCTGCAGGTAGAAGACAATGACGTCCAGTCATAAACAGAGGAGACGGTGGGGGGTCTGACATCGGTTTTACCCCGGGCGACAACAGCATCTGGAGTGTGTGTGTGTGTGTTAATCTGAGAAGCGTGTGTTTAAAGCGCAGTGGGATGATCTGCGCTCATATCCACCAAAAGGGGAGAGGAAAGGAGAGGAGAGGAGAGGAGAGGAGGGGGTGGGTTTAAGCTCGTTATTAGGAGCAGTCAGATTCTCTGGGAAGGGACGGGAAATCCCTTTCCGTCTCTGTGATTGTCTCTCTATCTCTGTCTCTGGATTTGGAGTCCTCACTCCCCCTCACTCTATCTATCTTTCTCCACCCCTCCTACTATTGTGGCATAAGCAACATTTCCCAGAAAGCAACAGAAAATTGATTGTGATAGGGTTAAGCCAGTGGTAATGTGCACACATAAAAACCTCCCCGTGCAAAGGAATGGGATTATAATAAAGTGCTGCACGAGCCATAAGACCTGCTCTCTGTTTTTCATTATCTATGGACAAGAGATTCATAAAACTATAAGACTGAAGAGATTTTAGGGTTAAAGGACAATTCCGGCTTTTATTGTTTAAGCCCGTAAGATGCATATTTTACAATGCAACTTCAGAAAAAAAACAGGATTCACTGTGCACTTTTTTTTTTTTTTTTGTAAAAAATGTTTTTTTTCTGTACAGGTAATCCCTCACACTATAAACAACTGACCAATAAAAGTGCGGCTTTAAGGTTGTTTGAGGTCAGTGATAAATGGGAGAAGCTAAACTCACAGACTTAAGTTTTATACTCATAAAGCTTCAAATTTATTTGTCATGTGCACCACAATTACATGGAGGCTGTCACCGGCAATGATGTTCTTAAATCTCAGGCTTTAAAAATATACATAAAGAAAATAACACAAGTTCAAAATCAAAGGTAAATAAAATATAACACAGTCTAATAAAATATGCATGTTCATGAGAAGCTTAGGCACTTTCACTTTTTAACAATCTCTTTATCACCATTATTTCCCAATTGAAATAAAACAGTATTTGAAAGCACCGGTGCTTCCTTGATCAAGATGTTGTAGCTTCACATCTCCACGTTTAGACGCCTGAAAAGCTTCAGCATCCTTCTTGTACATTATCTTGTTCTCTCCCTCCAATCAGATCCCTTTCTATTGTCATCTGTCCAATAAAAGCAAAACTCTTCACTTTTCTTGTTCTTCAGAAAAACGTCTCACTTTGTCAGGACAGCAGAAGATATAAAAAATCTGCTGTCAGTCTCAACATCTCATTATATCAGAGCCATTTTTTACCACCAAAAAGACAGAAAGCAGCTGATGGTCTTGAGTAAAAACTATTCTGAGAGGCTAAAACAGAGGCAGCTTGCCGCTCGGTCAAATAGATAAAGGTTAGCGACAAATAAAACGTAGCTACCAGAGCGAGGAGGCCAAAAGGCATCGTCGACTTAGCGCACAAAAAGCCCAACGACGAGTTCACCTCGGCGCTATTTCTGGCAAAGCGGCTCACAACGGAGGCGGAAGGATCGAATCGGAGGCCCAGCGTCTCGGGGCAAGTGGCTCTGGGCTGAAGGCTAATCGGACACGGGAGCCGATCAGCCAGCCATGATGAGAAGGTAGACAGGAAAAAAAAGTGAGACGGAGAGAGCGGGAGGTGGGGATTTCTGATGCACCCGGTCACTCAAAGTAACACACACACACACACAGGGATGAGACTTTAGTCAGCGGCTGGGGGCAGCAGTCGTATTTGTTACGTGATTAACAAATTAATCTGCAGTCCTACTCAGTATGGATTAATGAGCTAAAAATAGCTCTCATTAATCTTCCATAGAAATAATGACATTAGCATCATTAAGAGGATCTGGATAGTAAGCATCATTTGGGTTGTTCTAGACCTCTGCCCACTTCTTTGAGTGTGTGTGCATTTTACTGACGTTGAAGTTTCCAGCATCAGCCGCAAAGATTCAGTGAAAACAGCTGGAATAGTCGAGTCTGTCTGAAAGTAAAGAGGTTTGTTTTCAGTGGCAGACAGGCTGCAGAGGTTAGAAGTTCGTTTACTCAACGTCAAAATGACGATTCAAGATGGAGGAAAATTCACCTACTGTATGTTTGATTGTAGATTAGTGAGGTTCAGTCCATAATTTCTGGTTCAGTGTCAGTTTTAATAGTCTTTTCCAGATCATTTAAAGAAGGCAAGACAAATCTATCTGTTTAACACAAAAAATTGAAGAGCAGTAAGAAGTTATTTCCAGCCAGTCCGGTGTCTGTTTTTTTACCTTTATATAGGAGTTTTGGAAAGTGGGGATATTTAGTCAGGTCCTCACTTCTCTGCAGGGATGTTTGAAGTTTAAGATTTGATTTAAGATTTATGATTAGATTTAGCTGAAGGTTAGAGCAAGAGCCTGCCAAGTGCATTATACCAATGAGAATCCTCACATCTACTGTGTAGTGTAGTGTGTGTGTGTGTGTGTGTGTGTGTGTGTGCAATCATGCACAAATGCATCCACACAGTCAGATTTCAGGAACTGAGACCTTCCCTTCAGTGTAAATAAAAAACTTTGATTGCCAGAATTTAAACAAAAGATGATGATTCAGTTTGAAGGTTAAAATTAGACTTATATCGTGGTTGTATCATGACGGCTATTTTTCCATCATTTCTGCTATTTACATGCCTGCCACTCCCTCACCATCCTACACAGTTTTCCTTCACACACCTGATGATCACCTGCCTGCACACCTGCCCGTCATTATCCAATCAGACAGCTGGTATATATACTGATCCAGCAGAAGCTCACCTCCTTTCACTGCCCTGCTGATGATTAGAGGGAGGCCTTGGTTGTGATTCCCTGCCTGTTTTTTTTGGCTTTTGCTGACCTGTTTCCTTAGTTAAGAAAACCTGCCCTGTCTCAGACGTCCTCCTTTTGGGTCCAGATTTATTTCAAATTAAGGTTGAATAAATCCCTCGAAGTTCGTGTGCAGCACCTCTGTTTGTTTTTCTGTTCAGGTTCAGTTGGCTGGGTGTGAATCTTTTTCATGCAAATGTTTACACATGCAGACCTTTGAAGCATGACAGCATGAATCTCTGGCTTTATGAGATTTGTCACTTGTTTATAAAAAAGTCCATGAGTCTGTGATTTTCAGGCTTTTACATGCCACCTCCTTGGATTTTAAGAGCTTTTCAAAACAGATTCTTTCATTGGTGCACTGGCACTAAATTTACTTAAATATTAGAGATAAATGATTTCACTGGACAACACATTACTTGTTCAGGTGGAGCAAGTAAGCATATCCATTTTTGTGAAGACCATGTCTTGGTCCTCCACTCCAGAAGAAAGCCTGAATGTTCAACTGCTGAATTTTAATCTCACCAAACATGAAGCCTCTTCTGCACCGGGTTGAACACGTCAGTGTAAAATGGCCGCTCCTGAAAGAGGCTCTGCTCTTTGATTTTTAAGTGACTGACACTTGACATTTCTCACTGTTCTTTTAGATGACTGAATAGAAGAAACTGTGAAGCTCCAGTGTAGCTGCCCTGGATATATTTCAGTGTAACATCTCTTTTTTTTCCACTTTTGGCCAGTTATCTGTGGGAATAAGGAATACATGCCATGATAAATGATGAAATGGACCCAGTAACACGAAGCACATCTCTTACAGCAAATGTGTTTTAGAGTGAAAAACACTGAAGGGGTGAGGAGGAGAGGTGGAAAGTGTGAAAAGTAAGAAGTGAAACAGAGGGCCACTTAAAGGCATACATCAGTGATCTGTACAGTATATGGACATGACAACTACATGAGAAACACATTCTCCCACACCCGAACACACACACTTTCAGTTCCTGCACTCATGTTTCCAGTAAACATCCCTCTCTCTCTCACACACACACACACATACACACACACACACACACACACAGACTGTTGTTCCAGCTGGACTGAACACAGCCAGTCCTGCTTTAACATAAAGAAAAACACACACATACATACCACTGAAACACAAAGAAGGAGGAGCATCAGTTTCCTCTAAAATACATTGCATTGCATCCAAACCAGAAATTAAAGGCCCGAAAAAGTATCTGTTGTATCAAGATGTAAAATGAACCATATGATTTTGCAAAAACATGCAAAAGTCAGAACAGCAGAGAACAGAAAACATCCAAATTTTCCTACTTTAAATGCACAGCAGATGATGGATTGTCAAAATGAAAAATGAAAGAGAAGAAACTCACTTTCTAATACAACTGCAACAACAACATCACCCTCAGCAAGGCAAAGAGTGTGTTTTGTCCTGTGCAGGCTGGACCTGGAGTATTCGTGGACCTCTGAGTTTGTGAGAGCGAGTGTGTGTTTAAGGTCTGATGTTAATAGGTCTCATTATGAGCAACCTCTAATCAGTAAAAATAGCAGTGTAGGTCAGTGTTTAGTCTGCGCAAACATGCATGTGGCACAAAACACACACACACACACACACACACACACACACACACACACACACATTTTTTATGTTTCACATGAACATTAAATTTCAAGGCACATGTGTGTGCGTGATTACATGGTGCAGGGGTCCCCGGGGCCACTTAAGCCCCTTGGTCATAGAGGGCCTCCACACACACACACACACACACACACACCACACACATATGGAGTGAGGTCATTGGAGAAAGAGTGACAGCTCCAGGAAATGAAACACACCTCAGATTACAGTTAAACAACATTAACTAACATTTAAAACATGTGGCTTCGCAGGACTCGCCCTCTCCATCAGAGCTGCGGGTTTCTTGATTGAAACCTTTCCTTCTTCTGTCGGCAGCTTTAAACACAAACAGCAGAGTGTGAAAATGTCACTTGGAGAACAACCAGGACTTTTTCTCCAGGTTGAATTATTTTTTTTAATTATTATTATTTGTGCCAGTCGTGTAGTTTCTCCTCTCCTTCACATTCTTCCTGTTGGTTTCGTGCACACACGCTGCATAGCAGGAGATTTCAAGGCTTATTTCCCCCCTTCAGAAGGAGCCATCTGCTGCTGTTTAATATTAAAATCAGGTTTCAGAGTTAAGTAAACCATCGTCACAAACACACGAGTTTCTGTTGAGTGTTTTCATATCGACGGATGCATCGAGTTGCTCGCTGTCAATCACCCAGCATCACAGGAGGAGCTCTTCCACCAGGAAATCTACTTAAAAAAATATTGTGTTGTCTCACAAACTTTATTGTTGCATCCATGCAGTGCTTGAACTGGAAGATAAAAAGTGTCTTTACTCTGAAGCAGCACAGCACACAGCTTTTATGAGCGAGCAGCGTTTAAGGCTGGTTTACTGTGGTGGGTGACTGTTTAGAGTAAGACTATGTTAGTTTCTCACTTGCCTCCTTATATAAAAACAACAAGATAATTCAAAGGTAAAGCCCTTATTAGCTGCTGTTATAGTATAGTTCAAAAGATATAATATCTATGTGCTATGACGCCGTTTTCAGTGTTTGGTTTGTGGGAGTTTGAGTCGATGCACGTTACCGTCTTCTTTTTTTACACTCCCACTTACTGCTTTGATACTGGGAGATATAAAACTTTATGCTTTTTGCTTTGTTTTCTTGACCAGATCTGACTAAAAACAGTTGAAATCACTTTTCAAACACCCTGAAATCAAAATACACGTTTAGTTTCTTCATCATATAAGTTAAGTAAGACATCAAAAGCTGTCAAAATGAATTCCAGCAGGTTTAAACCTCCATTTTGTCACTTTTCTCACCGTGTTGGATCTTGTCAAAACCAAAGTTTTGCAGCTGTGTAGCTTAACTAAGTCATCTCCAACAAGCACCTATCTGCCCCGTCTCTGGGCTTGTATGGAAAAAAAGAGAGACCTGAATCAACAACATCCTTTGTGGTCATCAGTAAGTGGAGTATGCAAATAGAAGTAATGATACACAGGTTGGAAAAAATGAAAATGTTTCTGTATACTTTACTGAGAACAATTCAAACACGGCCCTTCATTCAAACGAAAACGATCCTCGGGCCAAAAATGTGTCTCCTGAGTATGAAAGACAAGAAAGTTTGTAATTTTCTCCGTCAGTGGAGCTGGAGGCTCGGTTTTAGTTCACAGCGGTTACAGTGGATTTCAATAATGACAAGCTTTCATGGTGGGGAAAGTATCAAAACCACTCACACAGCATAATCCACTCCTCCGCCAGTCATCCGTACACGCAGTATGTTTTAAACGCTCACATTTTTGCCAAAAATTTAGCCAAATATGCTGCTTTCATCTCAGTTTACATGCACGACCCTGAAGCTCAGTCGCTGATTGTGCTGTAAACTAGACGCGGGCAGATGTCAATGGGCCGTACTGACTCTGAATGACACCGAGGTCCGTCTTTGAAACATGCACGGTAATCACCACCTCGACCGCAAAACCCAGCAGAGTTTCTGACTGACTGACAAAAGTGTAACAGTAGAGCTTTCTAAACAGAAAATCATCAGATAACAGTTTACGTACAAAATGGATTTAAAGCGTTTTTGGAGGGAGGCCACTCAGCTTTGGTGGAAGACTTCCAACACAGACCTCAGATCCAATATGTTTGTCTTTTTTTTTGTGCAGCTTGGACTGGTTTGTGATCCCACTCATTTGAAAGAAAAAGTAATATCGACAGTCTCAGACGTCAATAAGAACGTAACACAACACACCTGATTGGACTCGTGGCTGCTTTCCTGTCGAGCTCAATGTACCTCAAGAGCACTGAGTTGCATTATATTCTCATTTATGCCTCACTTAAGAAGTCCTTGACAGCTGCTTGTGGGGGAGCAGAGAACATTTAGTATTTATTTTAAATGGGTCTCGCCTACTACACCAGGGTGAGGATAAACCGCCAGGTGATCAGTATGTAAAACTGCAAACTGCTGTGAGCAAAGTAGGAGAATATCAGAGTCTGAAACCATTAAATGTTTAAGCCTTTTAGAGTAAACAGCAGCCTTTTCCTGAGACAAATCTCACTTTTTATTTTATTTTTTTAACATGTAAATTCTGACTTTAAGTCTGCAGCCGCAAAGCGAGTTTATCAGCGTAAAGTGTGAAGGATGAGGCTGAACGCAAGTACAAGAAACAACACGGTCAATTAGAGGGGACGTGAAAATCGTGAAGAAGTAAAATGTTTAAGAGTGTGTGTGTGTGTGTGTATGTGTGTATGTGTGTGTGTGTGTGTGTGTGTGTGCAAGCACGGGGAGACGGACTGTGAGAAGAGGAGAGGATTATCGGCACACAGCTAATCTCTTTATTCCACTCAAATCTACATCGCCTAGAAAAAAAAACACTTCCGCACACATTTAGAGTGATGACACACACACACACACAGAAGTATTGTACATGTGATCATCTTCAAACAGGATGACAAATGTGAAGATTTTAGAGATATAAATGGCTGCTTACACACAGAAGGAGACCCAAAGGCATTGGCATTGTCATATAAACAGACTATATATGTACATATATACGTGTGTGTGGGTGGGTGGGTGTGTGTGTGTGTGTGTGATATATACATAGTATGATTATTTTGACAAAACTTTATGTCTTTGTCTTTGTCTGTAACTTTTGAAACAAAAGATTTTTTCCTGGATTTTGTGGGATGAGACGAGTCTATCCATATAAGCCACGTCCATCTAGATTATCTTTACACTATTTCTCCCACAAAGTTACAATCATGTGAAAATCTGGGGAAAAGTTATTTTTTTCATATTACTGTTCCCTCAGAGTTTGTGCAAACAAAATGTCCTGAATGTTTTGTGCTTTATATGAGTAGACATGACATTTGAATGACCATGATTTTACTGTGATAAATTTGGTGCCATTTGGCCAACAGGTGGCGCTGTAGCAACATCATCTATAAAGGAAGGACTCTGTGTGAGTGTGTGTGTGTGTGTGTGTGTGTGTGTGTGTGTGTGTGTGTGTGTGTGTGTGTGTGTGTGTGTATGAGAGTCCATTGCATATCTTCACAACCCTTCATCAGATCGACTTCACACTTGGCAAAGACGAGCAGCATGAAGCATAAATTTGTTAAAATTTCTGTAAGATGTCTCTTCTGGTTGTGCAAATAATGATTGGCTTGTATAATTAGCAACTGCAGAATTAGCACAAGGTAAGCTGGTGTTCAGGCATATTTTTTTGCACACAATGGTGGGTTTGCACAAAGATGAGACTGAGCTGCTTTATGAGAAATGTAAGATCCAGTGTTTTAAGAGCTTGACCCCAAAAGTCAGATCACCTCCTTCGCTTCAACCTGATCACACCTTTAGGTTGGGTCGATAAAACACGCCGTTGACATCAAGGAACTCGTGTGTTCGTGCCCTTTCTCCGACAAACAATCAGTGTTAGTTTCTTTTAAAGTAGCTTTACTTTGTGCTGATTTTCTTGGCCCACCTTCTTCTCCCAGCTGAGTGATGGCCATTTAGAAAGCATGATGTTCGCTCACTTGGCTCCGTCCACCGAAAAGAGCAGATAGTTTTTGTTTCCATGCCAGGAGCGTGTAATGCGAGGTGAAGCGAAAGGTTTCCTGCAGCGGCGGCGACGCGGCGAGCCTCAGCAGGCCGGCGGTAAATCACAGCGAGGGCTGGTGTCGCGTCATGTTTCCCTAAGTTGGCCCCTCAACGTTGATGAAATGATTTGTTCTGGGTTTAAAAAAGATTTCGTCATGTAAAGCGCACTCTCCTAAATGCTGTGTGTGTGTTAGCTAAAACACACACACACACACAGGCCTGCAGCTCAGCCTCCAAACCACTTAAACTCTCCCTGCTCTTCGACACCTGACACATCATGCTGATCCTGTTTATGTGAATGAGATTAGAGATATTCTGGGTCACAGCACCAGAGATTACTTATTACACTGGCTTTATCTGAATAAAAAAAAACATCCATCACATTCATAGACAAACATACATACATCCACACCACACTCTCCAAATACAGTCAAAACAACCTTCCCTCTCTCTCTCTCTCTCTCTCTCTCTCTCTCTCTCTGTCTCTCTCTCTCTCTCTCTCTGTGTCTCTCTCTCTCTCTGTGTGTCTCTCTCTCTCTCTCTCTCTGAAAGTCCAGATTATGTACCATGACTCACTCTGACGATCAAGCTGTGTAATTATCAGCCTCCAGTTGTATTATCTAATCTGACACTTCACAGCACACATTCAAGGGCGCAGTCACATGGACACAAAGCTCATTTCTGTACATTATAACACCCCCCCCCAACCCCTCTCACTATATGAGGATCTTTCTGTGACACTATATTGAATGCACAGCTAGTATTTAGTATTTTTTACACACATCATTATCTCATCACACATTCAATTTCTCTTTATTACAGCAACATTACGTTATATCTTCATATTTATTCCAGCATCGCTTGTGATTACAATCAACTGATTTAAATTCATTTATCATTTTCTCAATAATGGGGAAGGCTGAACTGTCAAATGGAGAGCAGGCAGATCTCTTTGTTTTAGTAATTGAAACCCTCTTTGTGCCAGTTTGCATTACATGTCACAACATAAAATACACAGAGGAAGAATTTAAATAATCATTCAGAGTGTATTCAGATCCACCCCCTTTTTAAGTTCCTCAACATGTTTTTTTTTTTTTTTTTTTTTTTTGCATTTTGTTGCATCATGGTGCAGGGTGCATCAAGAAACAGAATAATAACCAACCGGCTGTGTTGCATTGTGGTCAGTGGTGCAATGAAAATAGGTCAGAAATCCAATCCAGTGCTGCTCTCATGAAATAAATGCATGTATAAAAACAGCCGACATCTTTACTGCTACAGTCTTTGTCTCTGTCCAAATTCAGTCAGATACAATTTACCCAAAACTATGAAGTAATTATAAGTAAAGCATTTTCATAAGCATAAAGATATCTTCATATGTCACCTAAAATCTGCAGGACACTGAACTTTAAATGTCTGCAGCAGCAGGAGCTTTTTCTATCATTATGCTGCCCCCTTCTGGAAAATACTGTCATTACAATCTGTGGATCTGATGCTGAGAATAAATTTGTGCTCAGTGTGTTTCAAAAGTAAATGCATGTTTCTTACAATTTATCTGTAATAATGATAAAATAATAATGGTTCCTAGACTTTTTACTTTAGGCTTATTTCCACAAGCACATGATTACAGTAAATGTGAACGATTCGTTGATCTCAGCTTGCTTTATGTCAAACGATGTGTTGCACTACTTTGGAAAACACTTATCAGCCAAGTGCAGCACACTGGATAAGACAGATGTTGTCAAACCTTCCCTAAAAGGATGACAGACATATTGCATGCTAAACAGCACATATTTTAGTACATATGGAGACCCATCAGAGATTTGACAGATGACCAAATGAATGACTAACCTTTCAGGACCATGCAGTCTGTTGGTTTATTTATCTACTTATTTATTGGAAATGTCTTTGTCATAGGTTGCATCAATCTTTGTTGCTTTTTTTTTTTGGTTTTGTTTTATCTTGATGTCCCTTTCTTTTATCTTGATGTCCCTTTCTAAAAATGTAATATCATGGTGTACTGTGCAGTATGTGAATGTTGGCTGTATGTCACAGTTAAAAGATGACCACCAGAGGAGTTCAGGGCTCTTGTTCTGAAGGTCTCCCTGCCTCCTGTGGTCTCTCCCTGCAGGAGAGCAGAGCTGAAGGTAATCAGGAAAAAATCTGCTCGCCTGGTCTGACTGGTTGTTAAACAAAACAGCTGAACTGCTGTCTGACAGTCTTGGTCTCTGCACCATTTTCACAGTCCGCTGGTGTCACTTTTTCATCTTTGTCTATGAGGAGTCTACAGCTGCATGTTGGAAATGTTTGACAGTTTTTTGCAAAGCTGAGAAGAGACATTTTTATCTCTCACTCTTTTCTGCAATGGGTCTGTTAAACATCTGTGTAAAATGGAGGCACTCGAAGAAAGAAAGGAAGCAACAACAAAGTGTATTTTAGCTGCAGTGACAATATTGACTCCACATCATCTGTGTTTGACCCTTTATCCTTCAGATTCCTGAAACGTGATGTTCATTGTTCAGGCATGTTGGTGTTTTAGGGTGTATTTAATCTTTGATAGTCCAAATACACAATTAATCTGTTCATTAACACAGATGATGAGCTCATGTGGCTCCTGGTGGCCTGAGGCTTCAGGTCATCTGGTCTTTAAAATCTGCAGATGGCTGTGAACTTTCTTTCTGTTTATTTCTCTGTCTGTGTGTCCGTCTGTTGTCTGACTGGTGAACTCTAACCGTGCAGCGTTCGGCCATCGTGGGTCATCAGTCATGATGTCACAGCTCCTGGAAGTTCAAAGGTCGCACTCTGACCAAGCAGGAAACCTGGAAGACAGACGTTTGCTGTGTCTGTCACACACACACACACACACACACACACACACACACAAAGTTCTCCATGGGAGGGCAATCAGAGGTGATGAGAAGTTACCACTGAGTTTGTCTGAGACCTGGAGGCAGAAACACGCATGTGAACCAGCCACACATCAGAACCAATAATAGATCTGGAGAGATTTTCTCACAGCACTACTATATTTTCAATTAAAATGGATTTTATCTTTGTTAACTTTAATTTTGCTGCATTTTCTAACCATGGATAAAATATGAAAATATGTCAGTGTGAAGAAATATTCAGTTGCAGCATTTCCATGATTATTTCACAATAAAACGCTATTGGAGCACATCGAATAATTTGTAAATTATTGATGCAATTAAACCCTCCAACTTAAGACAGTATGATTTATTCTTGTTTGACCTCATGGGAGTTTCCTGTCCTCGACCTCATTCAGTTGCATTTTGCTAAAAAATCTCAGGAGCACCAGGATAAAATCTGTTCCTTTACAACTGGTGTAATTTTCAATTTATAATAAATTTGTGTTTATCAAACGAACAAAGAATTAACATCCAGAATTAAAATCATTCAAATCAAAGCTTTGTATTGAGGAATAAACAGACAAGAAAAAAGATGAAGTATGTTTAATTTAATGACTTTTATTCTGTAGGCACTTTCAATCCACACAAAGAAAACAATGATGGAAAAACAAAGGAATAAGTCACATCCTCTTCATCATTATGTTCATGTGTTTGTTTCTGTACAGAAGAAAAGCAGGTGCGTCAACACTGCCTCGTATTTCTCACAAGTTTCTGAAGCTCCAGCAGCCGGCTGACCTCAAACCCAGCTCAGGTCGAGTCCTGCAGCCCTGTACACAGCTGTGAAATCCATACCAACCTCTGAGAGTCTGGGAGGATTTGTAAATGTACAATGATGCATGTCAAGAGTGCAAACAAAAGAAAAATAAGAGCATATAAATTAGTCTGTGTCTGTGATGGGAGGCATCGACCCTGCTGAAGTGTCACTAACTTCTGACCTCCTTCTGGGATTCGTGAACATTTGCGTTACTGTCGCTTGTATTCTTATTAAACTCCAATAATGCTGAAAATGTAAAGGCTCCATGAAGCAGTTAAAAAAAAATAACGATCCTTACTTCCCCATCTGGAATTACAATACAGAGCTGGTATACTTATCTATGTGCAGCAAACACATCTCAATCCTTAAAAGAACTGGCTCTTCTCGACTCTTATCAGCAGCATGCAACAATGTACAAGTACGAAGCAAAATGGGCAAAGAAAAAGGGGGAAGAACAAAGCTACAGGTGTGTGAACATACGCAGTGTTTAGCGTCTCAGTGCTACAGTGAGGGAATGAGAGAAGGGGGGACCGAATGTACAGGATGAGATCTTTACACAGACGGAGGTCGATGTCAGTCCTACAAAGAGCTCTTGTTTTCAAAGTAGGACTGCTCGATGCGTCTGCAGAAGGACAGCAGGTTGCTGTAGCTCTTCACTCGCTCAGCCAGCTCAGAGCTGGTCAGCCTGGTGGTCAGTATGGTGAAGAGGTGACCGAACACCAACGCATCCAGCTCTGTGGGCCTACAACACACACAGACAAACACACACACATTTATTACTGCTCAGCTCAAGTATTCAATTCAAGATTTGTACTTTAATTGAACTGTAATGTGGTCTGAGTCTTGTTTTATATAGATTTAAGAATTTATTATCATATGCACAACAATATACATCAAGCAATCACTGGAAATGAAATTCTTAAATCTCAGGCTCCCTACAAACAATATTTATTGTATAATAACAATACAGACATAATGAACTACGTATCATTTTCTAAATCAACATGCGTCATTAATTAATCCTTAATTTTCATTTAAAACATATCACATGCAGCTGAAAACTGAACCAGTGATTGCATCTCTGCTTATAGAAGGAAACATTTTTGTTTCCATCAATAACTTCATCCCTTTCTTTTACTCGGTTGTAAATAAAAATTTAGAACAGGCTTAAAAAAGCAATGATGTTAACAAACAGTACAGTTCAATAGCTGGGTGCAGTTGTTTGTTTAAAGGCATGAATACATACTAAATGTTCTCATGACTGGATGATTCTGTCGTTACAGTATTACACCACACGGTGGTGCTAAAGACAAATCTGTCAGATTCCTCTCAACACTTATTTTCTTTTTGTCTTGTACCCACAATAAATTCAGATACAGAGCAGAATCTGTGGGGAAGAACTGGAGTATACTCTCAGGTTATATGACCGTATTGCTTTATTTATTCAGCTGCTATGACAAACAGAGGAAGACACAAACAGACAGAAGATACATACTGTTTATTAAAGAAGTACGGTTGTGTTCCCAGCCGCTGGGACAAAGCCTGACAGCACTGACTCACATCCTCATAAACCTGAAATGTGAGAGAGGAAAATATGAAATTATAAATAGCATCAGGATGGGATGAAAATTCTAAACCATGTTAAAAAAAACACATCATCCATTCATGGCCGGGTGCTAACCTGCTCCAGGGTTTTCCCTCCCCAGCCGATGGCGTTCATCTTCCTGCGAACCTCCCACTGCTTCTGATAGGCGAGGATGTTATTGAGAGGCCACGAGTACGGACTGCTGTACCTGGGGCGTGAGATCTTCATAAAATACAGACACAAATGATTAAAAGGCCACAAACAACCTCTACCAAATCTTTTTTTCTTTATCCAAAGACAGTAAACACACCTCCGTGGCTGTCGCATCATCACACCACTGGATGTACAACTGCAGAGGAGAAGACAGGAGAGAATTAAAAGATACTCCAGAAATATTCATACCAATTCTGTGCAGCTGATATTGATCCAGCTGTGTGTGTTTTGTTGCCTGACAGTGAGTGTACGTGTGTGTTTACCTCAGCAGTGAGCAGCATGTTGTTGACCAGCTCCATGTAGGCTTTCATTTCAGCTCTCTGCACATCATCTAAGCCTTCGCTCAGAGAATGACCCTGAAAATAAGAAACTAAAAGTGAGAAATATTCCTAGAAAATTACATCCATGACAACTTCATGCGATGAAAACACCCAACGTGTCTGTGATTGTTTAGCAAGATGTAATAAAAAAATTAAAAATCAATGAAAACACCTTAGCTTTAGTGAATTGAACTATCGGCCCCAGTTCTGACACCACCTGGTTTCCTACGTGGATAAAGGGAATCTTACCTACAGAGACAAAAGAAAACAGATTGAGAGAGACAGGGAGAGGCAGACCATTAAAAACCTTCCTCTGAGGAAGCATCTCCACCACCTACAACCACAAAACACAAAAAGCCAAGAGCTCAGCAGTGAGAAGGGAAATGACTGTTAAAATAGCTGAGCCTTTTCAAACCAGTATGTATTAATATTGTAGCATATGTGGCATGTAGGTTAAGTTAACGTGGCTCATTTTTCAGTGAAACAGAGTGAAAGAGTGAATCCACCTCTGCAGCTTCGTGTGTACTAACCAGAAGGAGACATGTATTCAGCGTTTGCCCTGCAAACCACCTGCACAGGTAGACCGCACATCCTGAGGTAAGCCTGCACAGGAGGGAGACGGCACAGGCCCGTTAGTGCTGAAACAACTAGACGAGATGAACTGATGATTTGTTAATATTTTAAGCCATCTGTTAAAGGTGTGGTCAGACGTTTTAATCCAATACACTTCTTCAAATTCAGTGAATTTCTGCTCACTAGAGAAAACACTGGTGCTGATTCATGCTCCAGGTTGCTCAGACTGTGTTGTGTTTATTTGTGTATAAACAGTCTGTGAATATTAATCTCTCCGTCTGTCTGCTGTGAGTGGCAGTTCCATAATTGCTGTCAAAGTCAATAAACATTCACTACATCTAGCAAGTCACACGCTGGCAGAATTAATCAGGCTCACCACAAAATGAACAGATTTTGTGTTTGTTTTCTGAATTAGTTTTGGATTTATCAGAGCCAAATTATGCATCTAAATTAGGCCCTAATAAGGCAGCAATAGCTTTGCTTGTACACACAGATATCTACAGAATAACTACATCCTGATGTTGATTTAAAATAAACTCTGAATTCATGTTTTGTTAAGTCTGTCCATGAGATGAAAAGCACAAACTGTTAAAATGCTTGTTTTCTGAAAGGAGTTTGGTTCAATCAGGGCTCTCACGAAGTGTAGACTCAAAGAAACCAGATAAAATTCCAAAGAGGTGACATGTATTCAGAAAAAAAATACAAAAAACACACAAAATGTGCTGATATGCTGATTAAACTGGTGTATTTGCTGAGAAGACACACAAACAAGATTTTACCTGAACAGCGAGAGATGAGGCGCAGTCTGACAGCAGGATCTGATCCTCTGTAGAAATACACCACAAACAAAACACAGTCATGGAAACACAAGTGCTTTTATATATTTAGGATTTTTTTTAAAAAAAGTTTCTTCATTTGAGACAGACTCACCTTTCAGAGGCTGGTACAAGGTTGCAGATTCAGGCCAAGGCTCAGCAGCTGTTAAAAAAACACAAACATAAATATGATAAATTGGTTTAGCAATATATTCTGTAAACACGTTGTGCCTGTGCCATAGACTCAAAATTAAATAAATGTTATGTAATTTGAATGAAACTGTGAATACACGTCCCCACAAAGGCCCAGATTGTGAGAGCTAATAAATATGAGGGACAGTCAAATGTTAAAAATACGTAAAAAGGCAGTTTAAATTCTGAGCAACAGATCTGGATGTTTCCCATCAGTATCAGGTGAGTATAAAGTACAAAAAAACATCTGTACTTTTCATAAATCCTTTATAAAACATGTAAATTTGAAACTAGTATATAATTTCTTCTCCTTTTCTAAAGTAGTGCTGTTCAGTAGCACTGCTGCCACCGGTGGCTGTAGGTCTTACCGTTTTTTATTCAACTGAAAGACTGTATTGATTGAACTCTTTGTTAAAAAAGACAAAGAGAAAAAAAAGCCAAGCCTTCATCCATGCAATATGATCCACAAATTTATTCCAATATGAAATACACACAGAAACGTGGTAGTTTATCTTTAGAACAGAGCTTGTACTGATTTTTTTATTACCATAATTAACAGGAAATAAATTTTCCTATGGGAGGGTATTTTGTAAATAACAGGAATATTTGTTGGAAATTAATAACCTCTGGAAGTCTGGAGTTTGTTTCATGGGCGCCCATAGTTTTACATGATTGTTGCTGCAGTACCGCGTCTGACCACGAGTGGCAGCACTGAGCCAGGCGAGCCACCGAGCAGACTCACCGAACAAGAAGTTAAATCGCCATCTTGGCTCCGTCGCTGCTGGTTTCATTACATACAATTCACCCGCGAGTAAAGTTGTGTCTTTTTAAACCTCTACAATGAGCCGATATCGACGTGACTCCGCCTGCACTGTTCCTGATTAAATTCTCTATCCTCCCTTAGGTTTGTATCTTTAAAATGAATGATCCAGTAAAACAACATTACTGATGTTTTCAGTCAAAAATAGTCGATTATGGAAACAGCCAGGACGCGTCGCTAATGTGACACAGCCAAGCTAACCTTAGCTAAATAAACGATAAAACAGAACAAGCACAACTGCTTTAACAGTTATAATTCAACAGATAAACATAAATGATATGGATGTGTGTATTTAATTGTGTTAAATAAAAATATGGCTGTGTGTATTAGCAGGTGTTAGCTTAGCTTTTTAAACAACAAGAGACGCGTTACCTGCCATCTGCGACACGAAGGCCTCTGCTGCAAGAGACATGTTGGTTCTGCTGTGCTAATGTCCCAATTATAGATTAATAATAATGTGAATTATAACAATAATGACAGATGAGGTCAACTACACTGCAGGCAAGTTTAAGGGCAAGGCTGCAGACACCGAGCGGTTCACCCCGGATAATGTCCCGAGGAGGAACTGTGACTCCGACCTCGTTAGTTCCGCTTTACGCTGCAGCCACGTCTGAATTATTAAAAGCTTTATTCATCCTCTGGATATTAAAAATAATCCTGCATGATATGGCTGCTTATCCAACTAAACAGGCATTGTTCTCCTAGGTTTCTCTGTGTACAAAATAAAAGCTTAAACGTTATTTGTACATTAAAGTTGAGTTGAGTTGCAGCACTAAACTTTTTCATTATTTTTGCTATTTTAAAATCAGTATTTATATTAATATGCATATTCATAAGTAAGTGTGTAGTCACTGTAGGCTGAATTTACAAATCTTATAATAATATGGTTTGGTAATAATGAATGAACACTCTTTAATGAAGTGCAATACAATATTCTAATATAATTTAAAATATTTTGATTGATTGTGTCTGGTTTGTTTGCATTATTATGTACAGGAGTGTCTTTTTTTATAAAATAATATAAAAGTTAAGCTTTTATTAGAAAAGTCTATTGGTGCAGAGGCATAGTGATACATAGATTGTTTAATAGTGAAAGAATTAATGACAGACATAAATAAAAACTGGACTACAAAAATGTAAATAGAAACTAGACACAAGCATTTGGAGACAAATATTACAAGGTGAAGAGACAGCAGAATGGCAGCAGAATCAACATGTGTATTTAAAGAACAAAGCATAAGACTAACAAATGACATGATTAAACAATAAAGGAGCCTAGTTTGTCAATGCAAAGATGTAATAGTAGTATGATACAGAATATAAGGCACTTCATTATAATGTAACATGAATAATATGTGTGATATATGAGATACAGTACAATGTGAAATTAATTGATATAGGTTAACACATAGTGCAGCACTATCACATAAGAAGAATATAATAAATATACAAACATAATATGTAATAGTGGCGTGTATAACAAATATATTAACATTTATTATTACCTCATTACTTCACATATTTCTAATCCAGTTGACTGCATGTGTTGTTTTTTCCTGAAACAGAGAATTTTTTTTTGTAACATCGTTTGTTTCTCTCTCAGGCTGCAGCACTCGGTGTGACCAGACGGGGGCGCTCCTGTTTCACTTCAGTCAGACCGCAGAGAGGCAGGTCGGTGTGACACACAAGGCCCACATGATGCACGACGTCCACCAAGCACACACACACACACTTTAGGTATTTAAAAAATATGACGTACAATAAACAAAGCACAGAATACAATAAATGTGACAGTATATTTTGTTTCATTTAAATTATATTCAGGAGAAATAGATCACATTCCGCATACAGAAAACCTCCAAACATGCGCAGTTGTGTGTTTTGGGGCCATTTGAATGTAAATTAAATGTCCATATTGTCTGTGAGCATGTACCTTTAACCATTTAAATACAAAATATATAAATGAAACGAAGCATATGAACATTACTGGGTCTAGGTGAGAAATGCCAGCTTCTTTAGAGGTGTACTGAAGTTCTCATCATAGAGAAAAATAAGTAGTGTCCCTCTGTTCTGTTTGGTGTTTAGTTTCTTCTTTGTTGGTGAATATTTGGACGCTCTCCGGTGTGTGATGGATACTTCACGTTACTCTGTGTCAGCCCAACCTCCCTTTTCCTGCACATTTAACCGCGTCTCGACCGGAAGCCACCAATTAATGCCTCTCATTTCCTTTTTACATCCCAACACACACACACACACACACACACACACACACACACACACACACACACACACACACACAAACACACAAACAAACAAA
>JBAJHX010000033.1:20374698-20397526 GCA_037176925.1 Amniataba percoides
TATAATATAATATAATATAATATAATATAATATAATATAATATAATATAATATAATATAATATAATATAATATGTTTACTATGTTTTTAATGAAAGAGATAAAACACAGAGAAACCTCAGTAGAGAAACTTCTGCAGACAAATGTACAGATTGTGTGTGTGTTTCCCCTCCAAGTTTAATGGATAAACTCAAATTTAACTTCTATTTTTGCCACAAAACAAGTCTCACTGAGAGATTTAAACTCATGAAGATTTCCATCCTTCACAGAAAATGAAATGTTTAAAAAACAGCTAATTTATTTTTATTTTTATTTTATTATTTTATTGAAGAAATCCTCTGTTTCGTTCACATGAAGTGATTACTGTTTACTCTTCTGTGACTTCACAGACACACTCAGTGTGTTGTTGTGTGTGTACTGTGTGTGTAGCTGTTCAATTAAATCCAGAGTGTTTAATTTATTAAGGGTTAATGAAACGGAAATAACATCAGCATCAGGATTATTCATCAGCTGTGATCAACAGCATATCTTATGTGTTGGTGTGTGTGAGGGAGGAAAGGAGAGAGAAAGAGGGATGGGGGTGTGGTGTGTGTGTGTGGTGTGTGTGGGGGGGAGAAAGAGTTTTATTAGGCCCATAACTCTTCAGACTCCAGAGGAAGCTGTAAGCATTAAAGCTGAAGGCCAAATCTCTGCACACTGCAGCTTAATCTGAAACAGCTCATCTGGGAGCCGAGAAAATGCTGCTGAATATTGGAGAGATACAACAGCTTCACAGCAATGTGACAACAGTGGAAACACTCTTGGAACGTGTGTGTGTGTGTGTTTGAGGAGTCCCAAGTTAATTTTGGTGCGTGACATTCAGCGGCTCAGATTCCCTTCTGCAGAATAAGTCATTTTTACTAAAAGGCAGGTTATAAAATGACCCACTCATGCTGTGTGTAGCGTGTATCTGCAGGTTCTCGCTGTCTGCACCACGTGTACAGAGCATGTGGTCCCAGAAAAGCTGCAAAGCGCCTCACCAGCTGTCGTTGCCTGCAGAGAGGAAGACGGGCCTTTTTGTCAGAAAAACTGTATTTCATCTGTCTGCTGTGTGACTGGAAAGGAAATTATTAAATTCCACATATTTTGGAGCAATTTGCATTTAAATAAAACTACTTTGTGGTGCCATTAATTGTTTAATTAAAGGTTTAATATCATCACAGCTTGATGACAACCCCATAAAGATCTATTATTCTCTGTCCCACTGATCAGCTCACACTGATTGCTGCACTCAGTAATGAGAGAGCACATGAAATAATAAAATCGCGACATCTAGTGGTGGAAATGTGACTCACATCTTAAAATGATCATTAAAAACAAGCTGTTTGACTGTATTTTTTTCCTCATTTGATCACTTTCTTTACATTATTCTACCTGTCTATTCTTGTTTTGATCGCTGACTTCTCATTGTTTGACATGTTTAATGTAAGATTTGTCATTTGTTTAATTGCAACGTGAACGACTATTTATGACTTTTAATAATTTGCTGTTTCCATGATTTTTATGGTTCCTAATTATTTCAACAGGTTGACTGTTTATCAGTTGATGTAGTCATTTATTGCTACATGTTGGCATGAATTTACCTTCATATAAAAAGTCCATAAAATCAAATAAACACATCACTGAGGTGTGTTTTGGGAAATATGACTACAAGACATTTTTATTACAAATAAAAGAGTTGATTTAATAAATAAAAAAATAAGTAATTTCTGAATAGTCTTTCTATTTAACCTAACACTCTCAGCATGGTGACATGCATTTTTTTAAAGACTACATCGCAAAGGACTCTGGGGATGACGTCATCCGTAAGTTACGTCCCTTACGTCGTCACGCCGCGCCAACTCTCCGCTCTCTAGCTGAGATGTGACTTCAGGTAACAGCTTGTTTCTCCTCTAACCTGACTAAAAGAAACACCTAAACACCAAATGTAAGTACGTTTATCAAATGCAAACTTCAATTAATCAAAGATAACAAACCTCCACCACAGAGGGAGTCGCTGGAGTCGTTGTTACTGCTCTGTTTTTGTCTTTATTAGCTAGCTAAGTGTTACCATGCTACAGCTTCAGGTATGACTGTGTTTATTGAAGAAAATAAGTAAATTTAAAGTAAAGACGAAGCTTAGCTGACCAAAGACCCATTTGTCTGATTATATAACCTTACTTTAACATGGTGAGTGAACATCCAGTGCTTTTATGGGGCTTTAACTGTAGCTTCAACTCCATTAGCTAAGATGGAAACGCGAAATTAACAAGTTGTTTATTTGTCTCATGTCAAAGGACAAAGCTGAAAAACAAAATTGCTTAAAAATTGCCTGCAGGAAGCTTTAAGTTGTGAATATGAAGTCTTAAAGAAAAGCCAGGGACCATGAGACTATAAATCAAGGTGTTTTACCTTTAAAAACATTATAAATGTAGTCAGAGGTTTGCAGCTGTTTGCTTCAAATAATGTGCCAAAAATGTTCAAACTATTTTAACTTTAAACTCAAACTGTTATAGTAAGCACTTCAAGATATATGCTGTTATCACATATTTCTTATTTTTAACATATAATGATTTTTTTTTTTTACATTTTGCACAGGTGTAATGGCACTCTAGATTATGATTGGGAAGTCTTTCTACTGACCTTTGTGTCTGGATCACCCTGTGACTATGAACTCTGATTGTTTTTACTTAATTATGTTATGCAGATTATAAATATAGTATTGAGCTGGAAATGTTGGTGCAAACTTAATACTACTAATAGTAAGCAGCCTACTTGTCGATCAGGATATGTGTTGCTGCTTTCTCCTCATCTTTAACCCACGTGATGAAGATTTGCTGCACATTTCATGCCGCTCCTCTTCTGTGCACAGCGGTGATGTCATCTCAGCAGCCACACGTTGACTTAAAATAGGTGTTAAAACGACTGAGTCATGCTCTGATAGCTCGTATCTGGTCAAAAGGTAAACCGCTCCTGGACGTCATCGTAACCTTTGAGTAGACGTTGACCAGAGAGATAAAAAAGAGCGATTCAGAGAGAGTTTGTATTTGTGATGGAGAATAAAGTGTGTGTGTGTTTAATATAAGACAGAACATGTTGTTTGATATGAATCCAATTATCAGACTTTCCTTGCTCTTGGACATTTGGGCAGCTCTGGTTGTTGTACTCTGATTCGATTATGTAAGAGGTTATGAGTTTTTTCTGAGTCAGTCCATAATAACAAAGGTAGCCATTGTGTGCAGTTATTCTATAGGCAGCTTGCTAAATCCTGTGCTGATGTAAGTGTTGTGTAAATGCTGTGACAGGGCTTATACTTGGTTGATGGAAAGTGTAACTGTTGTTTTTCTTTCTGTTTTGTAGTGAGCTGAAGGAATCAAAGCAGAGACTCCTGTGTCACTCACAGATATGGGGGCCCTGATATCGCGATGGAGGGTGAGTGGACAAGAGAAAGGTTAAGTTAGGAAAAAAAACTTAACAAGAAAGGAAGGTGAAAAGGAGGAGTTAACATGACCCATTATAAACAGGATAAAAAAAATAACAACACTTAATTATGATACCAGACGATAGCAGGTTTCACAAAATCATCATCAATCATCAAAAGTCATTTTTAAGAGGAGAGTTAGCAGATAAAATGAATTTTGTTTGCCAGGGATTGCATTGTAAAACGTTGGCCCCGTCACAGGGATTTTAAAGTGCTGATATTTCAGAACATATAATAATATGACAGGTCAAGTTTTTAAAACGGTAACATTTTAATATTTGGTGTCATCAGACTTGTCAAAAGTTGCTTAAAAAGTTTTATTTAACTTTATGGTAGCTTTTACTGTAGTGTATATACAGTAAATGAATCTGATTCTTACATTAAAGTGACAGAAAATATTACTATTATTATCCTTTTGACAAGTATTTTACTTAAGAAGCCAAAAAGTTATTTTTGAACACAGCTTGATTTTTTTTCCTTGTGTTCTACTAATGTGATGACTGTCAACCCACTGAACCCTGCACCCGAGCTAGATGAAAGTTTATTTTTAGACATACTAGAAAAGCCAGAGAGAGGGGGACATTCAGAGAGACAGCAAGACAGACTGAGCTAAATAAAGGGCACTCTTGGTTTTTACATTTATACTTTTACACTTTTTTTACAGAGGAGAAGAATAAACAAATACAGATACAGACACGTGAAATGATACTTGACATTATTTTTATTGACATTTAGCTGAGATGTTTCAGTGAACCAGGAACTGACCCTTTGATAAGTAAACATGCTTACAGAAACAGAGTTGATTGTTGTTGACTGACAAACAAATCAGCTCTGGATCTGTTGGCTGTGAACGACACTGAGCAGCTCAGTGTTAATTGTTCTGGATAACTTGATGATGTTCTTTTCTTCATCTTTTATTCAGACAAAGCCGACCACAGTTGAGCAGCTGGAGAACCTCGACAAGGTACAGACTAAATATTTTATCTGATTTTATGAACTAACACAGTGATGACGGCACAGAACACAAATGCCACGTCTTTCTTAGTTGTATCGGTGCAGTCAAATAAAATGGGTACCTGCTGGGTTTTACTGTTAGTGCCCATTTTATTTGACTTTTTCATAATAAAATTATACTGAACTATCAATTGAAACCTGTCTCCAAAGCAATATAATTATATTATGGGATGATCACACTGAACATGAACATTTTACTCAAAAGAATTATCCATTTATTAACATCATTAATTCTGCTTTATGACAAGAGTCACTGTTTTATTGAAAAGGGGACATTTGCTTGAATCAGCCTGAAACATGAACTCATACTTGAGTATTTCAAATAAAATCAGAACAAAAAGAACATAATTTAAAGTTAAGAAAATTACTTGAGGAGAAACTCACAATGTCTGAAGAACTTTTAACCATCATGTTTTACCTTGTAGGAGATAAAAGAGCTGGAAGAGTTCAGAGCCAAAAACCAGCGTCTTCAAAAGGTAAAGTCAGCAAAACATCCAAACATGCAGCGACGTTGAATCGTATTTTCTCTCCCCTCACTGATGTTTGTGTCCGTCTGTCTTCAGCTGTGGGTCGGCCGGTTAATCCTCTACTCGTCAGTCCTGTACCTGCTGACCTCTCTGATCGTGTATTATCTCTACCTTCCTGAACAATGGCTGCAGAGAATTGCCATGGCTCTTCCTTTCTTCATATACCCCGTGCTGTGAGTGCTAACGTTGATTTGCTTCTCCACATTTACCTTCTTCCACAACCCTCAACAGACAACAGACGTGTGATTTCAATGTTAAAATAGGATGTCAGTAATTCCTTATGTGTTCTGTGTTTTTGCATTGTATTATTTTACATGAATTTAATGAGACATACAGAGAACAAGTTGCTTGTGTTAGTTTGTAAGTTTAAATCTGAAGTTGATGATTAATAATAGCTTTTTTTCCTTTCTCATCATCAGGGTGTGGTTCATCAGGAAGTTGTTAGTCTTCCTCTTTTCCAAACGCACTGAGCGAAACAGTAAGTCGTCTGTCTGTCTGTCTGTCTCTCTCTGTCCATCTGTTCATCCAGTTAATGCAAAGAATTTTTTACCAAATGACACTTTGACTGTAGTTTTTATAATCTCTGTTTCCCTGTTTGCTCTCACAAACCCATCATATCAGAAATCAAATACTCTACATTTTTTTAAACTGCAAAGTAAAACAACAAATATAGCTTGCTGATTATGTAATAATACCAACTCATTTGTTCAAGTGTTCAAACACTTTTGTTGGATCTGATTTATACCACTGGATGGAAATCAATCTGTTTCAAGATTGTGTGAACTGACTGAAGTTTTCCCTTCTTCTTTTTTAGATGATAAATTAGAAGACTTAAAGGCATCCAAAAAAAAGATTGTAAGTATTTAGTTTTTCTAATTTCATATTTGCTGACTTGATGTTATGTTACAGTGTGAGCGAGTGTGACTGTTTTCTTTTATTAATGGCTTATTTCAATGATCTTTAATAACCAAACACCTGCGACTTTTTGGTCTTTTCTTCTTCTTTTCTTCTACCTGTGAAATAACAAATTCTTTTTGGTTTGTTCTTTTACATGTGGTGTCTATTGTCAACATTTAGGTTTTGCTGCTTTGAGATGAATCATTCAGGGTTCGTTTATCCCCAGTGCTCCTTTGTGTTGTAACCACAGTCCAGTCTGCATGTTAAAACAAATGTGTTTCTGTTTTGTGTTTCCAGCTGGAGGAAGTGATGGAAACAGAGACGTACAAAAACGCCAAAGTAATCCTGGAACGATTCGATCCTGAAGCTAGGAAGAAAGCTGTGAGCACCGTTCTATTTATTTTTTTGTTTTATCTGTTTGTTTCATTTTATCTTTTGTTGTATCTTTGTGTTGTTTGACTTTTTTTTTTATTGGTGCATCGTAGGAGTTGGAGTCGACTCCAGTGCGTCCTCAGATGACTCCGAGGCCAGGACAAGGTACGACGTACATCAGTACACAACAGAGGGATAAAACATCGTTTGAAGGTTTTTGAGTGATGTTTGAGCTGCAACAAGAGCTACAAAAAGTTATTCCTTGTCACTAAAGTGCAATGATTAAGGGGTAGACGCATCAACTATTTGCCTCTCCAGCACAATAAGCTCTGTGATGAATTCCTCTCCTGTGTGCAGAGATTCGACAGAGAGGGGTTGCGATGAGACCGATGCCGATGGGCACACCGGCTGCAATGCCGATGACTCCCGTGGGAGCGCGGCCTCCTCAGGGACCAGGGGGCACACCAGTGGGTAAGGGAGCACGCAGAGGTACTTAACAATGAGCATGACAAAGTACCACAGCTTGTAAGTGCTGGGTCTGCACAGCACTGTGAGTTGGCAGTGAGGGCACTTAGGAATATTACAAATCAAGCCACATGCATTTCTTCAGATTCTCAGACACCCAAGTTTGGGGACGAAGTACGAAGTCAAAGGCAACTGGAAAGAATAGCAGACCTTTGACTTGATTTATTTAGACATGCGTTTGTGTTTTTATCCCATGTTGCTCTCCCGACAGAACGTGTCCCTCTTTCAGCTCCAGGAGGACCTCCGGAGAGATCTGCTCTGTCTGCCTCTGTCCTCCAGGGAGCAGTGCCCAGGACCCCCTGCTCCCCCATACCAGGCGTAGGTGGGTCTTTGAGTGCGTCTTGGCATGAATCATTCTATGTATGCAAGGAAAAAAAGAACTTTATATTGCAGCCAGTTTCTGCAAGTGAAGTATGGGTTTTGTAAGACCGATGTACTTTGACTCATTATGTCAAAATGCACGTTGGGACAGCAGCTCAGACACACGTGAAACTCTGAATCTATAAAAAAACATACTGTGTTATTTCAGAATTTAGAAAGAGTGATGTGTGTATTTGTGTGTGTTTAATTCATGATGGTGTGTGGACTGTTTTTACAGGCATGCACCCCCCAGGTCCTCCGTTAGCGAGACCCATCCTGCCCAAAGACAGAGGAGCTGTGGACAGAGTCATCGAGTACCTGGTGGGGGACGGACCACAGAACAGGTGAGGATTATCTGTTTGTGTGTAATTCTAAATTTATCTACAGATTTACTGCTGCTTCAGATATTCCTGCCTACCATGTTGACCTTGATTTCAAATATGCCTCTAGTTTGTCAGTTAGCTGCACATCTTAAGCTACAAGTTAACCTTTAGTCCTGCAGGAAAGAGACAGTCACTGACAGGAGTAGACCAGGAAGATTAATGGAAAGGAACTTTTACCAAATAACTCCTGGAATGACTTGAATATCACAAAATTATTAAATCAAATGGTCTCTCTTCCTCCCACTCTCTCTGTCGCTCCTTCCTTCCTTTAGATACGCTCTGATCTGCCAGCAGTGTTTTTCTCATAACGGCATGGCTCTGAAAGAAGAGTTTGAATATCTGGGTAAGAAAAGAAACACACCACCATGTTTAATGAGAATAAAGAGAGAGCACAGTCTAAGTTTTTTTAATTGTTGTTTAATTTCTCACCCTTTTATATCTCTCACCCCTCCCAGCTTTTCGTTGTGCCTACTGCTACTTCCTGAATCCGGCCAGAAAGACGCGTCCTCAGGCTCCCAGGCTGCCAGAGTTCAGCTACGAGAGGAGGCTGCGAGCAGAATCACGTTCCCCTGGACCGACACCACGTTCAGCGACAGACACAGAGGAGAGCGCGCCCCCCTCTGGAGGTACTGAAAAATACAGATGAGCAGCAAGCAGGCCAAGACCAGGTTTCCTCCGGTTTGGAGTGAGAGAACGGTGAAAGAGGTTAAAGTTGAGAGAAATTATGATGTAGTATGTCTTAATTAGGACGGGAACTAAATCTGTCTGTCCTGATTTGTACTGATAGATCAGTCACACATTGTTTGACTGGAAACATCCAAGATCAGACGCAAAGTAAATCAGCTCTGAACCTAAGAGGGAATTTAGAAAATTAGTTAAGATTTTATCAAGATACTGAACATTTGTGCTCCCGAGAGAGACCTGAACATTCGTACTCACTCCGTTCTGTGCATCTTTATGTCACTGACTCCTAACCACCCGTGTTAAATGCTTCTTAGTACAGTCTTACTCCAGTTGACCTTTTTTCAGTTTGTGTTTGATTCTTTTCCCAACTTTAATGACATCAACCTTTATCATTTTGTAGTTATTAATGAGCAACGACCCAGCAGAGGCGAGACACCACCACTTTCAGATATGAGCAACCTCTTTGTGACAGGAAGCATTTTAGAAATGATGGTTTTTAAATGCAGAAATATTTCTACCAGATGAAATCAGTTAAAAAAATGAATCCTGACATGGTTCTTTCTTTTGGCAGAGAACAGATTTCTTTCTTTGCTCTTTTTTGAAAGCCAGACAGTTTATATGATTTAGATATAAGAAGATGATTCTGTTCAAATAGAACAATACAACAGCACCAGTGGACAAAATGATCAGAAGTTACAGATAAAAATAAGCCTCAGTTTCCTCCACTGCCTGCACCATTAAATCTGTATGGATAGAAGTGCGTCAGCAGATGTCACAGCCTTTGTCAGACCTGTGAGCACGTTACGGTGATTCAGCGGCTTTAACAGTGTGATCTTGCCTCTAGCTAAGGCTCCGGCTCCGTGGAATTTGGTCCACAGTTTCCGGATCCAGCAGAGCCCAAAGAACCCTCAGAGCCGACCTCTGCAGAGTCCAGGTTCCCCTCCTTTCCCTGCACTGTCTGACACGGCTTAATTTGATCTGATCACCCCGGAGTGGGTCAATTTCCTCCGCTCTAGAATCCATAACATGGTAGAACGCAGACCAGCGCCTCTCCCAAATTTTAATCTAATCACACTAAAGCAATGATGGGTTTGAGCTGTTACACCAGACCTGGGTTAAATAGTGTTTAGAAATACATTTCATTCTACTAAGAGCAACAAAATTTATTTAGAAAATCACAGAAACTACTGTGAAAGTTGTGCACATTGATTATATGGATGAATCTACGGATGAATCCAATACATTTAATACTAAACTTATCGATAAAAATGCACCTGTTTGACCCAGGTTTGGTCTTCACTGAGTGTACAAAATATTTGGACGATTTCCTGATCGATTGATTTGCTCTACGGTTGACAAACTTAATTTCTAAATTAAGTAAAAGAGGCAAACATTTTCTTGTTAACTAACATCTTGATTAAGTGAAAAAGAGATCAGAGTTTGACTGATCAGATCACGTGTGTCAAATATTTTGTACATAAAGTGTTTTGGGGTTTTTTTTTGTTTGGTGATTTAAAACTCATTCAAACACAACAATTTAATGATGAACGGGGCTCAAATCTTGAATTTTCTGATGATTATTTTGATGTACTGGAACAAATCTTGTGTGCCCTTTAGTCCGTAAATCCTGTTTGATTTTTAGATCCACAGTGAAACATACTAAGCATCTAGTTAAGCAGCAGTGATTCTGAAAATGTCATTATATGGTGTCTTTAATGAATCTCTAACAGCGGAGCATCTGGCAGTGATTTTGACGATCAAAGGGTTCTTGTTTGTGCTGAACAGAGACGTTTTACACTTTTAATTATTCTTTTGAAGTCGTGTCGTTGGAGGGGAGGAGGAGGGAGATTTAAAGGGACGTTGGTAAAGCCTTGTACGTTCTCTGCTTGTTCTGTCAACACTTTTTTGACTCGTTGTATCGCTAACAAACTGCATGCTGAACATTTTCTTTGATTTGAACTCCCAATTGTTGTCGACATCTCCCTCTTTCCCCTCACTCCCCCGCCCCGCTGTGCTGTCGCTTTTCCCGACTCACTCACACGTTTTCTCCTCAGATGAGAAAGAGATGGGGGAGGATGAAGGAGCCACGAAAGAGGTAGCGAGCGAAAGCCAAGCAGAGGAGCAGCCGCCGCAGGAGAAGGAGGAGGAGGAGGAGGAGATGGAAGTGGAAGAGGAAGTGGTTCAAGAGGAGGAGGAGGTATCTGAGCAGAGTCACAGCGCCCCCTGTGAGACGGAGCCTCAGCCGTCGTAGTTTCAGAGTCCAGAAGAAGAATCTTTCTGTCCAAACAAAGGTGTTGGCCATGATGGACAGGTGGCATTTGAAGCAATATAGGTGGACAAAGATATCTTTTTCTTCCTTGTAACCAAAAAAACTTGCAACTTTAAGCTTTTTCCTTTTTATTTTCCTTTTTTCTTCTATTCAACTGTTCATTTTTTTATCATCAAATCAAGGCAAAACACAGAGATAGACAGAGATTTTGCAGATGATGTGCTTGCAAAATGGTGTTTAATTCTTCACGAAAACACGACACAGTAGCATATTTGATATTAAAACTGTCCACCGATATTGCCTGAAATGACCAGCGTATCATGGCCTGAGCTGCGTGTCCGGTTGATGATTGTAGTTTTAATCTAAAGGCTCGATAGGAGTAGTTGGCTGCTGATAAAGTTCGACATGTGGTTGATTCAGTATTCAGTGATTCACACTATAAAGTTCTTTTAAGTAGATGGCTGCTGTATGATTATTATTTTTTTAATCAGAGGGGTTATGATTTTTAGATTTTAGAACCGCTGCTCCACGAATGGGTTTGTCCTCAGGTGAGATAAGAAAAATCGTGCTTCGATTTGAACTCCTTCACTGATTCTGACCCACTCAATGCGGTGTCTGTATGATTTGTTAAGTATTATTAATTAAGAGGCAAATTTAGGGCACATAGATGTTATTTATTTTTTATTTTTTCTAAAGTAGTTCACAAATCTGTCTCAGTTAGATGTGTAAGAAAATATTCATTTTAACAAAGTGCATCTTAAGACAAACCTGTTGTGAATCAGGACATAATCAAATGTGTTTACAATATTTACATGCAAGAATGCCATTAAGTTTCAGGTTACTGCTGCGACTTCTTCTGCTTTTAATTCCTCTTCCAAGCTTTAGTCGAATGATTAAAAAAAAACTCTCAAAGCTCAAACGCTGCTGCATGTAGGCGCTGTATCCTGCTGACTTTAAAGGGTTTTTAATGACGCATCAGAAGCTTGTCACAGATCAGTTATGAGCAAAGTTTCTGAAGTTGGAGGCCAAAATAGAGTAAGAGAGCAGGATGTGCTGTAACACAGATCTGCAGTAACTGGACGACACCGACCAGAGACCGGCGAGCATTCACGCTGACTGTTGACCGCTCACGCCTTCGTTCGTTCAGCAGTGTAATTTTCAGCAGATTATTTTTGTTAAAAGTCCTGCTCGTCACCACAGTTACCCAGAAACTCTGTGCTGCACTAGAAAAACTGACCTCAGATCAGCCAGCAGTGACGCAGCAGAAATTGTGTTTTGAGCAGAGGCGCATGCTTGTTAGGCCTTTTTTTTTTAAAAAAAAAGTGTGACTCTTCACCGCTCTGTGCAACCCCGCTGCTTTGTCTGTGATAGAAACAACATGTGGATTCAGGTCTGGAAAATCAGAGTATCATTTTTTTGGTCCCTAAATAAGCTTTTTTTTTGCTGTATTGGAGGAAAAAAGAGCAATTAAATTGAATAGTTGGTTTGCTGCAAATTTTTTTTTTTAGATAGGACTTAGATAGTTTAAGGTACTTTATTAGCTTAACATTATTGTTTCTGATCTGAAAAAACTGAACCTTTTGGCAGGTGAAAGAAAATGACAGACTGGAGCTAAAACTGCCAATTTATCTGCTTGTTGCCAATCACAGTTCTCATCCTCATTTTGCCAAATGCACTATTGTTTTATCTGTATATCCTGACTCCATTTGCACTGAGTTTCTCTTTGTATTTATTTGGCCATATTGTGTTTTAATTTGTTCAGCTGCTGCACTGTTTGGTTTTGAACATTTTAGAGATGTAATCTGTAGACAGCACCATCATGACTCGAACCTGTTTGGGTTCTGTGCTGCAGATTAGCATGTGTTGAATTATTTTAAAGAGTTTTCTTCTTTGTTTTAAACATTCGTTTTAAGTGTTGAGTGCACTCGCTGTTGGTACTTGGTGCCATCATAATGCTCGCTTTGGTTGCTTCTGTTATTTTCATTAGTTTACAGTGTAATCTGACCCAGATGCACAAAAAATGAAGGAGGTTCATGGTTCAATTTGCCAACCACCTAGTGTGTTTGAGAACAATTATTTCAGCTTTGAGATGAAAGCAGAAAAAATAGTGAGTGTCTATGCAAATGTAAACATGCTGTTCCACCTGTGTTGCACAGGTCTGATCTTAGAAACACACCCAGGTTGATGAGTTCACTGACGACACATTAAATTCTAGTTAATGTGTAAATTTGGATGTGTTCAGTTTGGGATTTATATATGAATTCTGTGTGTGTTTCTAATAAGTTGTTGAGCTCAAAGCAACAACACATTTGGAGAAAGTTGGCTGTAAAGGTTTGGACCATCCTTTTGAGGGAGAGACGATGTAATGATTTTAAAACTTCCCGACTCCGCAGCTTGACATTTTGATTTTGTCCTGTTATTTCCCTCCACGAGGCAGCTGTGTTTCCGAAAGCTGCAAAACGTAGAGCAGCTGTGCCGACTTACTGACTTGTTAACAAGCTTGTTATCCCCCAAAATACCTGCTGGTGATGAAAATGTGGCAAAAAATCAAAATGTAATGCTGTCACTTTATTATTTAAAGATTTTGACTCACACTGACACGTGTAAAACCTGTTTACTATTTGTAGCTTTGTTTTTTCTCTGCTATATTTGTTAGTTATATCTTTGCCAACGCTGGTTGTCATTAAGTGTGCGCATGGCACGCCTAATAAAGTTTTTCAACAACAAAAGAGTAGCTGCTCTGTCGTAGTTCTTGCATGTCGCCTGCCTCACAGATTAATTTAGTTTTGGGCCCATATCAAACTTCAAGGCCAGAAAGTGCTGCAGATATGTGAGAAAGTTTGATGATTGTGATTTTGGATGAACAGTTGAATCGCTCAGTTAAAGCTTGTGAACTCATGTGATCCACAAAACCCACTTAGAAGATGTGGACCGTCGTTTGTGTCCTAATAAGAGTTTTTATTAGAAATAAGTCGAAGGTGAGCCACTAAGTGCTGCTATCAAGAATAAATCATAAGTTGGTCATGTAAAAAATGTAGAACATGATCATCCATTATATCAGTTAAGTCAATAATACAATAAAGAAAGATAAAATGCATTAAAATAAACAAATTACTTTTATTGTTCACTCTGTTTCACATCTACTCAACTGCAAATATATAAAAATAAACAAATGACCGGCACAATATGAGCAGAACTTTATTCAACCAAACTAAAAAGAGTCTTTTCGCCATCAGGAGTCACAGCTGCAAAATAAATCAAGTTGCCCCCAGCTGGGTTGAGGCAGGCAGCAACGCCGTAGCTGTGACATTTCAACAGATTTTGTTTGACATATTTTCTGTTGTATGCCACTGTTTTATTTGCAATGGTACAGTTAAAGCTGCACAATGATCACAGTTCTTTTCATCTTTAATACAGAAACAATCCTTGTTTATTCAGATGGATGGGAACAAAAAAAACTGGTGCAACATGTGACAAATGAAACTTAATAAAACTAAATGTTAAAGAAAAATGTTCTAACAAATTCTGCTGTTGCTGGCTGTGGTTAACTCTTCCTACAACACTTTGAGACCTGTTGTTTTTTTAGTTTTTGCAGATTTTGACCGGCAAATGTACAGATTTGTTTTTAAAGCAGCGATTCTCAAACACGGTGTTGTCATTTAAAAAAAAACATTCACAACTGATGTGCTCTTTAACAGAGTTAAGAGGAAGTGACAAAGCAAACCTCGCCAGTCGCAACCTTAAATGTGAGCGAGACATTTGGAGGTCAAATGAGCGAAAGGCAAAACGAAACAATAAAACTTCCAGGCAGGAAAAAAACACATTTTACCTTCACTCAAAGACCAAACTCAGTCTGCACATCTCGCAACGACATTGGAGCAAAAAAATGAGCGGCTCTGTTTTAAAAAAGCTGAACAGGCTGAGACAGGTTGATTTTCTATTCACTCAAAATGTCAGTGAAAAAGTTTTTTTTTTCCGTTTTGTCATTTGATTAAATCCTCAAACCTTAAAGCTGCCAAGAAAAGACAAAACAAACCAATTCGGCTTTTACATGAGAGTCAAGAATCGCACTTCACCAGGGTGAATTGCAGCAATAAAACACTGTAGAAAAGATAAAACAACCAAAAGAATAGAAAAAAAATGTTAGTGACAAGAATAGCTTCAAGTATGACCCATCTAGATCATGCGACTCCTGGATGCCTGGATTTGCCTTTTTAACTGCAGTCTCCTCGTTTTTTAAATCAAATATGCAAACTCACGTTTGAGAGCGAGAGCATCGATCAGTGAGCTCAAACTGCGTCTGTTTCGAGGGACAAAGAGAGCAAACGCAACCCGAACCGCTCCGATGGTGAACACCTCTCCGACGCATCTCCGAGCGCGACGTCTGTTCTGGCAAACACACACACACCTTCCTGGGTCGGCCTCTACAGCATGTTGAGCTCAATGAGTCTCCCGGCGAAGACGGCGAGCGTCCCGATGATGCACACGGCCATGAACACGCAGAGCAGGATGTGGTCCAGAACCATGGCGACGAACTTCCACTCCTCTGCTGCCTGAGAGGAGGTGAGGTGGAGAGAAGAGACGGTCATCGTGTCTGAGGACGAACTTCATTTCATGATGATGAGGATTTATTCACCTTCATAAAGACAGTGTGGATGAATCTGATTCAGTTTTAAGTTTGCTTGCAGACACACACATGACTTATGGTATGTGTGGTAAGTTTGACTAGGATCATTAAAGATATAAATCTTAATTTCATTCCTTTATTTATTTTTAGTTATGTATGTGTTTTTTGCTTGTATGGTTGACTTTCTAAGATTTCTTTGCACTGTTTCATTGGCAGTGACGACACAATAAAATCTTGAATCCCTGAAAGTTATTCATTTATTTGTCAAATGTGTTGTGTTTCTAGTCCGATTTGCTTGCCTTGATAGCAGGTTGTTCAAAAATTACAACATATTTCAAAGAAACTCAAAGGAAAGTCTACACTGGTTGCCAGGCCACTGTGTCTGTCACTATTTTTTTATAGAGGTACGCAATTTTAAACCTTTTCCAGTTTTTGAATTCAGCATTTTGATTATCGTGCAGCCTTTGTAGAAGCTTTTTATGAAGTCCTAAAGCTTCACACAGCTGGTGTCTTACATTGTTCGATTCCTCGTCTGATTTCATGGTCTCAGCGATGTACTTCACCCCTTCGATGGCGCTGCGGACGTCAGGGTTTTTCACGATGGGGGAGTTGTAGGTGACGCTGGTGGGGGTGGGGTTACCTGCAGAGGAGAGAGCAGGGAAAGGATGGAGATGTTCAGACGTGCATCCTGAACACTTCTCAGTGCGTTGTTATCTTTAATAATGAAGAATATAAGACAAGCATCACATGTTAATCAGTGTTTCTAATCATCTGTGACACACTTTAAAACTAATAAACTTTTACATTGACAGAAACACATAATGGTTACACAAACACTCCCTCTCAGATCTGTTTGTAGGATCTGACATTTAGCAGCGTCCTTGCCTGAGATGTCGGAGATGTCCATGTCGGTCGGGAACAGCCTCTTCTGCCTGATCTCCTGACTGGGACGCTTCATTGTGGAGAAGAACATCATGTTGGGAATGGTTTCGATGAAGACCTGAGAGAGACAGACGGACGCTCGTTTATTTCAGCAATAACGGCATTTCTTAGACAACCGAATGTGGACAGTAAAAGGCGAACCCTGCGGATCCAGGCGGGCATGGTGTGCGTGCTGGGCGAGCGGTGGTGCGTGTTGATGACGATAACGGTGATGATGATGGAGGCGATGACGAACACCATTGTGAAGAGCATGTATTTCCCGATGAGGGGGACGGCGCTGGAGGTGGAGGGGATCAGCTCCACGATAACCAGCAGGAAGACGGTCAGAGACAGCAGGACCGAGATGGAGAGCGTCATCTTCTCACCTGGACACAAAGACACACAGACACTGAGGATAACTTCCCATTTTTCTGAAACTTTTTGTTCAACACTGACCTGAGTTTGAGCTCTATAGCCAGTTATATTTTTGTTATTGTCACATTTTGAGCTGTTTTCCATGCTGTTTAAAGATCTACCTGGCTGCTATTTTAAGAGTATGGCCCCATTTAAAAGAAGGAATGAAACAATAATATTGGGCTGTTGCAAAATCACTTCGGAAAATGGAGAAAGAAAATGACTGGAAAAATCCAATCTGTGGGTTGAAATAAAAAAAGTCACATGGGTGGATATCCAATATTTGATTTAATGGATTTTCCACATATAAAAGTGCTCCCCCAAAAAAGGGGGTCTGGAAATATTTGCCTTCACTTTCCACATTCATAATGAGTCCCTGATGTGCCACGTGTGAGCCAGCACGCTTGAAACAGGTCACTCGCACCAGCTGGTGAAATTTGGGTGTTTTTAAGTTTGTACACACTCCAGGATCTACATACCGGAGTCAGTGGGCAGGTAGAAGACCAGCCCCGTGAGGAAAGAGAACAGCATGCAGGGAATGATGACGTTGACGATGAAGTAGAGCGGCAGCCGCAGCATCAGGAAGTGGTAGGTGATGTCGAGGTACGGCGTGTCGGGGCAGCAGGTGTAGTAAACCCAGTGTTTCCAGCTCCGGTAGTCCTTCAGCACCCACTCACCCGACTCCATAAAGTTACTGAGATCAGGCCGATCGCTGTCCTGAAACACAGAAAAGTGGGAAATGATGCAAAAATGACAGAAAAGTGGTCCACAAAGGGGATGAAGATGGGACACTTGAATGATTAATATGGTTCGGTTACTTGATCTGTTCTTTTTTTTTAATAACAAACACTTCTGCAGATCTCAACCTCTCATGATAATCTGTCAGTTTAGCCTCATAAATGTGTAAATCACCGGGTTGATGATGACCAGCAGCCCGTCGTAGCTCCAGGTTCCCAGTTTCATGCTGCAGTTCTGCAGGTCGAACGGGAAGTGGAGGACGATGATCTCGCAGTAGCTCTTGAAGATGGCCGGAGGGTTCCACGTTATCTTCCCGGTGTGCTCCAGCAGGACTTTAGTTTCATGGATGATGGCAAAGTCCCCATCAGCGCTGCCAGAGGAAGAGGAGGAGGAGAGGAAGGGTGTAAGAGAGGAGCAGCGAGATGTTTAAAATAGCAAAGCTCACAGAGAGAGCGTGTTTACTTGTTGTAAAGCACCAGGTCGGGTTTCCAGATGTCGGTTGACGGGACTCTGATCTTCTTGATGCCTCCGTAGTCGTCCGGATTCCACTTCAGGTTCACATCCAGCCATTGCTGTGGTGAAAATAGCAAAACTTTAGATCATTTGGTCACAATTGTACTGATAAATCTACAATAAAGTGTATTAATAATCCATTTTCCATCATCCTGTCTTTATGCTGGAAAAACAACATGATCGATTCCTGATGCATTTTGTGTGAAATATTCACCAAGTAAATGAAAAATATGATAAGATGATAATAAGAATTTATCAGTTGCTGCTGCAGCTAAATATAAAGTCTCCAGAAGATTAATTGTTGTTAAAAGTTCAAATCTATGATAACTAATCTATGATAGCAGGCATGCAAAGGTAAAAAAAAAACTTCAACAGCATTTATTTAGTCAGAATTAAATTCAGGATCAAGTTAGAGAATATGCTTTTTTGTTGCATAGAAATAAATAAAAAAAGAGAAGTCAACAAAAGATCAAAGTCGAGAAACATAAATATAAAAACAAAAACTGATGATGAAAATATGAAGGAATATTATAAATAAAGATGTAAATGTGCATAAAGACTCAGGAGACATTGGCAATTACAGGTAGTAAGTTAAACATTACTATTATTTCCTAAAATGCAGGAATAGGCAGCAGTATATTTTCTTTGAATAAATTAATTCAGTCACACTCACCTGTCTGAGCCTGACATTACTGGTCACAATCTGGTTAACTTCATCCTGCCAGAAAGAGAAAAAAAGATCAGATTTCTTTCTTTTGATCGTTTTAGATGTTATTATGATCTTAGTAAATAAAAAAACACACACTCGTAGCCCCGCCCATATCAAACTGTGCGCATGCGCAAACAATTTTATTTAAGTGCCAATTAAGAGACACCTCGGATGTGATTCTGCGCAAACTTTTGTGTGCAGCATTTCAGCGTTTGGAGAAGGACTAACGAATAATTTCACCAACTAAAGGTCTGTTCAGAAGAATTTTTATGCGTTAGTTTGAAAGATGAAGCGATTTATAATGATTTATTTAATTTTTTTCACCTGCCAACCTTGATAATAAGACTAATAAGAATAATCTCTGTCACAGCCTGGCGGGGAAAAACTGGATTTGGCGATCAGAGGAGGAAAGAAAGTGTCGTCGAGGGAGTAATCATCATTTAATTTGGAGGATAAAGGCGCAGAAGGAGAGCTGCAATAGTAGGAACCACTTTTATATTCATTTGCAGTGTGTTTTTGTGCGGCCGCCGTGCCATCGATGCATCCTGGGCCTGATCCTGGGCCTGAGCCTGAGCCTGGGCCTTAGCCCGGGCCTGGTCCTGATCCTGGGCCTGGGCCTGATCCTGGTCCGGGGCCTGCTGTGTGGCTGTCATACGCATGCACACACTTTGCACACCACATGCAGGTCACCTCGTTTTGCTGTGGATGGATTCATGTCTTTACTGTGCTTTTATGGCTGATGCTGCTGTTTTTGCTGCTGCTGTTATTGTTGTTGTTTGTTTTTGCTGCTGTTATCGATTTTTTGCTGTTGCTGTTGTTTTTGCTGCTGTTGTTTTTTGCTGCTACTGCTGTTGTTTTTGCTGCTGCTGCTTTTGTTGCTACTCGTTGTTTTTGCTGTTGTTTTTTGCTGCTTTTGTTGCTTCTGTTGTTTTTTTGCTGCTGTTGTTGCTGCTGCTTGTTGTTGTTGGATGTTGTTGCTGCTGCTTGTTGTTGTTGGTTGTTGTTGTTGCTGCTTGTTGTTGCTGGTTGTTGTTGGTTGTTGTTGGTGCAGCTGCTTGTTGTTGGTTGTTGTTGTTGTTGCTTGTTGTTGGTTGTTGTTGTTGTTGCTTGTTGTTGCTTGTTGTTGGTTGTTGTTGTTGTTGTTGCTGTTGCTTGTTGTTGGTTGTTGTTGTTGTTGTTGTTGCTGTTGCTTGTTGTTGGTTGTTGTTGTTGTTGGTTGTTGTTGTTGCTGGTTGTTGTTGTTGCTGCTCGTTGTTGCCGGTTGTTGTTGGTCGTTGTTGGTGCAGCTCGTTGTTGTTTTTGGTTTTTGTTGCTGCTGCTTGTTGTTGTTGGTTGTTGTTGTTGGTTGTTGTTGTTGCTGGTTGTTGTTGTTGTTGTTGGTTGTTGTTGTTGCTGGTTGTTGTTGCTGGTTGTTGTTGTTTGTTGTTGTTGGTGCAGCTTGTTGTTGTTGCTGCTCGTTGTTGTTGTTGGTTGTTCTTGTTGCTGGTTGTTGTTGGGTGTTGTTGGTGCAGCTCGGTGTTGTTGCCGGTTGTTGTTGTTGGCTGTTCTTGTTGCTGGTTGTTGTTGTTGGTTGTTGTTGCTGCTGCTTGTTGTTGTTGGTTGTTCTTGTTGCTGGTTGTTGTTGTTGGTTGTTGTTGGTGCAGCTCGTTGTTGTTGTTGGTTGTTCTTGTTGCTGCTCGTTGTTGCCGGTTGTTGTTGGTGCAGCTCGTTGTTGTTGTTGGTTTTTGTTGCTGCTGCTTGTTGTTGTTGGTTGTTGTTGTTGCTGGTTGTTGTTGTTTGTTGTTGTTGGTGCAGCTTGTTGTTGTTGCTGCTCGTTGTTGGTGCAGCTTGTTGTTGTTGTTGTTGTTGTTGTTGGTTGTTGCTGCTCGTTGTTGTTGTTGGTTGTTCTTGTTGCTGGTTGTTGTTGGTTGTTGTTGGTGCAGCTCGTTGTTGTTGCTGGTTGTTGTTGTTGGTCGTTGTTGGTGCAGCTTGTTGTTTTTGGTTGTTGCTGCTCGTTGTTGTTGGTTGTTATTGTTGTTGCTGCTGGTTGTTGTTTTTGATGCTGTTGTTGATGTTGTTGTGCTTTGTGTTTGCGTCATGTCTGTCTTAACATGGTGTAAAAGCTTGTGACTGGCTGTGCGTATGTGGCAAGATTTGTGCAGCTGAAGCACGTGTGTACTTCAGTTTGTGAAACTGGAAATTGGTTTGTGCATTAATTTGTTTTTTTGTCTGTGTTGATGTTTCTTTAACTTCCAAACACATTTGCCTTTGTTGTATAGCTCCAGTGTTTGTGATCTGTAGGTTGTTGTGGCTTTTCTCTGATGAGCTGGGCTGTTTGTTTATATCCTGAGGATGGTGTTGTTTGCTGTAAATTCATTTGAAGAGACAAACATTCAGCTTCAGACATGTTGGGAGGTTGGTTTCATGTCATAGTTGCTGCTGATGTTTTTGCAGTTTGTTGAAAAGCTTGTCTGTTGTGTTTTTCTTGAGGTTTGGACATTAATGAGAATGTCGGCCTTAATCGGTTGTGTTTTTAAATGCATAGTTTGAATGTGGTTGAATATTTTCTTTACTGAAGCTGCAGTTTTTTTTTCTTAAGGTACAGATGTTGCAGTAAATTCTCAGACAGTATAAGGTCAATAAAAGAGCAGCTAACTCACATCGAGGACTTTCTGCATGTAAAATCCAGACATTGAGATGCTCCTCTCACACACACACACACAGACACACACACACACAGCATTTGGAGGAGTCAAAGTGTCGTGAGGCCGCTTTCATCGATTCATTTCCTTTATTCATTCCTGTGTTTGCGTGCACCGTCCCTCTCCCTCTTTCTTACCACATTGATGAGCTGGATCAGCTGCAGTCCCACCGTGACCACCACGGCATCGCTGAAGTGGTTAACGGGCCGAACCACCTTGTTGTAACCGGTAAACAGGCTTTTCACCAGATGGGTCTCATCCTCCGAGCAGAATGCACCTAGGACGCATTAAAAATGATTTAAATTCAGTCACATTTCATTTAGTCACGCTCTCTTGGTTGATTGAGTATTACAGAGAGATCAGACTGAGAATCAAAAGTGGAGATGGGGTGTGCAGTTAATATCAAGTAATGTATAATTTTCTGCTGTACACAAACTGCGTGATGACTAATTTTATTTTGGGCTCGCTGTGTCTGACACACACAGTCAGTATGTCATGATGCCAGCTGACGGCCATGTCCCCGCAAATGTTTTCACACAGGAACTGAAATCACAGCTGCAGTATGGGGGGGTGGGGGGTGGGACTGTGATTCAGATACCAAACATTACCCTGGCATCCAACCAGCAACCTGAAACCGTTCTCAGAGAGAGAGAGAGACAGGAATCGTGAGGAATTATCAGATAAGAGCGCGGCAGGAACGGGCACATGCAGACAGATCAGCGGCGACGGCGGCGGGGTGACTGGCATGCCGCGTTGGTGAAAAGCCTCGAGTCCCATGAGCTGCCTAAGCTCGGCGATCAGGCCCGTTTCTGTGTAAGCGCTCGGAGCGAACCTAATCTGAGTGCTAAGAGTCTGTTTGGGGAGAGCCGCCTCCCGGGCCAATCCGCTTGACATTAGGTCTGGATCAGGCCGAGTTCACAACACTTAACATGCATTTAGCACCTCTTCATATAAAAAGGCGTCTCCAGACGTATAGTTTGCTTATGTGAGCTCATGAATGATGCTCTGCTTAAAGGATAAACACCTGGAAACTCTACTGCTGTGCAGCACATACAGCACATTTTTCTGATGAACTAGAGACATAAAATACTTATTACTTATTCTTACTTACTTACTTATTCTTTCATTCACGATTTGCTTAGTCATAGTTACCATGTGTGCCCCCCCCTGCAGACTGTAGTGAGGCATTGCATTCACAGCCCCATTCAAACAAGCATTTCTCTTTAAAGAGCTTCTCTCAGACTGAGTGAATCAGTTTTAGTTTTTCGTTTAATTCTGGCAGTTTTACAATCTCTGGCAGTTTTACATCTCAGTTTAAACAGCTAAAGTTTATCTTTTGTGTGGCTATGAGTTTTTACAGTCATTGTGCAGTAATATGACCCTTTCCACAGTGAAATTGTGCTTTGAAAAAGAAACTAAAACTGTGCTGCGTCACTGTTTTTTGACCCTTTAGTCTCTTTATATTACATCATCTAAGTTTTGTCTCCCTCCAACATCTCATTTTTAAAGCTAATTTAGCAACAATAAAACAATGAGTAGTTTTTGGACTTTTAATTGTGTGAACATAAAAGGGAAACTTGACTTTGTGGTGATACTTGTTCTGATACATGTGTCTCAGATATAGATTCTCATATATATATATATATATATATATATATATATATATATATATATATAAATCCTTCAGATTTGGTTAT
>JBAJHX010000033.1:20423723-20436615 GCA_037176925.1 Amniataba percoides
AGGATTCGCTCTCTCGGTCGTCCTCATCAATCTGTCCCTCACTCCTCTCTCATGCTACAGATGTCTTCACAACACACGCAGAAAATCCAAGTATCTTTCTAAGCTTAGCTGAATCCTGCCTCCATTCCCGCAGCATAAACACACACACCTACACACTAAGCCGGGCCCGTATATAAACACAGGCATGCACACCCGGTGTACACAAACCTCTCCTCCTCCCGGTAATCTCTCCTTTTAGCGTCTCCTCCGTCCTATTATGTGGGGATTTTCCCTCTGATGGGAATTCCAGCAGCAGCCACACCGAGAGGCCATCTAATTAGCCATAGATGGCCGACTTCCAATGCAAGTAAATGAGCAAAGATCTGCCAGTGGACAAATCATTTTAACCCTGACAAGAGAGGCGACATCTAGTTGCACTAATCACAATCACAGGCAACTGCTCCCCATAAGAGAGAAAACACATCTGCTTTGAGGCTGCATTTGCATTTGGCGTAGTGTTTTTTTCTCCCCCCTCTCTTTGTGGCTCAAATCTGGTCTTTTCATGGCTGTCCAAACAGGTTAGGAAGGTCAGGGAAGATTTGTGCTGATGTTTTTTTGGTTTTGTTTTGTTGTTTTTTTTCCCCCCTCCAGTTGCCAACGCAGTTCACAAAGGCCAACTTTAGATAAAAAAATCAGACGGATGACTTTTGGGGCAGTGAAACATGGTCGTATTCGAGGTCCTCTCTTTTAGTAAACAAAGTTTGGGGAAAAGCGGCTTGTGCTTGTGAGACAAACAGAGCCAAACCTTTCAAACACAGTCATGTGTTAAACCAGTAACTTCAGAGCAAGACATCATCAACATCCCAATGGGAATGTATCATTGTGTGAACATGTGTTCATGGTGTGAGCAAATTAGGAATCAATGTGAGCTAAATGAGCTTATGGACACAAAAACATCACGTAACTGAAACATAGTGTGTCTTTATCATCATTACCTATCATACAGTGGGCAATGCAACGCTAACAACATACTGAACCATTTTCACACTTTGTAGTGTTATTTATTGATGTATGCTACCTTATTATGTAAAGATAAATATAAAAGATAAGTGAGGCTTGGTAAATGTTTGATCTTATGTAGACTGACAGAGTTTAATATCATTAAAAACAAAATGATTGCAATTGAAACAGACATTTTTATGTTTTTAATACACCAATAATGTTGATGCTCATTGCTTATTTCACTTACAAATTTATGAAACGCTGTTAATTTCCAATAAAATTCAAAGTCTGTCTTTTTACTGCCCTGTCTCGTCCTCTTGGCTCTCAGCGGCCGTTCATCCATCGATCTTGTCAGCTAATGAACAGTCTCAACACACAGTCTTTGGCAGTCTATCCGCGTGGTCTCCGGGTCCTCAGGCATGTGCCTGCGTGACTTTTGTTAGCTGTCGAACACACAGAAGTCTCAGATGCTGGGTTCTGGCATTGCGGTACGGTCGCAGATGCTTTCTTAGGGGATGGAAATCATTCTGGAAAAGTTGAAGTAAAGCAGAATTAGCAGACTGAGCCATCGGAGTGATCCTCTAAGAGAAGAGAGCGCCGTTAGTGCTCCTTTGGCCCCTATTCACTTCTCTAAAGCACTGTTTAATACCCCCTCTATATCCATCCATCTCTCACTTTATTCCCCTCTCTCTGTCTACCTTTACACCCTCTCCTCCTTTATGACTCCCTCCCTCCCTCTACTCATCTACCATTACTTTATCCTCCCTTCATCCATCCTTTGACCTCTGTCCAAAGTCCCGTCTGCGTATCCATGAATGAGCGTACAAAGCTTTCAATCTCTGGGATTACCTCTACAGATTTCCTTTACTCTATTTCCCCCCCTTCATGCCTCTTTTACTCTCCATAGCTCTTTTTCGAACTTTTCTCGTTACCATTTGCACTCCGTCTCTCCTTCGACCGCCGTCTCATTTTCTACCCCCCCTTTCCCGTCTCTCCGTCCGACCCGCTGTCTGTCCCTCTGCGTATAATCCCTCAGTCCTGATAGAAAAGACGCAGAGCTTTTCTGTTTACTCTCTGTGAGGTAATCCAAGCTGTGATGGGGAGAGTTTGTCTTTGGCCACAATGAGCGGACAGAAAACTTAAAGAGGGAGCAGCGAAGGCGTGAGAGAGCAAGAGAGGCAAAGACAAGAAAAAAACATTTCTGTGAACACCAAAATGGGTCAGTGCTCTTGTAAACACTCAATGCAAAGACACTGACTGTTGTTGGTTTCAGTTGCAATTTAAACATTTTTAATTTGAAAGTAAACGCCCCTTAGACACATCATTTTAATGTCACTTTTTTGGGAATGTGAACTAAAAACCCCCATTTGAAACCTCAAGTTGTAAACCTGTTTGCATCAAGCCTGAACAAAACTCGATTTTTACAAAAACAACTATTGTTCAGTTTTTATTTAAGTATCAAAATTAGAAAAATAATGAACGTGCTAAGAGGTACGACATGTTTGTATTGAACACAGGTAGACAAATGAAGAATAGTCAGTTTGAAAACCTGGGGCTGAATTTACTGAAACATACAAAGAAACTCTCTCAGTGCAAAATATAGATAAAACGCAAACAGACAATACAAATCAAGCTGACAAGCTGTCGGAGTCTCAGCAGCAGCGACGTGAAGGGAAGTATTTTCACAATAGGGAGAGGCCTGCATTTTCTCTGCAACTGAAATTGGGATTTTGATAGAAAACAATTGTGACTGGAAGGAGACTTTTCATTTCTGCTTGCATTCAGCCTGTTTGTGCGAAGATTATTAGAGTGTAAACCGGCTGTTTGTTCTCATACACCCACAAGTCAGGGCAGAGAGGCTCGTGCCGCGGGTCGTTCCATCTCCAGGCTTTCGACATTAAATAAGTCTGGTGTTTTAGAAGTCAATTGTGGAGTGTTTTGAATCACACCCAGAGAAATGAAAGGAGCAGAACTTGGACAGATGTAAACTGAAGGTTGGTTCTGCGGCTATATCTCCTACTCAAAGTTATTCTGAAACTGACGGGAAATTTAACAGCATGGGTTTTTTTTTTTTTTTTTTACATCCTTTTAAGAGAAAGAGAGCCCAGCATGTGGTGTTTTCATCCAGTCAGGTGGGCAGGTGATTTTTTTTTTTTTATGATGGTGCCTGAGTGAAGAACAGGCCTGTCAATCACATGTTGTACAGCCTACTCAGTGAAATCTATCCAAAGTACCTATTCAGCTTTTCCAGCTCCTACTGAGTGAACAAACCAACCATTTCAGCCCCAGAAAAAAAACACTTTTCTTACCAATATCCGACACAAAGCACGAGCAGCAGCGTAACAACTAATGTGCAGAACAAACTGATTGATTAGGAAACGCGGGGAGTTGCTGTTAATGGATAAATGTTGCCTCTCTCTCCCTCACTTTCACTTGCCTAAGCACAGTCTTGATCGCAATCATTAAAGAAAACACACACACAAACAGTGGAGGCGGTGAGGGCGAAAACACACAAAATGGTGAAGGGAAACAATAGACACACACACACACGGACGAGCACGAGCGTGTGCACACACTCACAAATTTCTGATGTTAATTTTGCATATGTTGGCCGTGATCGATGGTTGTTCAGCCTAATGGTTATAAATGCATTAGCACCAAGACCTAATCAGCCAGACACATGCACGCAAGCACATACATTAGTGCACGTAGCTGAGCACACACACACACACACACACACACACACACACACACTCTCTCTCTCTCTCCCCCTCTAATCGTAATCTAGTTCAGAGTGGGGGCGAGTGCCGCGTTCTTCCGATTCAATTTCCTGTTGAGTTTCATTTCATTACTAAGTCATGAACCGCCATGTTTTTTGAACCCGCGCGCCGCCGTCCCGTCGCGTGTAGAAAGAAGAGCCCAACAATTTGTCAGAGAAAAGGGAAAAAACAGATTCTGCGCTCATTAAAATTTGGTTTAAGTTGTAATTCATCAACACAAATGGGAATCTGGATGGAAAACAATGAATACACTTAAATGTGAAATTAATCAACGGCCGTGTTTCCTCAGCTTGTGTTTTTTAAATTGTTTTTATTTTACAAGGTCCCTCGCAGTAAGTAAGTAATGGTGCGTAAAGAAGGAAGTGTTCTCGCTGCTAACCTTGTCCTTAAATTGATGCATGAGCGGCTCACAGTTTGACGTTTTCTCTCTCAATTCTACGTTGTCGACTTTTGTGTCCGATATGAGGAAAGAGACACACACATGTGATGTGTTATTGCTCACTTGCTGGAACTGACACGGTTTCTGCCTAAAGTGAAATGACCTTGAAGCGTCTGCATCTTCTTGGGGAAAAATGACCGTGACAATAATGACTTGGCACCACAGTGTCGTATTTTTGCTTTGTCTCTTAATCAGGATTAAAATACTTTATTTTGTGATGGTAAAAAGCATTTTACAGTATCCAAAAACAAAAATAAGCCTAATAATTTTCTGATTACTTGAATATAATCTTATTTCCCTATAATTTTGCTTTTTAAATGCTTTTGCTTTTTTTTCCTACAGCGTACATCACATGAAATCAGCTAATGCTATTTAAGACACTACGACCTTTTTGTGTTTAAACGTTTAACATCTGAAAAAAGCCAAGTACACCAGGGCGTCTGCTCATAGATTATAAGCCATAAAAACATAAGTATTTCATTTCCCACAAATGTAAATCCAGTATTTCCAAATGTGAATCAACAAGGCATTGCTGAAAATAAATACTGTGTTTTCCTCCCCCGCACCCCCCATCCGCTGCAAAGCTGGATTTTTAATATCAGACTTTTGTTTGCATATGTAATGCCATCTAAGCTCATTGTAGAAAGTACAGATTAATTTCTGCGGCTAAGATGAGGCTTGAATTATAACTGAGAGCAGAGAGAGAGAGAGAGAGAGAGAGAGATAAAGAGGGAGGGAAACAAAGCAGACGCAAACAAATAAAACGACAGACAGGCCACGGGACAGAGACGGGCATTATCAGAGGAGCATTACTGTACCTCATTGGCTCACAGGCACGCGGCGCTGCACAGCTCTCGTTACTGATAGAACAACAAACCCAGCTCTGTGCCAAAAAGGAAAGGTCACATTATACAACTTATGGTTTAGAAGGCGAATATGTCACCTCGGAAAGTACGCTGAAAATGTCAAGATATCACTCCTTGCTTCATAGTTAGAGCAGCGTTTGGACACTGCGAGGTGAGAACTGAGCAAAACGCTGTTTGTCATGAAATTTGTCACATTAATGGACAAGTAAGACGTTGTGGAAGTAACATAAATAAATAAATAAATAAATGAATAAAAAGCTCATTATTTTGTTTCTTCAAAAGCCAGTTTGCAGATGAAACTGAATGTGAACTTAACTGACTTTGATTCTGGCTGGATACTCTCTCCAAAGATGAACTCGATCAGCTGACAGAACTGCAAAAGGAGGATGACAATAAAAAAAAAATCAAATAAAATAGCTGCGGCATCGATGAGGGGAAAATAAGAAGAGCTGTCATTTTAACCTGATAATTCCATTTGAAGTCCATTTTGTTGAAGTCCCGCATAACATGAAAAGCAATATGAAGTGCAGAGGCGAAAAATTGAAAACAAACAAACAAAAAAATGTCAGTGCTCTCAAGCTCGGCCTCTTAACATCTCTCTCATTTTACAACACCTCATAAATGGTATGAATCGGTCTTGGAGTCAGGTACCGTTTTATCAACGCAGCGTGATGTCGGCTGCCACGATTCGATGTGAGCTTGCAGCCATACGTGAAGAAAGATTGATTGATTGCAAAGAGTGTCCGTACAGACGATGCGTGTGTGTGGTTGTGCATGTTGTGGGCGTGCATTTAATTCCTGCACCTGAAAAAACTTGTTTATTGAGTGTGTGTGTGTTTGGTATGTGTAAGATCACGGCTCTAATATGTTGCTGGTAGTGAGATTGGATCCTGCGCCCGAGGCATTAATCATGTTTATTATAAAGCATTAAACATTAATCATGTTCAGAATTACTAAAACATGGAATCGGGCTCTCGAGGTGCCATTTAGCAAAGGTAATTACAATTCCTGGATTAAACAAACAAGCAGAAAGTTGCACAATAGGACAGCAAGATAAATCCATAGTATAATATTTGAATCTTACTCTGAAACTTTGTCTAATCTTCTTTGCTTTTATCATTTTATCAGCACATGATCAGCACAACCCCCCCAAAATTTCAATGGTTTGGACGCTTGCTAAATATAGTATTAATGATGCTTTATTCATAAGAAATACAGTGAAGTAAAGGTTCAGTTGAGTGGTTAAAAGAAAACTTTAATAGTAAAAGTGCCATATCCAATAAACAATAGTTTGGAAGCTGCCCAAAAAGAGTTTACTTCAGGCTGCCTTTTGTAAATTCACAACAATCCAAACAAGACAAAGGAAGATCGATCGCCCACTCAAAGTGTAAACATGTGGCCGTGTCTCCGAATGCTTCAGTTGCATCAAATGAAAAATACAAAGACTTTGAGGGTTAGTTAAATTGAGTCATTTGAGAGGCACCAATCTGGCCGCCGAGCTCCTCATTGCGGCGAGACAGCTCCCAAAGTGATGAATGACTCTTCTGTTTTAGCGATAGATCTTATTGCAGCCGTTGACAACGTTGATCACTCCCTCCCACTCGTCTCAAGGCGGCGTCAGATGCGTCAAACTCCGACTCAGCATCTCAGATATTCCCCGGGTGGACTTTAAAGCCTGTCCACACAACTTTCCACTCCATTGCTCTCCCACTTTTGAACTGCTCTGGCATCCAGACGTTAAACAAAAAGGGAGCGGACAGGTCTACAAATCATATGCGATTTCATGTGCAACCATTGGCCAAAATAGTAATCTGTAATTGATCAGCTGTTATAAAACAATTAAAATAGGTTGTGGTGTTTCTTCTGACCTTTTTAGTTCAACATTTTGCATTGTTTTTGCAGCACAAATATAATAAATGAGTAAAAAGTAATTAAAATGTCTAAATAAACACAAATTAATTAACTTTCTTTACTGAAGAATATAAATGAGAAATGAAACATACAAGATGAGTAAAACAGTCATTTTCATCTTGTGTTTTCCACGTAAATGTTTTATATTACTGAATACTAATTTTCTCTTTTACTCACCAGTGTTTGATTAACTGATTTAATTTATGTTTTTATGTAAACACACCTTTTCCTGAATTGTTTTTCTAAAAACTTCCCGTCAGCAGTCACGCCTCTGACGCTCCTCTTCCTGCAGCTCGACGGCCTCTCGTCTGCTTCCTCATAATGAACAATGATCCTGTCTCATGTAACACAGCGACAATCCCCACTGAGTTGATTTAACGCCCTGTTTGCTGCACATATTGGTAGAAAATACAATCATCATTTCTTTTACATAAGGCTTTAATCTTATAAAATTAATCTTCTTTATGGCTTACTGTAAAGTGTACATGCAGCAGCCCAGCAGTGACTGATGGGTTAGACGTTGTTTATGCTGGCTGTTTTATTATTATTTATTTACTGTTAATTTCATGGTTTGTGAGAATATTTCATATGGACCAGTAATTCCTGTTTCTTTGTGATGTTTTTTCTGACAGACATTCAGTTTTCCACACTGCTGCTGCAGGTCAGATTGGTTAATATTCCTGTAAGTTACCAGGTAGTGTGATATTTTATTTATTTGTTATATTTTTAGTGCCTTTCTACAAAGGATTGAGTGATTTTTATTCAACTTTTCTTCATGAACTAGAAACTTACCGTCATATCGAGGAAATTGCTGCCAGGTTCTCGTGGTGTGTGCAGACTTTTATGCATATGCTTCTATCCTTGATTTTACAGCCTGTAACTGTTTTGGTTCAGTCCCTTCATCGCTCTGCTTTCAACAGGGTTGTTTTAGTAAAAAAACAAAGCTCAGATGAACGGTACACAACCTGCCCAGCAATAAACAGCAGGCAGACACAGTTAGTCACTAGCTGGTGGACATAGTGGAGCATTTAGCAGCCAAACGTGTCTTTCAGGAGTTGGCAGAGATTAAAACGGAGCTAACGTGACAGTGAATATCGCGCTTACATTCACCAGGTGGCTGCAGATACAACTCTAAAAACCTAAAAACATTTGCATAAGGTGACAATATGTCGATGTTGAAATGTTTACAGTTTGTTGTCCCTGCTGAAATATGCAGGTTTAACATCACAGTTCAATCAGGAATTCACAAGTTTCTAAAATATCTGAATATATACTCTGTCCAAGCTGAAAGATAAAGTGCTGATGCATCATTCAAAAGCAGCATGAAGGAAAGTACACCTTGACCACAGCCAGAAAACAAGATAAAGTACAAGACTGGAAGAACAAATGTGTCTTTAAGTTTTTCCTCGGTGGAATAAGTCCCGTGTATATAATAAAATAGTATCAGGTCATGTTGAGGATCACCTATTAAAGACCAAAGAAATGACTAATCACCAGTGTTCACTTCTGTGTATAATTTCTTCGACTTTTTGAACACAATGCCTCAGTTTAAGGTGTCTGTGATGTCTGTCTCTTCCGTAGCGGGACCTCGTTGCACCGTCTGACACCGCTGATCATGCAGCGTTAATTGATCGCCTCGAGCAGCAGCTGGGTATCTCTGGTTCAGCATTAGTTGGCTCAGGTCCTCTCTGTCAAACAGAACCTTTTAGCTGAAAATGGGCAATTCCTCATCCTCCTCAGCAGACGTTCCTGTTGGGGTCCCTCAGGGCTTATTTCTGGGCCCCATCCTCTGCCCACCACTCTGCATGCTCTCCGGTGCTCGTGTGATTCATTCAGAGACTAAACCACCATGGATCTCAAATACTCAGATTTTGCCTTTTTTTCTCAGTTAACTAAAAGTCTGCACTAAATTCCAGTGCTCTGACTTTGAAGTTAGACCCAAAGATGCTGTTTTAGGATGTTTCAAAGTCGTTTTTACATGCAATTTTTCAAGTTCTGTAACATCTCTTGCCTTGCTAAAAAAGTCACTCTTACTCCTCAAACTCATCTGACAGCGGCATTTTTCACCCATTTCTACTGTGCATGGAGATGATGTACTGAGGAATTTGCTTTTTCTTCTTCTAAACTGATGTAATTTAAAAAAAACTCACATAAGTGAGAATAATCCATCCCTGACAGATGGGAAATTGGCAGATTCAGCTATTTAATATTACTTAACCCTGCCAAAATCTTGTCAGTGTTACTTGGCAGCCCAACTGTCCTTTAAGGGAAAAATATTCCTTGGCTTGGAATGGGGTATTGATTAATTGATTACCTGTACCCACTTATTCATTTTGCTGTATGAATACAATGTATTTTGAATATTTTTGTACAATTAACGGTTTAATATTTCAACCAATAACACAACAGTCAGTAAGATAAGGAGAAAGTGCTCTTATTTTGAAAATGTAAAGTTTCTTGTTAAATGACTTGACACAGAGATGATTCTTTTCACAGATTATCTATCTCTTGTACTTCTCTCAGGACATAGTGGCAGTTTTAGCAAATTATACTAAAAGTAATTTTCAAACAATTTACTCACTTGTACTTTAAGTTATTTTGCAAGAAAATATAAAACATAGCATCCTTTCCCCACTTTTTGTGTTTGTACTCCCATGGTGGTGTATATACAGCAGGGTATGAAGATGAAATACATCAAGTGTTGTGCAAAAATAGATTGCTTTTTTAGTATAACAAGAACAAACAACAGACTTGAATGTGAAGGATGTGTGAAACATGGAGGCATAGATGTCTGTCTGACTAACTGAGCAACCTTGCTTGTGGAGGAACCTCCAGCTGTGACTCAGCGCAGAATTCGCCCTGCGCTCCCAACAACGTGGGTATGAAACCGCCTCAACACGCTTAACGCATGACACACTCGCTCTGTCGCAGCAAGCATCCGACAGACGGCAGCAAACAGGAGGTGGCCGAGTTCAAAATCAGCCCCAGTCAACAAGTAGAGGATTTTCATGCTGATATGATGACAGGAAAGAAATGATGAAAGGATGAAAAGGATAAATTCACCCTGTTACACTCTTATGTACACACACATATATCACCGATCTGAAGTTAAGTGCTTTTAAATCATTGTTTTAAATCATATAAATGACTTATTGGCCACTTTTTGCCCCATTCTCTACTGTATATTTCTGTTTTAGGTTGTGATCTCCTGCATTTCTAAAAAACAATTTTGAACAGTTGCCGGTAATGGATGAACGCTTGTTTCATCCAGCTGTGAACTGGTGTATCGGTGGGTGGACGCACAAAAAAGCAAGTGAGAGAAAATGACTTGAGCTCTTTGTTTCAAAACCCACCACATGAATACATGATGCACATTGGCACATTCAGACGGTGGGAGGAAATTGGCACCGCGTACGCATCTGTGGTGGACTTCTCCCTGCGTGACTGCTGAAGCCATTTCATATGAAGGCGGTGAGTTTTTATGGTTAATCATGTGAAACAAAGTGTTGAAAAGAGCCCCCGAAACACACATTCAACTAAAAAAATGCATGAAAAAACACGCAATTGAACAACAAAAGTGACAAATAAATCCAATATACATCACCCAAACTGCAAGACTTTATTTTATAAACTGTTGTATCCATGAAATATAAGATTACTTCTCATTTTCTTATAATCTTATAATTTGGGTGGCAGCAATAGATTACATATGTTGTTTCTTCAAGAAAGTATGTGAACATTCGTTCAGAAATTCAAAAAATATATATAAATGTTCTTATGTCAGCACATATTAAATCTGTTAACGTGCGATATGAGGTGATATAAAGTGCCAAATAACAAGAAATAACCAACATTAAGTATTAAAATGAGACAAAGGGAGCACAATAACTGAGTCATCTCAGCCCGGCCACTTCATGAATCCACCTTCATAAATGTTGTTTCTTCTGAGAAACGCTGCAATAACAGAGCTGTTTGGTTTTTACTGCTGGCAATAACTTTGAAAAGCCACAACAGAGAGCCTGGCATGCCGGTTGTGGGGAGAGAGCTTCAATTCACTTACAGCAATGACAGAAATATTCAATTTGCATGTATTTGTGTCTCAGCGAAGAAAAGAGAGGTGAGGGGGCAGACTGAGGGAGGAAAGAAAGGGTTGAGGAGGACGAGGAACGAGAGCAGAGTGTGCACTTCTTTATTTTAGCCAACCCTATCGTGTGTGTGTATGTGTGTGTGAGGAGAGGGTGAAATTGGTTTGTTTCTAATTAAAGCCATAGATGGTGCAGTAACGAACCAAATCCAGTGGACTGGAAGCAGCAGGCAGCCAGGAATGAGGGAAACGGACAACAAATATACAAGCTTCTCATTTACAGCCGCTCCTCCGCCTGTCATCTCAAACTGGATTGCAATCTGGCTCGTCTGTCTTTTTTTTCCTCCTTTCCTCTGCAGGTTTTGCTGTCTCAGTATTCGTTCTTAGTAATTCACTCTGCACCGATTCAAACCGCACGAAAAGTTTGCCTTATGTGGAGCCAGAGTAATTACTTTCAGTGATTGTGATGGTGGATTTTTTTTAAAAGTACTGCAAGCAATTTGCCTGATTGTATAAAATTTGAAACCAGGCAGAAACATGCAAACTTTGGGTTCAACCTCTTGATTTCACTGGCCACAGCTGCGGTGGTGTGTTAAAGTTTGTTGTTTTTCCCCCAAATACCAATAAAAAGCTTCCGATTTTCCTCCCAATAGTGGAGGTGTTTCTACACCAGCATCCTTTTCAGGCTTGTGCAGATTTCACTGATATTGTTTAGAGGGTTTGTGAAATTGCTTTTCAAGGTCCTATGGTTCATTTATTTATTATTATGCAACACGGGGCTGTATAAGGAAATGCAAGTCGCTGTGAACGACCGTACCAGAGCTGATGCAGCATTCACTGGTCTTATACGTGTCCACGAGCAGTAAGAGAAATGGCCTCGCTCTACGTAATTATATGTTCCTGCATCTCCACCAAACCACTTCATCCGCTCACGGCTCCCATCTTTTTTTGTCATAAAACCAAAACCAACTGGCTAAACACAGAGCTCTTAGTTTTTCTCTTTTTTAACTCTGGTAGCTCAGACTTGAGATCTAGTCCTTGTTTGATCCTATCTATAAACATTTTCTCTGTTTTGACTCAACATTACTACTCTTTTCTTCAGCAAGTCTAACTTTCAGTTGTGAGATGTGAACAGTACACAGCCATCAAGACGAGCATCATATTACCTGCAATACTCACCATGCTCTTTATTGCTCTTTTGAATAAAAACACACAGTAAAAAAAGTAAAATTTGTGGTTCTTGGTTATAGTTTGGTTATAAACTCCAACAAAACATTTCCTCGCCTCATCAGATCACTTTCTGACCGAGCAGCATCAGACCTGGCGACGCTGCAGACAAGTCTGCTCATCAGTGTTTTCTGGCAAATTATGGGATTTGTTTTCTCGTTAAAATCGACTCCAGCATTAACCTAACATGTTCTGTGCGTGTGAAAGTGTGAGCCTGACGCGCGTCTTTTTTTTTATTTTTTTTTTTTATGTGATTGATTCGACACAGGCAGCAATAAATCATCACCACTGAATGAACACACGCGTGCTACAGATGTCAACATGACAAGGCCAGATGTATGTGTCTGTTTGATGTTTCGTGGTTTGTCCAGATGGGACAGAGCTGGAAATGATCAAGAGATGAGACAAGATGAGAGATTGGGGGGGGGAATATGTGAGTGGAAGTTGTGAGGAAAGAAATAAAGTGAGAGGAAGAAGAAAATGAAACGCTGTATAATCATCAGTCAGTGGTTTATTAGACATGTGAACAACATCTGTGTGTGTGTGTGTGTGTGTGTGTGTGTGTGTGTGTGTGTGTGTGTGTGTGTGTGTGTGTGTGTGTGTG
>JBAJHX010000033.1:20448990-20462609 GCA_037176925.1 Amniataba percoides
GCACTTCAGGCCTCATCGAACCAAAACCGAGACACAGACTCGACGCACATGAAAATGAACTGTTATTTTGTTCTAAGTTGTTTCTTATAAGTGCAGCGGAAGCAGCGCCGACACACTGTATATCTGTTATTAGTGCAACTTAACCAGAACTGACAGGTGGAATACAGCCTGCTGCCAGTTATGAAACGATATCAGCCTGCGAGTCTGGAAAACATCGGTGAGACACACGCATGAATCAAGTCTCAAAATCAAGTATAGATACTGACAAAAAAAGGAAAATGAGTTGTTCTGAAGGCACATAAATATATACAGTGTATGCAGTGGTGTCGGTGCGGGCTGATAACAGGCAGTGAAATAAAGAAAGGGATGGGGGGGGGGAAACGTGGCATTATTAAAATGCTCACGTGGGTTATTGGAGAAGCAGAGGCTTGACAGGAAATATGCGCTCCAAAAATAAAACTTTCTATTAAACAAAGTGAAGGAGCTAAAAAAGACAGGCACAGCACATCCTCCCTCTGCATTACAGAGAGATGAAATGGGATCCAGAGATCTTAATTGTCACTCGTATCGAAGTCTACGCCGACGTTCGGCTTTTTGAATTGTCGTCTGCGGCATTTCTTTTTTTGTGTTTACTGCAGAAGGCCTCCTAAATGAAGTGGACGGTCGCCAGCTTCTATTCTTTTCTACTGTATTCTATTCCCAGCGCTCGGCCCCTGCTGATAAATGAAGCGGCCAGTCGGGTTATGCTAATTGATGTCTCCTCCTTTTGCTTCCTTCCTCTTTTCTCCAAAGTTCAATTACACTCATCCACCACCATCCATCACCGGAATGAAGCTGGCTGTGGGGCTAAATTAAATGTGCCAATTTCAATTAGCCAGCGTGAGGCGGCGCGGGGGGACAGAGGTGACTGCGGTGGAAATTGGTTGGCGGAGGGGGAATTCAAAAATGAAGGTGGTGGCGGCGTGTTGGGGAGGCAGCGCCGCTCTGAAAAACTGTGCTGCTCTGTTTTATTGAAAATGTTTTATTCCAGCTGTTTAGGAGTCAGTGCAGCTTCATGACTTGTTTTCAGTAAGTCATTAAGAAAAAAACTGAAGTGAGGTGACGCTGCTTTCTGTCTTCACTTCACCTGCAGGAGAGTATTTTACACTAAATAAGTTCAAATCTACAAAACTACACAAAAACTGCACCAACTGTGAGAGCAGTTCAAAGAGGAAAAGTTTTCAACGAGTTTAAGAGGGAGAGAGGAAAAAAATTTGCAGAAGCATCCTGCAAAGGAACTTGCTAAATGAGAGAAGACGCGTGAGAAACCTCAAACAACAAGAAAGCAAAGCTGATGATGGAAAATGATTACAGAGTTTAATGTGGCGGAGAAACGGGCCCTTTCCACGAGGTTTCCACGCTCAATCGAACATCCCGAGCCTCACGCCGCGATGCCAAACCGACGTGAAGTAGCCGTCCCACATCTGTGCAGTGCTTGTGAATTCCTCACCGAAACCCTCGGAAAATGTTGCTGTGGTGACTTTTTCAAAAATCTGACATACGGCACTCGAGCATGTGTCCTGTCATCAAGTTTCACACAGCCTGACTCCAATAGTGCAGAAAGGAGAGCTGGAGCTACACAGATTCATGGAGGAGTTGCACTTCAGTGGCTCATTAACAGTTAAATGTTGCAAGACGTCAAGAATAAGAGCACATCAGATTTCAAATTAAGAGATTTTACTGCAGGATGAAAATTTTATTTGTATATTTCATAATTAACACTTTGCATGAAATGAAGATACCTGTAGATAACCTGGAAGCTGAAATCTTCACTTCACTCGTAGTGGTATTTTAACTCTCTGTTCATTAAGTAAAAATAAATCAGTGAATTAAATTCTTAATGAATCTTCAGACAAATACTTTGAACCATGATGAGCAAAAATAAAAAAGTGAGTCGGTGCCGCTAACAGCTGACTGATAATGTATTCCTCTCACGTGTTGAAAGGTGTGCCAGCACCGCCACAGATCCCGTCCCAAAAATAAAATAAAACTGCCTTCGCCCCGGCTTCACGTGCGTTGTCAGAGCAGCTTGTTTAATAAGCAGCAAGCCGAAGACGTTTCTTTGTTACCGGCTTGTTATTAAAGCTGCAGCGGCATGACGACAACAATCAGAGGAGTTTCTTTGTGTTGCCGTTCAAGCGCCTCTCACATGATAACTAGAACTCTCTGGGCACCAGACAGGAACGGCTGATAAATAATCTCCCTCTTTACTGAGGACTGGCAGACAGCAGGGCGGAAGAGAAATAATAATTTCACCCCCCACTTTTTAAAAATTTTTTTTATTCTCCTCTCAGTATCCTCAGCAACGGACTCGGTTTTAACCGTAACCCCTCCCCTCCTCCTCGAGGCTGAAACAGGCTGATACTTTACAGAGAAGTGATTTCAAACTTTTAAACGGTTTCTCTGTGACTTGTATATCCTCTAATTGTTATTCATAGCTCTGTCAGAGGGGAGGAGGAGGAGGAGGAGGAGGAGGGGGAGAAGAGAGAATGAGAAGAGGAGAGGGGGAAAACGTCGCGGACAGACGACGGAGGAGAGGGAAGGAGACGGCGAAGAGAGGGAGAGGAAAGGAGGGCAGATGGGCGGACAGAGGAGACGAAATGGAGAAGAAAATGAGGAGAAGAGAAATGAGAATGGACGACCTCAGATGGTGAGGAGGAGGAGAGAAAAAACAGAAAGAAGAGAGGATAAAGAGGAGAAAGGATGATACCCTCTGCGCCTCTTTTGTCTCGTACATTATATTCATTACCCTCTAAGCCACAGCACCTCCATGCATTCAATCAGGGAGACAATTAGGACACTTATCCTGAGTTAGCTGATGTTAAAATGAAAATTTTCTACCTGTTAAACTCCACACAGATGCTGAATTTATCACCAACTCAAAAGGTGACGATCTCTAACATGTGATGCATATAAAAGTCACAAGAAAGTACCCAACATATTACAAAACCTCAATCCTGCCAACATTATGTCCACCTCAGACTTCAGACTCAAGATGTTGAAAGTGGCGCTGACCGGTGAGGCGTTCACTTCAAATATTATCACCAACATTTGGGAGATCGTACTTAGTTTGTTTTCGTAAAAAAAAAAGTCAATATGATGTGACCGTGGGACTTTTGGAGTAGTTTCCTCCTCCAACAGATTTGTGCCTGACGCACCGTTATAATGACTAATGAATCAGAGGGCTCTCAAGGTGTTGTGGAAAATCTGTTTCTCAAACACCGCGAGCTGAACAGTGTCTAATCTGGATCCCGAAGGCCTCACTAAACTGCTTATCTGTGTCTTAAAGAGCCCCGATTGAAATGATAACCAACCTCTGAACGGGAAGAAGTGATTTTTCACACACATCCGAACGGTAAAAGTCGCTGCGAATGACAGAAAACGCGCCATCAACATGCTTAAATAGGCCTCATTGACTTTTCCGTTTTTGTTCAGAACGGTGTGTTTTATTTCCAAAATCATTCATCTCTCCAGCATCAAAGGTTTGATCCATTATTTACTCTGCTACCAAACATGCAGCAACCATCGACAGACACGAAGGTGGGGAAGCCGTTTTCATGGATTAGGATAGCTGTGTTAGCGAGTATGTAAATGAGATTATGTCCCTAATTGAGAATCATTTCAAACCACCTGCTGCAAAATAAAAGTAATTTGTGATTTTCTGAGACATATTTGGGAAGAACAGTAATGATCTTTGGATTTGTTCTAACCTAAACATCCATGAAAAGTGAGACATACTGAAAACAAATCATAACCGAATGGCTTATTGATGCCATACGTACGTACAGAGGGCGGTCCCATGTCCCGTTACTCTTTTCTGAACTTAGTTTTTCTTCAGTCTGAAGTTTTCTTTGACAAATCAATTTAGCCTTGTCTTAACTGCAGCTACTGTGTGCCTGAAGCTTCAATTACGCATTTCAGTATAACCTGTCACATCAAACCCTCTAGAGAGATCACCATGTGCTCAATTAATCTCTGCAGCTGAAGGAACATTCGTCTTTCTTTTTTTTTTTCATTGCTTCAACATAAACTGTACAATAAATAGAAAGACAGGAGAGAGAATTTAAAGGGAATTTTAGAGTTTTCCTCTCGGCCAAATTGAATTTCAAGTAACGGTACTTCTTTGAAGACAACTTTTCACATGAGTCCCATATTTGAGGATACCAAGAGAGAAAATGCATTTATTTTCTTCGTAATAGAGTGATAATTCTCAATTATATACCCAAATAGGCTGTAAATAAAATTTGATTGGTATGCTTTGACTCAGCGGTGGAGGAATCATCTCTGCTAGAGACTTTTTAGAAAATTAGAAATGACTGTGAAACTGAAGTCAAGTGTGTAGATTTAACCTAATTATCCTCCAAACAAGTCAGCGTGATGTTGAATAAATGAATGTTTTCTGCTAGTTGTGTAAAAGCGAAGCATTTTTCTCACAAACTACCATTAACAGGGATCCAAAAGTGAAAATCCATGCCCCCTTTATCTAAGAAATGGTGTACATACGTTAGAGGATTGAGATAGAGATATTACAGCTGTCCCATCATGTTTGATTAATCCCCGGTCACCTCTCGGATCTTCATGTTTAGCTTGTGTGCTCACAGTTCTTCTTCTGTAGAATAACAGTCAGTTCAGAAATCAAGTAATGACTTTGATATTTCAATTTCCAGCACTTTATGCAGGATGAGAGCTCATTTCCTTGTAAATAAATCAGCTCACGGCTTCAATCATTGCCTTAAAATGTGAACCTCGTCTGTGACGCCACCGGCCCATCACATGACACGATTTACATTTTGCAGACTGCGAACGAGATGTGAAGATTTCAGGCGGCACGATGAGATGAGAATCTGGCAAATCTATCAGTGTGGGATTTTTTTTTTTGTCCAGTAGAGATGTGATTAGATAAATTCTCCAGTAAAAAAGGTTTCAGACAGACTTTGGGTCACCTCTGTGGTTGTTTGTCACAGCCAAAAGAAAAATAAAAAGTGTATCTGTTAACCTTTATGTCATTTGTTGGCTTTAATATACTCGCATAGCCTGCATATTGGAAACCGCTCATATTTCCATTGTATTTTGGAGCAACAGTGACACCCCAGGATATTTTAATCCCACGTTATTGCTTTGTGTCTCACACTCTTACTGACCTTTGCAGCTGGCGTCCCCATTAGAGGAGGCGTACAGTAAAAACTGGTGGCCGGATGGAGCCGCAACAGTCATCAGAGTTTCCTCCTGTTTTGCTGTACTGTCGCTGTTGTGATGCTCCGAGTCCCTGGTTTGCCATAAACCCTCCAGTAAATTATTTTACCATCTGGATGACTGATTGGAATTACCGGTGTGCATGGGCAAAACCAAATTACCTGCCTCCCCTGGTAATGCTGATAACCAGAGAGGGACTCAGCCTGCCTTTCTGTGTAACCATTAGAAGTGAAGCAACTCCTGTGGTGCAGAGGCGAAGTCAGAGTTATGAAGGCAGGTTCGGAGGATATGACTTCAGCGCATCGGGATGAAAAGAAGTACAAGCAGATGCTTCACGGTGCTGGATTCAGAATTCAGATTCAGAGACATAAACTGAAAATGTTGAAAATGGGGATCCAATAATGCCACAGTTTCTTTCTCTCTACGCGACTGCGTGGCTGGCTGCTTGTCACCCTATTCTTTAATCTGTTTAGGGTCTAATTGTGAGTAATGATGCTATTGGCTGATATGGGTTGTAGCTCAGCCAGCCCCTCTGTGCCCACTCTGCATATCCGACCCATCTGTGAGCCGCACGCAGCCACGGCAGAGCCCTCGCCGATGAAAAACACACACCAAAAACAACTGTCGTGCCCACAAACACCCACGCGGGGACCCTCCTCATATATGTGCAGATAAGAGCGCACACACACTGCACAGCAACCGTCAGCTTTGGCGCGTTGGCTAACCGGCAAAGAGGATTCATAACACACCAAATTAGCTTTAGATTTGCAATGAAAGATCAGTTCATTAAAAATGCATTAAATATGAGCGGGTTCAGTTGATGCTAAATGGAAGGGGGGGGGTAAGAGATTAATCTAGACTGTCTCTCTTCCTCGTGCACCCTTTTATATTCTCTGTCGCCCCCCCTCCTCCCTCCTGCTTTTTCTGCCCCTTTGGCGCCTGCAGTGTCGCATCTCAAATGGCTGTAATATCTCCTTTTTGTGTCAGAATCAGTGTCGCGTGTAACCATGCTGGTGCAGAGGTGTCCTTTCACTGCGTCCATCCATCCACCAGAGACACTCCTTTCAGGCCTGGATACAAACCATTTTTTTTTTTTTTTTAATGAATTCAATCAGATAATCGACTTTTGGTTGGTCTAATCAGAGAGTTTTGAAAGGTTTTCAGTTGTTCCAGCCAGATGAGAGGCTCGGCTTTTTTGTGTGTCCAGTCAAATATTTCTGAAATATAAACACGGCCTGGCTCGGGGCCCTGCGGATCGCACTTATTCATTTTAACATGCTGATTTACCAGGTGACACCGGCCACAGCCACATTTCTCGGTGTGTTGTTCTAAATTGCAGAGATCATTGCTGTATGCCCTCACCCGGCCAAAAAAAAAAAAATGTTTTGGCTGAATGCGCCTCGGTCTGTGTCTGCACTGATTCTCCTCTGCTCTTCCCTCCATTATGCCAGGCGTGCTTCCAGACTGCAGCACCACCAAGACATTATTATCACAATGCAAACCGGAGTTCTTCCATGTATGGGTTCTGGAAATCCAATAACGATACGAGGGGAGAAAAAAAGGAAAAAAAAGAAAAAGCAATTTTTTGTTGTAACACACCTGTCACCTAAGGCATGCCGGTGTGATGAGATGATAGAAGTCACAGCAAAGGGAGAAGAGTTGCAGCACGCCAGAGAGCTGGAAGTTGTTTTCTTAGGGGACGGGGAGGCAATTTGTGTGCTGGATTATGTGAGAGGGAAGAGAGAAATGTGAGACAAGTTCTTTGCACACCTATTGTTATCTTTGTGCAAGGTGCCAGTGGGAGACAATGAGGTCAGCAAAGTGAACTCCTGCACGCTGAGCTATTATCTTTTACTATTACTCTGCAGGGGAAGAAAATGTGCATCTGAATGACCATGCAGGCCAATCATCCACAAATCAGAACACCTCAGAACAGACAAATACACAAAGAAAAGATGTCATTTAGAAAATAATCTACTAATGTCTTATATTTACATTCTATTTTTCTTTACTTTCTTGTGCAGTCCTTCATCAAATCAAAGAGGGGACAGTAAGATTTTCAGATTTCATGGTGTGGTCTTTGATTGCTTTGAGGGTGGGATGAGCGCATCACGATAAGTGTGCTAGTAAGAAATTAAGCGTGAGCATGCACAGGATTTTCTCTAGCAAGCACAGTTTGTCGAAATGAGTTAGGCAGAATGACTCTTACCAAAGCGGGTAGGAGGGCATAAACAGAGACGGACGTCGCATACAGAAACGTGGAAACCAGCTTTCACTCGAAATTATGAGACGCGGCTCACGACTCACCTCACTTATCAGAAAAGCTCAAATGCGTCCTGGTGAAAGGTGTAGGTACACTCCAATCAAAGCGCTTGTTGGATGATTGAACAGCACCGTAACCCCCTCCCACCCCCACCAACCCTCTGACAGATATCTGATAATTATGCCCACTTTACATTGCAATTGGCCTGATGTGCAGAGTAGAGAAAGTAAGCAGGGTTTGAACTTCTCTCTCATGCCGCCCCTCCCCCCCCCACTTTACACAACACTTTCTGTCACTGTGTGTACAACCACATGCAACACTGAGCAGCCTCTCATGAGAGTCTGTCTGAGATTATAGCATCTTACTCCTCTCTGTGAAGGTGGGCTCTTCACCCCACCTTCCAGCGTGGCCGGGCGATGAGAGCAGAGTGGGGGGGATTATGAGGCCAGAAGAGTAGAGGAGGACCAGAGGAGGGCGAGGAGCGGAGGAGGCTGGTCTCCCTGGATCCCACACAGGCTTGTCTCGCTGCCTGGTACCAGTGGCTCAGTGTGGGGGATCAGGGTAAGAGAGATGATGATTATGGAAATGAGCAAGCTCGCTCTCTGAAAGATTAAACAGGCCACTGATTGCTTTTACATAACCTTCACTCACTGACACACAGTCTCGCTCTGCCCCCCTCCTTCACTTTAAAACACACACACATGCATGTTGTTGACTTTTTTTTTTCGTTCTAGTCTCATTGCTTTCTCTGTAGTTTCTCCTGTGTATGTGTGTGCCCTCTCCCTAACCTGCCATTTGTTATGCTCAGCTTCAGACACTAATACACACAAAACCAGAGAGCTGCAGTTTGATTCATCGGACCTCAGAGGTCAATACCTCTCCATCAGAGAGCCTGCTGTCTGTGCATGTACTTTCTTTTTTTAGTATACATGTGCAAGTGGCTGTCTGGAGTGTTGAAAAGTGAAGTATTGACCTCCCACACGCAAGAGATGACCCAGAGTGTGTGTGAGCTACGAAGACAGTGACCTTCAGACATGGATCTATAGAGGAGGCTGTAACATCAAACAATCACCTGATAACACTTTTCATTTTTCACACGAGGCAGCAATCATTCACTTTTAGGGCTGTCACTACATTTCTATGAGGACTATCAGCTCGATCAGGATCATATGAGGCTCTTTTTATTTACAGTATTACCCAGTGTTGATGGTATTTTTTTTTAGCTCAGTGTGTCAGATAGTTGGCACGCTGAGTTTAGGCAAGCTTGCAGATGGGTCTGCAGGTTTATTGCAAAGTAAGACACCCGTGTTGTGATTGTCCTCCATTTTCATAGCAAATATCAACAATGACATTATTAGCACTTTATTGATTGGTCAAGCAGACATGCAAATGATCTCTTCAGCTTGTAGATGGTAAATCTTTAGGTCATCACAGTTCAAATATGAACTTTCCCCCCGTGTTGGGATGAACAGTTTGATTTAATTAAAAAGTGACGTTCCTAGTCACAACATTATTAAGTTAATGGGCATGAAGAGATAATGGAGCCCAAGAGCAGAGACCTAAAAGAAGAACTAAACCCTGCACATTAACACCTCGTCTTGTAGCATTAAATCATCAGTCATGACTTGCTTTATGACACTGATTCTTTTTCCATTTTCTCTGAGGTTACTCTTCTTTTAGCTCAACAGTTTTGACAAACAGGGGCTCTCCTGTGTGTGCTGCACCATTTGGAGACAAATTTTCAAAAATAATTCTGCCAATAGGCTTGAATACCAATTTGTCCTCAATCATTTGGGGACCCTTTTAATCTTCCCATGACACAGCTTTGAGTACCGAGCCAGATTTTGACACATAATGGTCCAGCTGGTGGCTTCAAACGGTGCTAAGCTTTTATCTCAACTAATTGCCAACACAACCTTCAATTTCTCTGAAACTGCATGAAAACCAATGTTTTTTTGGGGGGTTTTTTCTTCATATTTCCCCAGGACATGCAGCAGGTGCACCACACAGCTGAGATTTAGCTGCTGCAGAAGTTGGGCCAGAGTTGGCTGCTGGATTGATCCTCGCGTATGAAAAACAGTTTCCCACCTGAGGGCATGCCTAACGGTGTCGGCAGTCAACATCATTATCAACAAATAATTTTTCTTTTCAACAGAATTGCTCGTAATTTCGTCGAGACTGTACCTGGGCCATATTTGTTGGTTCCCTTTTTTTTAACGCAGTTGTAATTGAAAAAAGAAATGTTTGCTATCAAATAATAACAACCCACCTTTTAGTTACTGCCAAAACACAGCGAGGTAATCCTGAGGGAAGCTTCTGCATGTGGAGCCTCGGGGATCGAACCGCCTGTGATGCCGTCCTGCTGGCAGGTTTGGTTTGTTCTCACCACCAGCACAGCAGTTCGCTTCACAAATCTGATATTGACATTGACGGGGTATTTTTTATCAGCGAGGCCAAGTTCGATTTGCAACCTGATTTGGATTTAGTCTTTAGTTTTATTAGTGGATGTATTTGTTTAAAGAGTGTTATTAATTTTTGGTAATTTGACAACACAACAGTGAAAAAGAGCAAGGTTTGACACGCACGCCTCATTCATTAGGCTGCTGGAGTACCCATCATGCTTTTTTTATTATGTTATGAACGTTTTGAGGTACAGCTGTCACCATTTTTGTTGTAGGACTGTTTTGACTTGTTCAGTGTCCATGTCTCTCTGTGCTGCAGTAATAAAACCGACCGACTCTCCTCAGTAAACCCAGCTGTCATTATAAACTGGCTGTTTGAACATCTCTCTGTCAATCCTTCTCGGCGAGCATCACCACAGCTACCTGCTCTCTCCACTGCAGAGCACTGAATCATTCAGAGGCTGGATTCACTCCCTGAAACACTGCTCATTGTCTGGGTTAAGCTCCAGGAGAGAAGCTAAAACTTTGCATCAGTATTTCCAGAGATTCAGATGGTTGTTGACATTAAACCCGAAAACTATTCACTCTGTCAGATCGGGAGGAAAGAAAACAGACAAAACACGATGTTAAAGTCCACACCCACATCCTCCAGTGTTACATTAGCTTTTGATGAATGGCAGCTGTTTTACTGCAGCTTCTTTTCTATTTCTCAGTAGATTACAGATTAATTTAATGCACAAACCAGTTTCTTCCAAAAAACAGGAACATTAAGTAGCATCACTGAGTTACAGAGCAAGACGTTTCTTATTTACAGAACAATTTAAGTCACCAAATAAACTTCTGAATAAGAATTTTTTTTGGTGAAACTGTTCAACTAAGCAGAAACAATGATATTTCTTTGCAGATGGTCATATTTCACAGTTTTGTCACTAAATAAATGTTAGCTTTGTCTTGTTTTTAAAGGTTTATTTCATTTTAGTCTAGTTACCAAGGAATATTGTTGTCATCATTGTCAGTGATGAAACCGACACTGCAGCGAGCAAACTAGCAGAGTGGCCTCTTCACATGCAGAAACATGTCATGAGATCTTGTCATGAGGTTTTTTTGGATTGCGGACTTGACCGTCTCCCTCATCCCGCCATCTGTCAAACGCCTGTTGGATTAAGGTCCAGCGCTGAAAGATTAGCCTGACTGCCAAAGTGAATGACTGATGGAGGCACAAAGAAGCTAACGCGCTCGACGTGGGATCAGTCCTTAAATAACCGACTAACTTTCCGTTTCACTAATTAACTTACCGACTGACTGATGGGTTAATTTACCGTGCGTGCACCCGCTCGCTCGCTGTGCTTCTGTTTGCAGTTCGCTCAAGGACATCCAGCTGATACAAAAACACATTCCCCGCGCATCTAACCAACTTACAGACTCACTGGCAAACTGGATGAATAACTACATTACTGACTGGCTGCCTGACTGGTTAATTAACTTACTGTCTGTCTGTTTGTAATGCACCCAAGGACATCCATCCAGCATCCAGATCGTACACAAACTATTCCACTCACACACACACACACACACATCTCCTCTCTGGAGTGACGGGAAGAATATTTCCCTGTTTACTCAAGTGCCACTTCATGATTAAAAACTAATCAGGCTTCAGCCAGCCTGGGATCCCCCTACACACTGACACAGAATGAACTGTAATTATCTTAACAGGGGAGTGAAGAGCGAGCGGCTGAGAGACATGGATGGAGAGAGACGAAGGACGAGAATAAAAAGAGTAAAAAGAGTGTGAGGGGAAGGAACGAGATGGGTGGAAAAGGGAAGAAAAACAGAGCTAAAGCAGGAGTGGCGTCGGATGGAGGAAAGATCATAAAAGTGACATGAAGGGAGGTGAAAAGAGGGGAACAAAGCGAGCAGCTGCCGCCGCCGAACGCCCGTAATTTCTTCTCTCCTCAGCTGTTTAGCCCCGATGATTGTGTATTAATAAAACATTAGCACGGCGAGATGGCATCTTTTGGTTAAGCTACGAATCGTGACTCGACATGAATCAAACATGCTCCCGTCAGATTTTTGTGGATTTTAAAGGTCCTCCGGCTGAAACTAAATCTATTCATGTAGGCCTCGAGCTCAGCCAGAAAGTTTTAAATGTAGAAAGTGGAGAGGAGAGGAGAAAAAAACTGATTTGTGAGGCTAAACAGCACCACTTCAAATGGCTTTTTTTTCCCCACTCTGCCTTCTCTCGAGCTGCTGAATCATGCGTTTTCTGTTTCCCACAATGCTCAAGTGCACAAGGTATTACAGCACAAGGGCGACTGCATGGAAACAAACTGCAAAACACAGACGATGCAAAGCTTCAACTCAGAATGGCAATTATTCCTCCCAGGGGAAGTGATTTGTCATATAGTCTTTGTGTTACTTTTTCATTACACTCGGAAAATTGACAATTAAGTTCTTGCAATCCATTCATCAGGGTGCAAAGCAGTTTTTTTTTTGTGCATGTGAAATGTGTTGTCATGGCGTCACGTCAGACTTGTTTGTACAGCTAAGCAGGAATCAGAGAGTCAGAGGTGTATTCACCGTGAAAACTGATAATATCAAATATAATAAAGTTCAAATGTACTTGGTATTGGAGTATTTTCATCATTGATTTATTTGCTGATTTAACAGCCACTTAATGTCCGATGATGAAGGTCTATAATGGGACTGATTTTTTTTTTTTATCAGTAAGTCAGTGAATTTAAGGGGCAAATGAACCGCACACACGTGTTTGTAATTAAGACTGTTTCAGGTTGCTGTAACTTAACTTCTTAACTGATCTGAATGATTCACTTCAAGGCATCGCAGCCGCTGACGAGTCACAACCGCAGCTATTGTTCTCTGAAATAAAATCCGCTCTTACCAGAAGAATCCTGACGCAAACAAACTCCTGAAAATCTCTGATGTGACCACGATCGCCCCACAGATCAGCACTTCTCGGCTCTACCCCGACTACTTCTGTCTTTGCGGTGCGGCTGATTTTAGCTGCAGGCGCCGTTAAATGATGCAATGATGCATATGTGTCTTGGCGCCAAGTCAAACAGAGAGGAGAGAAGGGGTCTCAAGCTAACGTTGGTTCAGCTACCGTAAGACCACTGTATAGAGCCTTATTTTCTAATACAACTGATAATACATGTAGGATCATAGATCCTCTCATAATGTTGAAGATAATGTTAAAGGTGTCAGTGTTATAATGTTTCTCCATGATATACAGGAAAGCTTAGTCTTTTACAGTGCACAGGTGACAGGAAATGAGGGCGCCTCAACCCCAAATTCAAGTCTTAACACCTTTTAAAGAAATCCTACATCCTAATTCTTACAGTTTAAAACTGGTCATCACAAAAATAGAAGTGGACACAGATAAACAAACCCTCATATAAACACACACACACATACACACACAGAGGAATTACCATGCAGAGACAAAGCAGCAGCTTGTTCTCCACATGAAGCAACAAAAACAGAGTGTGAGCTGCAGATTACTCCAAACAGCCACACAGGACATTTTTGACATGAATACTAATGATGTCACTTTAAGTACATCACACACACACACACACACGTACAGGACAACAAGCCTAAGCACGAAAAAACATTTTAGTGCAAACCCTTTCTCTCTCACACACACACACACACACACACACACACACACACACACACACACACACACACACACACACACACAC
>JBAJHX010000033.1:20470956-20506606 GCA_037176925.1 Amniataba percoides
TCTATCTATCTATCTATCTATCTATCTATCTATCTATCTATCTATCTATCTATCTATCTATCTATCTATCTCATTCATCCACCCATCCACACTCTCATCCATCCATCCATCCATCCATCCATCCACACTCTCATCCATCCATCCACACTCTCATCCATCCATCCATCCATCCATCCATCCATCCATCCATCCACACTCTCATCCTTCCCTCCCCGATGACTGCATGTTGTTTTCCATTCATCTCTCACAGCTACCTCTCCTCCATCTATATTCTTCCCCCTCTCTCTCTCTCATTTTCTTTCTTTTCGTCTCTCTCTCTCTCTCTCTCTCTCTCCCTCTCCAGTAACTCGTGAAACTTAATTCAATCAGTCGGCCCCCTAAGACATACGTACAGACGGACAGAGACCCCACTGCAATTAATACAGCCCGCAGGACATGTGTGCATTTGCGTGTGCGAGGGAGAGCGAGCGATTCAGAGCACCTGCTGCTCTCTACAAGGTAGTGTAAGCCTCCATCTGGTTATGCTTTGATCTAATCTGAGTAAAAAAAAGAGAGTGAGAGAAGCGACTGCAGATGAAGAAACAGTTTGAAGGAGAAGGAGAATAATATACATTTTTAAGTAAACCATCTACCTCTGTTGTCTTTGAGGGAGAAGTTCTTGTTGTTGACGACTTCCGGAGGGAGGCTGAACGTGAAGCGTTGTCTCATCTCGTCTTTGTCCACGGCGCTCACCGTTTCTATAACCTGAACCACGAGCACAGAAAACACACATCAGAGTCACACACCCACGTTAAGTCCTTTCTGTAGGTGGATTTTATGTTTGTTTTTTACTGAAATCCCCCAAAACACATGCATATAAATGCAGCTACACACACACACACACACACGCTCTCTGTCTCTCTCTCTCTCTCTCTCTCTCTCTCTCTCTCTCTCTCTCTCACATAGGCAGTCCTACCTTGGGTGGCGCGATAGTTTCACACATGAGGACTTCGTTGTTGGTTGCAAACTCTGGGGCGTTGTCGTTCACGTCTTTCACTTTGATGTTAACACGCACTTTAGTGTCTTGATGGTGGCCTCCTACACACACACACACACACACACACACACATACATTGTATTGGGAAAAATCATTAGCAACGAGCTGCATTCAAAGTGTCAAAGTCATTAAAGACAAAATGCCATTTGTGCCTGTGTGATTGTTTGTCTTTCTGCATTTTAATCCACATTTGGCATCGGCTGAACTCCGACAATGAATATTTTTTTCCAGCAAGATTGCCTGTCAATCAGTCAGCCACTCAGCCAGCTATTTGTTATTTTGATTTGCAAAAATTACAGACATGAGTTTGCAAGACATCAAAATATCCAGTCAGACGGCGTGCCACTCAGTCAGCCCGCTCCCACGCTTTTTTTCTTTTTTTAATTTACCAAACCCATTTTGATATGCAGAAGTGACAAATGTCAAGTTATGCCTGCTGGAGATTAAAATGAAGAAAGAATTATGTGGCGCAGACAGTTATATCTAAACTGCCAAAATAGACACTCAGCAAACTTGAACTCCTGTTTCATCCAGAATATTAACTAAGACAGTCTGAGAGCTGCGGATTCTTGTCTGTCCATTCATTTAAAGCAGAAAAAAAAGCAACTATCCATTTCTGCACTGTACGCTCTTGCATATTTGCAATTCTAGTCAGTATGATTTTTCCACTACCCTGTCATTACTGGGCATTTATTTAGCTTCCCAGGGCCTGTTAGCGGTTAGCGTAGCCTGCAACGGTCCTAGCTTTGTGGGCGGCGAGCCCGTTTCCATCTGGCCGTCTGGCGTCTAGCACGCCACAGGGAAACCACGCGGCACTCTGCTAGTTTGAGCCCCGACCACAGAATACCAGGGTGGGGCCACTGCGGCTCCCGGCTGCAGGGTTTGTGTGGGGTTGAAACCGGGGAAGGGAAAGCTCCGGAGGGCCTGTGGGTGCACTGGCATTCCCCTCATCCCTCCCCACCCCCCCCATCCCTCGTTCCTCTCTGTGTAGTTAGTCAGAGAGTTTGTGGCGGAGATGGAGAGTTGGGCCGTTTTAGTGGTGCCTCAACAGATTTTACTTTAGTTTTTAACTCCTCCACGACTTCACCAGGGTTTTTTTTTTTTTTTTTTTTTGCATCTGCGACCTTCAGTGTTGGAAGTTGGAAGCACCTCGCTCACTTTGTAACAGACAGCTAAATTAAAGAGGACCTTTAAATCCATAAACAGTGAAAATCTCAACAGCTGTTTGTGCTCAGCCTTCAGATTTTCTCCCATCTCGTCATGTCCCCCCACAAAAAAAAACTTTAAATCACAGTTGCTGCTTTAATTGACGAGCCACGTCGCAGATATCACAGCAGTAACATCGAGTTTTGTGCGTGCTGGCCGACGACTCCAAACGCTGAAAATGAACTGGGAATAGCTGGATCAACGTGAATAACATCTCAGAGGATCTGCATAAAGCAAGTCCCTCCTGGCGGAAGCTGAATGTGTAATTAGTTTACCAAGGTTTGAGCAGTTTTTCACTGACATTCGCAGCAAATTCTAACTTCAGTCTCACCCAGAGGGGAAAAAAATGAAAGGCAGCAGCTTGGATCCACTTAAGTTTTGTACATAAGATGTCATGGAGTGTTTCCAGCACCGCAGAATGACAGGTTGGACTCCGGATGCCAGCAAATGTACAGCCTGTTGTCTGTCTGGGATTTTTCCATCTGTTTGTTCATCTTTGACTTTGTCTCTCCATTTTGTAGCAGTATACGCTATTTTTTTTTCTTTTTTTTAAATTTCACAAGCACAAAATCGCATCACAGCCAAGTTCAGACACAGACAGGCTGCAGCTCTTTAACTAACCGTCCCTCTGAAATGACTGAAAATATCTAGTAAATTAGCTGTGACAGTCTCAGCCATCGTGTCACTTCACATTCAGGCACAATAAATACGACTGTGGAGACGTAACAGTAACGAGTCGCCGTCAAAATACTTTTTTTTAGCTTGTATCATGGTGGTGATAAGAAAAGTGTGAGTATGTGGCAGAAATTTTATAGAACGAGATAATCAGGGAGACCCACATGTCCACACACACACCAATTCTCCTGAAATGCTTTAGATTTGGATGTGTGTGTGTGTGTGTGTGTGTGTGTGTGTGTGTGTGTGTGTGTGTGTGTGTGTGTGTGTGTGTGTGTGTGTGTACGTACCTATCTCTGTGGCTGACACTGATATATTATGCCAGGCCTGAGTCTCCCTGTCCAGCGGTCTCGTTGTCGTAATCATGCCGTCCTCTGAGTTTACGCTGAAGAACTGCTCCACGTCTGTGTAGCGAGGGATCATGTACCTATACGGAGAATTAACACACACACAAACAATAGTGCTGTTTGGATTAAGAGATTTAAAGACATTAGCCATCTTTAGTTTGTGAGTGAACCACTGAAGTCAAAGTCATAAAAAGTAGCTGCTGCAAAATGAAGTGATCCTCGCTGTCTCAGAGGAGGACGTGTTGACCTTTCGGTGAGATAACTGTGGAGATAATTTGGCTGCCAAAACAAGCAAGCTTTTTAGCTGTTTGTATGATCACTGTAAACAGCATGGCATGTATTATTCTTCCTTTAGACTGCAGACATTATTGTGTTGGAAGACCCGGTGATTATTTTTCAGATGTTTTTTATATTATTAAATGTGTCTGGCTGTGCTTTTGTAATCCTATTTTGCATCCCCATTCTGCCTTCATGTGTAATTTGTGTTTTCTGCTTACAAATGTGAGTGAAAAGCCAAGCTTGTCTGAGTCAGATTGTTTGTTCAGTGTAGCTGAAGGAACACTATTTAAAAGTTGGCTTTATTTGTGTGTGTTTTGTTGGCGATGTTCCATGAGAACTTACAGTGTGTGAAAATTCACATTCTCCCACTGCTGCGAGTCTGACTCAGTAGATGTGTTTGTGTTTGTGCTCGCCGTGTGTTTCTCTGAGTTACCTGACAGGATTGTTGGCGACGTCGGTGTCCTTGGCGTGGACTCGTCCCACCAGGGTGCCTTCGGGCGCGTTCTCCTCTACCTCAAAGGTGTAACTGGGAGCTATGAACACAGGAGGCTCATCGGCGTCCTCCACTGATATCTACAGAAACGCAGACACGCAGAATTGTTAAAAGGCTCTTGTGATGTTTATCAAGTCATGCACGCACAAACAAGGGGCTCATAAGCAAACATACTCTTGCACACAATCTAATGCACTCACTCCAACAGAAGCACACACTCACTTCCACACACAAGCATGGATTTGCATGTTTACCTTTATCGTTGCTTCATCCTTATAAGGCCCCCAAGCGAGGAACTGAGGGTCCAGGTGAGGGTTGGATCCCTCCACCTTTAAAGTGTACGACCTTTTAGTCTCAAAGTCCACTGGCTGAAAGAGAGAGAGAGAGAGAGGAGTTAATAACTTCACGTCAAATCAGAATTCATCCCTGTTTTATTACAAGTAAAAACATTCAAGATGCATAAAATCATTTTGCAGAGTAATGACATCTGAGTTATGTAGAAAGTAGCCTGGATGCACTTCAGACATTGACTTTGAGTGAGTGACCGGTGTTGTATCCTTGTCCTCAGATAGGGGGAGCTGTTGCTACATGAATGAAAACAACCATATTATCACTTGTATTGACAGAAGCAGACCACCTTTTACCACCAAAATCACTGAGCAAGGAATCCAGGAGTGACTCCACTGCTGACTTTTTTTTTTTTCCCCAAGATAGATTGTGTTGCATGATATTACATGATGCAATGCGAGTACTTTGGGACCGCAATGAATCATTTGCTTGTTTCTGTTGGGCTGTTTTCATCATCAGATGAAAACAATACTAGTCTGTTTTTTAATGAGGCAGGATTAGGTTTGGGAGTTTGGGACGCCGCATTAAAAAAGGAAGAGAGAGTGTTTCGAGTCACAAGGTGGGAGATTAAATTGAAGTTCCAGCCCTCAAGAACTCCAGCTGCTGGTTTTTTATCTTTTTTTGCTGGTATATAGTTTTCATTTATCCACCCTTTATTATCTATGAAGGTAAATTAAGAATACATCATCTTTTCAGGGTTTTCAGTTTTACAGGTAGTGACAGTGTAAAACCCGGAGATTCAATTCACTCATATTGAACTGAGTGTCAATTCACTTACTCTATATTGGGAGAAACCAATTGAATTGTAATGGCCTTGATATTGTATTGACTCGAATTCATGCCTTGAGGTGTAACAGACCAAAAAATGTCCCCACATTTTCTTTGCATTTTCATCCAGTCACAAAGAAACGGCGCCTCAGCAGTTGTACAGCAGTGACCCTCGGCCGTTTAACAAATCTCTCTCTTTGTCCTGACTTCTGTTCTTATGTGCTGAGTGCATACTACTGCAGGGAGAACTTTTAAGTCAACAAATGTGTTGGCAGCCATTGTATAAAAAGCCATAATACCCAAGAGATGCTCTCTGCTATGATTATGAGGACTCGCGCGTTGCCAGCAGCACTTGGCTGCGACTCGCGCTCATCCTCAGCTCCGCCGTCGACGCAGTAAAAAAAAAAAAACTTCTTTTGAGTGCCAATGCTGCGTTATAAACCCCAATAATAACCACGTTTCTCTCTAACCACAGTTTAAAAAAAAAAAAATCCAGCTGGTGTCGGGATGTTGAACTGGCAAAGTCCCAAGAGCAAGCTTGATCTTTTCATCTCCATGCTCCCATCACTTAATGAAATCCCAGTAGGAGGAGAGGGGGCTCATAAGCCCTGTGTGAAGTGTTGTAAAAGCAGAATGACGCTTCTGTAGATTTATGAGTCTGACACACGAGTATTACCAGTGATTAGGGTGGTAACCAAGACGAACGGTGCACAATATTACGGAAGCTGCTGGTGATGTATTTTACTGTATTATTGCTATTGATGAAAGCTTCTGCACAAGGTCATAGCAGGGGAGGGTTTACGAGCAAGGTGAGGGCAAGAAGATTATATCAGTGCTGCTGCCAGAGATCAAATATGGTGGTCATCTGCAGGCGGCACCTCAGTTTCTCTTTAATCCATCAGATTCGTCAGCTGCCAAATTACTCAACACTGGAGGGACGTCTCCTCTCGGCGGTTGTCCCACACTCATTCAGTGACTCTGCGGCAGTGTAGGTTTGTAACATGATGACAGGTACAATGCTAATGGGATACATGTGACCCAGTTCTTTCACTTCCCCGTTTTCTTTTTTGTCGCGCTCCCTCTCGTCTCCTTTGCCTCCCCTCTCCACCTCCGTATAGATACACTCCCTCTTCATCCTCTCCCTCTTTGTGTAATCAGTGTGAGATAATAATATTCACAATAACGCCTCCTCCACTCTCTCTCTCTCTCTCTCTCTCTCTCTCTCTCTCTCTCTCTCTCTCTCTCCCTCTCTGACACACTCACACAGCTCCTTAATATTCTGTGGACTGCTTTCGTCAGGACACAGTTGAAAGAGAATAGCTGATTAAAGCTCATCCCTGTGTGTGTGTGTGTTTGTGAGAAGGAGGGTGAGAGAATAGAGATTAGTGAAGGCTACTCCCGATGCTGATTTGAAAGTGTGTTTAGAGTGCGAGGCTGCTACACGTGTTCTTGTGTGTGTGTGTGTGTGTGTGTGTGCACTTTTTGGCCTTTAATTTACCGTGGCACTGCCTTCGGGGCGCAAAAGGTGTTGATTTCCCCCGAGATGCATCAAGACACAATAATCACACACTCTCACACATATCCACTCATACACACACCTGAGTCAAGATAGCATAATCAGACTGAGAGGGGGCACAAGTGGGGTTGCACAGTGCGAACGTCTCATCGTCTGCAATCAGCATCGGGATATTATTAAGATTCAGGTACCTGAGATACCTGCGGCCTTACACGCCCTCACTCACACACACATTCTTTGTCTTCAAATTAGCACCAAACTATAATTCCCACCTGATCTCACACAGTAAAAAAACAGCCATTAAGTTCAAGTTAAAGATGTAAATGACCCAGCTGCCTTTTTAAATGGCAAATTAACAGAAGTCACCTCGAACGGTTTGGTTGAGTTTGTTTGTTAGTTGCGTTATTGTGGTGCTGACATCGTTACATTGCGTGTTTTAAAATGGCTGTGATTGCAATAAGTGGGATCAGTTAAATTGAAATAATGACAAAAAGATCAGCTGGTTTCATTAAATTGACTTGCTGTCGCTGCTCTGGCTCACGTGTGGCTTCATTCGACTGTTTTTACAATCAGGTCGATGGTCCTGTCTGGTTCCAGTTATACTGAGATGAGTGTTAAGATGTTTACACACACACACACACACACACACACACATCTCACATGCTTTTGTCTGGGTTGCAGCCAACCATGTGCACACATACACACACAAGCATAGTGCCCCAGTTGAGTGTAATCAGTTGCTCTCATTTCTTTGATTGGGCTGTCCTGTTTTACTCGTCTGTAAATTCAGACTGTGGCTTTCACTGACGACACATTTCAACTGTTCCCATGTGCTTCTTTAAAAAAGAATACAAAAAAAACCCCAATATGATATTGAGTATCGAGTATAATCTGTATTTCAGCTCTTCCTCTAATTCAGTCAGATTCATAACGCTCAGTACAGATCATATTGTTTTCTATCTTCTAGAGGGGGCATCACTCATCATTATCATTCGCTCATTTCCCCTCTCAGTCCCAGTGACAGCGGTGGGAAGAGAGCCCCCCCCCCTCGGCCCGGCAGTCTTAATACCAGAGGAATCACCCGTGCAGGCGGCTGTGAGAAGAAGCATGAAACAGACTGGTATCGATCTGTTCAGACGGAGATTTTCCCACAGCATCGGTGAAAACGAGCTGTGGGTTAAGGCTGGCTGCTCCTCTGAGCAACGTCATCGCTGTCTGGACAGGAAACGCAGCCCGCCACGACTGCCATCGTACTCAAACTGTAATTACACATTCGAACGCCAAGACTTTTCCCCAAATAAGGCTACGTTTTGGAAATTTCAAGAGAAAAAGAATGAGTGTGCAAGCCTGTGGGTTGAACATCTGACAAACCTAAAATGCTTTACTGAATGTCGTCTTTTAATTTCAAGGGTAACTGTCCAAAAGAGAAGAGGAAAAAAAGGAGCTTTTTAATGACTATGCATTTCACTTGCATTCCCCCCAAACACACACTCGCCCACCCACACACACACACACACACACACACACACACACACACACACACACACACACTGATAGTTCGACTATAAATGCTACTATTTCTTAACAGAGCGACTCGGAGGTCGGACGCCCCGAAAGGGAAAAAAGCAGGCTACCACAGCTCAACGGGAGATTCAGCTCATAATCCTGACCTGCAGCTACACATACAGTACAACAGCGAGTGTGTGTGTGTGTGTGTGTGTGTGTGTGTGTGTGAGAGAGAGAGAGAGAGAGAGAGAGAGAAAGAGAAAGTAGATGTGAGTGAGTCTCTGTGTATTTGACAGGGCACTGTGTGTGTGTTTTGAGATGGAGGGACTGTGTGTATTTGTGAGAACAAGAGACTGTGTGTGTGCACAAGAGACAGAGAGAGAGAGTGTGTGACGGAGAAAGAGTGTGAAAAAGTAATTGTGTGTGCTGAGCTGGATCACTGAAAGCCATAGTTATAGCGTGTGTGTGTGTGTGTATGCACGTCGTGTGTGGGTTACAGTCACAGTGCAGAGGATGAGCTCTCTGGCCTAGGGAAGCATGAAGCTTAATGCACTCACTGTCACACACACACACACACACACACACACACACACACACACACACACACACACACACCATGGCAGTCAGTGTTCATATCAAACATAATAAGAAACTGAGGGTCGGCAGGGAACAAAACGCAGCCCTTTGCTTCCACCCACCTTCCTCACTGCTCCATTTATTTTCTTGTCCTTTGTCAATCTTTTTGCTCTCCCTTTCTTTTATATCACACGAATTAACACACACACACACACACACACACAGATGTAGGCTGACACACAGGAAAAGTATGGTCTCGACTACATCTGTGCTGGTATAGTGAAAAGAAAAGAAACGGCTGATGACGCACTCGTTTCCGAATAATACTTTTGGCCAACTTTGCTTACCAGAAACTGGCTCGGTGAATTTCCCCTCTGGGATCAATAAAGTCTCATCTTAACTAATCAAATGTTCTGTATATAGACTTTTTATGACCAGCGGAAGAACAACAACAACCGACGTCTCTGCTGCTGCTTCCTCTCTTTCCACTCTGGATGGTCGGCCGCCATCGCGTGCGCGCCGCCATAAATGCCCAGTTAAATCTTGCCTTTCCTGTCAGCTTTGTAGCGTTCAGATTTTTATGAGGTAAAACTTGCTGTTACTTTATCCCCATCTACTAATGCATCCAAACAACTCTTTTATACGTCTGTCCTGCCCTTTAAACTCTCTCCCGATCATTTGTTTTCTGGCTTTTCTTCAAGTTCCCCTCCACTTTATGGAGCTTTATAGTGAACTTCAGCTCATTGTTTAGCTGTCCGGCCTTCAACTTTTCAGTTTTGGTTTACTCTCACTCTCTTTTTCTATTTTTCTCAGCAAAGAGTTAGAAAAAAATCCACTTTACACTGAAAGCTCAACACCAGGCAGCAGACAGACGCAGTTAAAGATGAGCTGGTGAACTCAGTTAAGCATTTAGCAGCTAATAAGAGTTGATGAGGATCGAAAACAGAGCTAATATATTGGACTTTTATTCATCAGTGAGTCAGAAACACGACTCCAAATGAGGGAAAATGTTCCTCCTGGATGTGTCCATAAGCAGCTGTTCATTGTATAGATGCAAAAATTGGTGATGCGGTGAGTTTTTGCAGGTTTAGCAAACGCGTACATCTCCTTTTCTTTCGTTTTCTTACCTTCTTGAGTTTAATAACAGCCTCTCTGGTCTCAGAGTCGGTGGTCAGCTCGAACATGTTTATCCCGTCTCCGTCTATTAAGCGGTAATTCACCAGCCCATTGTCGCCGAGGTCGGGATCTTTGGCCTTCAGGCGGCCCACCTCCTCTCCCGGCACTTTGTCCTCCGACACAGACATGGGGTATACACCTGGGAGAGAAGAAAATAAAGGTAAAAAATGTACTTGGCGATGTCAGCGTCGGCTCCTGGTCACCGCTCGCTTTTGTATGCAACACCCTCTTCAGGTCTTTAGGGAAATCCTGGCCAACTGCCACCGTGTTTACTATCTGATGCAGGGTCAGTTTTGGAGGGCACGGAGGGATTAACATGAACTATACCATCTGTCTCGTATGGCCCAAAGGATATTAATATCCCCCCTATAGTGTCAGGTGTGTGTATGTGTGAGGGAGCAGACACCTGGCTGGCAGTAGACAGCAGTAGGACCATATGTCTGCTCTCTCTCTCTCTCTCGCTCTCTCTTTCTCCTCTTTTATCCTCTTCCCGCTCTCGTCTCTTGTACTCTTTCCGGCCATCGCCTCGCTCCTCCCTAAACCTTTTCTCCACACTTCGTCTCATCTGTCTTCTGTCTCTGCTCATTTTTGGCCAGAAAAATCCTCCTCCTCACCTCTGTCCATCACCCCGATTTCTGCTCTCATCTCAAACCTCCCTCCTCATCACATCTTCCTCCTCCTCTTCTTCCTCCTCCCATGTGGTTCGGCATTGAGCGACAGAGTGGACTCATCATTTTTAGTATTATTAGTATGTTTATCCTGCTCGTCCAGGTGTCGCAATCCAGCGAATCATGAAATTCATTTGGTCACGTGGCTCTCCAGCAAACTCGAGCGGAAGAGGAGGAGGAAGAGGAGGAGGAGGAGAGTGATTCACAGGACTTGATCCATCCAACCCAAATCCCTCTTGCCACCCCTTCAGCCCCTTCTCCACCTTTTCCCACCACATCTCCTTCAATCCTCACCAAATCCCTCCTCTCCGTCTTCCCCCTTCATCTCCGTCGCTGCTTTTTAAACTTCTCTCCGTGCTGTTTCTCCCTCTTCTGGCAGCACTCTCCCTCTATCATTCGCCTCTCCACCTTTCCACTCCATCCTTTCCAAATCTCTCCATTCATCCTCACCTCTCCTCCCCCTCTCACGTCGATCCCTCCTCCTCTCTCCTCCTATGAAAGCTTGTTTCATCCCTGCCCTCCCTTTGCCCCTTTTTCTCCCTCTTTTTTTCCCCATCGTTCTATTCTGGCTTCCTCCTAAGTAGCTTAACGGCTCCTGGTGGCGAGTTAAACGTCGTAAAAACATGCAGGAAATGTCCATCTACATTCAGCTAACTGCAGCAGAAGCAAATGTGTGTATGTGTATGAAAAAACAAACAAACTTGCAAATCACACACTGTTGGTGCCTTTTTGAAAAACCAATATTCTGTTTTTGCCGGTTATTCTGTGAGAGAGTGAAAATGAGAAAGTCATTACTTGCTTTCATTACTCCCACGTAAATGACTGCACTGTTTGTATCCACACAGATGTCCGGTCTTGGAAGGAGAAGCTCATAAAAACCGGCCAAGTTTAGACATAAACACCAATAAAGAGCCTCATAAATGTAACTCATGGAGCGACCACAATCTCTCAGATGGGTCATTTTAATGTGATTACTGGAATTACAACAATGATGCCTTATATTACTTTGTAATTTATTACTGCCTGTGCTGACTTTGATGTGTTATCATCTAGACAATATTGCTGATGCGTTTTCTATTGAATGTGGGGAACGTATTAGTGATTCAGACTTGGCAGGCAGACTGGTTAATAAAGCTTGAGGAAGGATGGGTCACTTTTTCTGGACCAAAGGGGCACCAGAACAAACCTGTTATTTATGGATTTATTTATTTAAGTGACAATTCATTTTAAAAAGTGTTGACTGGGGAGTTGTTTATTCATGCATAAAGCAAATATGTCTCTGTGGTGTGTGTGTTAATTTCACTGCGGTGGGTGTGTTCTGCTTTGTGGTCGCGAGTTACTCGGCTCTTGAAGGAAACATCTTGTCATTATTTTCATTTGACAAAATAGGAGGAGGCGGAGAGCGTGCTGTAGTTAAACATTAAAATAATTTGAATTACCAACTTCATATTGGTTATTTAAACATGACTATCATTTTGCATGCTTTAATTTTATTAAATGACGGGAGCCATTTATTGCAATCTGTACGTGTGTCCTGTTCCTAAAGAGCCAGATTTAGTAGTAAACACATGATTTTATGTGTAAGTATCATGGATTGTAATAGTAATTGTAATTATAACCAATTCACTCCATAAGAAGAGGACTGAAGATGACGTTTAAAGACAGATTTGAGATGCGTTGTCAGTACTGCCAGTTTGTTTGTTTGTGCACTATATGATGCCTCACTTTCAGGATACAACATCACTCAGGGAAGAGCTTTAAATAAAAGTTCAAACATCCCTGCAGCGACACATTTTGAATGATAATCATCTTTTCACATCATGTCAGGGATTGTTTTTAGAGATATTTCTGCTGATGAGAATAGACAGTTCTGTAATAGCGATGCTCGGAGACGCTGGAGGTAAATGATATGTGCAGACAGAAGCCTGCAGATCTCCAACACCAGATTATCTTTCATGGTCCTTTATTATCCGCTTTGTTCGGTGTTTGAACAAGAACGAGAGCGCGCTAGCTGCGAAAGGGCCGCGGCTGACATATATTAGCAGTATTTAACAGAACCGTCGCTGTCATGTCAGTCTAATACAGACTGAAGTTGGAGAGAGTTTAAGAACAATCGCTTGTTATTTGCCTTCGTTTCTCTGTTCCTCCTTCTGTCTGTGCCGTGATGGATTTTTTTTCGGGGTGGCGAAACGAAAGATGCCTGATAATGAGGTGGAAGGGAGAAAGAGAGGGATTTACAGGGACAGGGAGTCTGTGAGAAAGACAGATAGATCAAACCTCGGAGTGAAAGAAAAAATATAACAGCTTGAATGAAAACTGAAAAGCTGCTGCAACACATGAGAGGGAGTCACGCTGTGCCATATATCTCTTTCTGTCTGTTTTTATCTCTTCAGTTGACTTTTTTTCCCCTCTTTGTATCTGTTTTATTTTTGCCTTTTTTTTCTGCCTCTTGCTTTAGCTCTGTTTTTCTTTCCTGACTTGCTTCTCATTTTTCTCTCTCTCTCTCTTTCTCTGCTCTCCCTCACTCTGCCCAACTACTAAATAAGTAATCACTGTCCTCATTCACACCATCTGGGAGACTTTTTCTTGCAGGTGTTTGTACTGCTTCCACTTTTTTTTTCAAACAAGGGTACCCACTACCACAACATATTGCGATTTGATGTGTTGTCTTGTATCGCAGATGTAAACTGCCAGTGATGCACAGCTGATATTTAGAAGTGATGCTCTGTAAACACTCATCGCCGATGCTGTTTTGTTATAAAAAAAAAAACTTAAGCATTTTGTCCTTGTTATCTTCTTTTCAAAGCGTTGAATGTCCGCGGTGAGTGTGGGAACAGAAGGGCGGCCTGTGGTTAGAGAGCTCGTCCTCACTGACTCCACACGGCAACTGTATTTGTCACGTCGTTGTAAACGCGCTGTATTATGGTTATAGTCACCAAAGCAACAGAGCAATCTTCTCCCCGGCTGGAGCAGAAGGAGGGGTCGGCAAAAAGTTTAAGTGGATCTATTGAGGAAAGTGAAAGTTAAATATGCACTGATCTTAATCAAAATGTTGCATTTGAAAATGGAAATCCCGCATATGCAGAATTTACTTTCAATCTATTGACCCCCTGCTGTTACCCATCAACCCCTTAAGGCTCCAGTTAACTTACCATACGGTATGTTTCGACTTTGTAGCGCTCCAACATTATGTAAGAGCACGTGGCACCATAAAAAATGTAGATATGTCAGTATGGAAACTTCCAAATATGCACTTCTTCCATACTGACGCCTATCTGCTGGAGAAAAAGATCTTTTTTTTCCCACTTGAGCACTGTTGCCCATAAAACTCTCTGAAAATGTCAGTTTGTCGTGACCTGCAGAATCGGATTTTAGCTTTGCATTGCAAGACACCGAACCGCAGTCAGCTTGTTGGAGTACACAAGAACCGGAGTGATGGTTTTGACAGTCTTTTTTTTTCCTCCCTCTCTCTGCATCTCAGTGTCTTTTACATTCCCTCCTTCAACGCTTCTGCTTGTGACTCTCTCTCTCTCTCTCTCTCTTTGCTATTCAGCTTCTCTACGGGCTAAATCCTGAGCCCTCGTCTCCTCTGTCCCCCCCTCCTCCTTCCTCGTCTTCTCTCCATCCTATTCCTGCAGCTACTCTGCTGAATCTCTGCCAAGAGTCGCTCTGCTCAGAGCTCCAGGAGGGAAGAGAGAGAGAGAGAGAGGGAGGGAACGTGGAAGAATAAAAAGAGATGAACAAAAAAAAAGAAAAACACACAGAGGCCCAAAGAGACTCTAAGACAAGGGGTGAAAGAGAAGATGGAAACAGGGAAAGGAGATGTTGGACATAGAAGTCGACTGATTGGAAGAAACACTGTGGTGCAAATCACCACAGAGACTGTTCTTGTTTCTGTCAGGTGAACCAGAGAGAGCGACTCTCTGGGCGAACCCAACTTACCCAGGCGTGTTTACCGTCTACAGGCTCGGAGCATTTTGAGCCCATTTACTGCAGTTTGACATATTAGCATTAGACGGTGTCAGCAAGCAACATCAGCTGCCTCTCTGCTGCAGTTAAAACTTTGGGTTGCTGTTTTTCTTGACTAAAATCTTGAGCAGGTATCGAACTTGAGAAAAGTGAAGTGAGCGTCCTTATCACAGCCATCTGAACGGAGAAAAGACACAAAAACAAAACGAAACAAACCTCTTCATCTTCTGTCCTGGAGGTTATTTCTGACAGTCCAGTTGAAAAGCTATGATTTGTTGACTTGCATCTTTGTCTAGGTAGCTAATAAATATCACAGGAGGATTAATCATATTTGTTTCTTATAGTCGCACAAGAATATTAGAGTATTATAGAATAGAGTACTAATGCCTGCAGAAGAAAATAAGTACTCACTATATTTGTTTCTGTCTCTTCTCCTCTTTTAAACACAGAATCTGCTGCTATTGGTAAATACAGGCTAAATATTTCACTGCTTTTTATTGCTCAGGAAATCAGTAATTCAACAGATGCCCAAAGGAGAGGTTTAGCCACACACACACACACACACACACACACACACACACACACACACACACACACACACACACACCAGCAGATCCACACACATACGCCTGAGGACATTGCAGGGGGCCAGTAAAGAACCTTTTAATAATTGATTTCTTAAGTTATCTTTTGTGGCAGTGACTTCCCCGGTTCCTATATTGCCAGCTCGCGACATGTTTTCTGGGTTATACGCGCGCACACATGCAAAACATACATGCAAAGTGATGTACACACGCGTGTGCGGATCCGTACAGCCCACACACACAGATGTGCTGTGCAGGAAAGGATAGGAAGCTGTGGGAGGGAAGCGCACAGACTGTGATGTGGCTGAAGTGCCATATGGTAAAACACACTTTCACACCTCTTTAGGAAATGTCACTGCAGAGGAAAATAACGTTCAGTCACACAGCAGATAGATAAAAACACGGATAGATATGCAGAGAGGCTGCTTGTACTCACTCTGAGGGAACTTGGGAGGGTTGTCGTTGACGTCTGTGAGGGTGATTTTAACCTCCGTGGTCCCCGAGAGCCCGCCCATGTGACCGCCCATGTCTTTGGCCTGGATGACGACATCGTACTCCTGACGTGCCTCACGGTCCATGTTTGGCAAGGCAGTACGAATTATACCTGAATGGACAGATTAAAGCATCAAATTAATGCTCTGTTTGCTTTTTACCCCTTTTTTGCACCTGGAGATTTTCAGACCTAAAACCCCTGAAATTGTATCACAGGAAGCTTATGGGTGAAATTTTATGGATTATTAAATATAACAACTTTGATATGTTTGTGTATATGTGTGGTGGGAAAATGGTAAACACTGCTGTATGCAGCTATGATGGAAATTGGAAATGATAATTTAATATTTCAAAAAGAAAAAAGATGAGCAAAAACTTAAACTGTGATTTACATTCCTGGGGTGGGTGTAATTTATTTTAAGATATTTCATTTTGCAAGAAAACACCTCATCACTCATCATTCACATGAATAAGAACTCTGGTTAAACATGTGTGAAGTCTTATTTTTCTCCATTTCAAGCCCCAGTAATCTTTTCTATCTGTTTAATTCATCACTGGCTGCTGCTCTCTTCCCGTCTCCCTCTTTCTTTCTTTCTCCCCGCGTCGAGCTGCAGTGTCTGCGAGTTGAGGCTTTTTACTGTCATATTATGCCAAGAGTGTGTGCATATATGTGTGTGTGTGTCTGTGTGACAGCATGAAAAGCTGATAATCTCCAAACCAATTAGAAATGTGAGCTATGGATTTGAGCCAGTCAAATACCCAACACTGGTTTGATTAGCCAGATTTACTCTGCCCAAATCTCTCTGCCTCTCCGTGTGCCCGAACTCTCTTTCCGCGGACGCACTCTCTCTAAACCAATTTCTCCCTCCTCACCTCTCTCTTTTCTGTTCTTCTTCACCCTCTCTGACCCGACACGGCTCCATGTCTGCCCTAACCTCTCTCCTTACATCCAATTTCTTCTTTTAATGCAAACCCAAATATTAGGCCTGTGCTCTTCAGAGACCGGCCTGAATGTCCTCTGGGGACCTCTTTTTACAGCAGTGCCTTCTTTTCCTCACCAATTTCAGTGGAAAGGACGTGCTGTTACATGATCCCTGCAGCAGTGAGTTCTTGGCTTTTTACATTAAGAGTGGTAGACGGTGAAAATACTGCAGGAAGAAACTGGTTTTCAGTTTGGTCTGAAGGTGCCTCATGGATACAGCAGGCTGGTTTCCTACAGTGTTGACATGCACAATCTTACCTAAATCACATTATTGCTAATTAAAAAAAAAAATCACTAAATTTGATAATAAAAATTGCAGTTTCAGGGACTAAAGTTACTTTACTGTATCTTTGATTTCTTCTTTGAAGTCTTCCAGGTGAGTATGTTGGAAAGTATCATCAAATATCAAAGGATGTGAGTTTATCAGATGTGACAATTAAGTTGTATTCATTTTGGCCATGTTGCCTGTTTAAGTTACTAAGTGGAGGTGATTTCATGTTTCAGGAAAGTGAATACACACTGACATTTAACTGCAGGGTTAAAAAGTGAAGTGGACTGCATTGAAAATAGGTCGTTTTGTAGCAATGATGATTTATAGTTGTTAAGGACTGAGATATGCAGTTACCATTTGCACCACTGATTTCTAAGGCCCTGAATGACACATCTGTGTGGCTAACTGAGCATATACTTACTGAAGAGTCGAGGTTTAATGGCACTCGTTGTGTTACACTTATTAGACTTGTGAGTCTTTCTTTGTGTCGTCTATTCCCCCATTTATGTGAGTAAATGGTTGTTGTGTAGATGTCTGCAGACCCAGGGCATGGTTCAGTTTATTCTTTCAGCCTCACCTGTCTGAGGCTCCACAGAGAAATACGGTTGTCCTTGCAGTATGCTGTACACCAGCCTGGCACTGTTGCCATAGGTGGGGTCGTCCGCATCTGTAGCTGTCACCTGCATCACTGACGTACCTACAGGACAGACGCACGGACATGACAGACAAGTCAGGAGGCGACTCTACCTCGGTGATTCGGTTCAAGAGTGGTTTGACAAACAAGCCTGTCACAGACTGTGTGCCGATTCACCTGCCTGCACCGGCTGGATGGGAAAGGAAATGAAAAACTGCAGCAGAACTGCACCTGCGAGGCCAGTGTCTGCTATTATTTCTCTACATTTCATCATTGTCGGGTGGAAACAGCCACAATTTTGGTGATTTTCATGTTTTAAATAAAAGTTCTACATACCCCAGATTTATGAAACCCTTTCAAACTCCCTGGATAACCCGAATTGATGGTTGTCAAGCTCAAAAACAGGTCATTTTGAAGACATGGTTTTTCCACTCGACAGCAGCAATTTTCTTCCAGTAAATCTTTAACTGAACTTGACACAGTTAAGCTGAGCAAACAGGCCAAATTAATTAAATCTGCAGACATACAAATTCATTCTGTTAAGTTATTGTTGAAATTTCCTTCTTCCTCTTTCAGATCTGACAAAGTCACAAAGTCACTAACTCCCTCAAAAATTGATAAAAAAAAATGCCTGTCTGCTGCTGAAGTTTTAACAGCAGCAGCTTCCATGTGCAGGCGTTTGTGTGTCGCTGCCTCTTAAAGGTGTTGAAAGTAACAGCAGCTTATAGCACCAACATTTGCACCACCTTTGGGGTATGTGTTACAGCGGCACTTTTATTCTATTTATACCAGTTTATTAATAAGGTTTTACATTTTTTTCTTATGATAACAGATAATGAATAAAAACAAAACATCACTCAAATCAAAATACATTTCAGATTTAGTAAATGAATGTATATTTTCTCAACATAGACCTGAAAAATGATGTCTTTCAGGTATTCGACCATCAATGCCATTTTTAAGCTTCTGCACATCACTCTATTTAGTTTCTCAGAGCAGATAAAATCTGGTTAGAACTGCCTCTTTTGTGTAAAGCAAATAGAAAGACGTTCTCTGCAGAAGGAGAACCAACAATGAGAATCAGATATTTGTATGAACCTTGTACTCTCCCTAGTGTTTGGCTATTGAAGCTATTTCTTTCATCCTTTGAAACGATGAACATCAAGGTGGCTGCCTTTCTCGCTCTAAACTGGAGCTTTTTACGTTCGTTTCCTTTAGGTGCTACAGGTTGGACTGGGACTGCTGATGCTGAGTGGTGTTATCATCTGGGTCCGTTTTGCGTGTTTTTGTTTGTTCAACTAGTTCTCAATCTTCTTTTCAGCCCTGTGCTGTTTGGATGTTTCAATTTCCAGTTGCAGTTACCTTTCCTGCTCCTTATAAGACCCACTGGGCATATAACTGTAATCAAGTCTCAATCAGCCCTGGTCTCAATGTGCTGGCTGCCTAAGGTGCACAGAATAAATGACCAAGAACTTTAATTTGAAAGAGACTGGCTTCTCTATCTGTTCCAGTTCTGACATCCATGAGGGAACATGGACCTGGTTAGTCAAACTGCAGCTTTCCTTTCTGTTCCACTTCTGTGTTTGAGGATGATGATGGCAACCGGCGGTTCCTCCCTGCCGGACTTCTGATTCAGGTTTCAGCCTACGAAGCGAATAGGTGGGGAAAAAAAAACAAAAAAGGGCCTGAACAGAACTCATTCAGAAGTCCTTTCAGAAGTTCTTTCTTTGGAAGTCCAGTCCTTTCAGAGAGGGGGATTTCTCTGGCTTTCAGAGTGTCAGGCAGCACCGCTGCCAGTGTGGTTCACTTCAGGTCAGCCTCGAGGGGTTGAAGACTCTCCAAGACCACATAATATTCGGAAAGAAAATCTATCGAGATCAGACGCTCTACTTAAGGAGACTCTAAGGAGATGGTAGGAGCTCCTGCCCATGCCAGCCCAGTGTTAAATATTTCCCTGCTTTTTTTTTTTCTAGTGAAGCCCAACTTATATATAAGAAGGGAAAGAAAAAATAAAATCCTTTCAGCTTTTTAGAAGCTGAATGTGGTCAGCTAATGGTACTGTTCTGTTATCTGCATCTGCCACGCTTCCTGTGGTCAGATTTCAGTGGTGATTAATAATGTATGAAAACAGCTGTTAAGCAGACGAACTCCGCTAACGATGAACTCCATCAATGACTATTAACGGATGTCATTCAGCTTTTCTGCACTTAGAAATTCATTTTATCTCCCGAAACACTTCTTTTCAAATTATATCTGATATTTATGGAAATGAAACAAATCTGCTGGCCGGTTACAGAGAGATTCCTTCATCACAAAGATCTTCCTATTTGCACCTTTCACATTCAGCCTAAGCCTTTATGTGTTTCCAAGCACCAAACTTTCACTACTCACCAACATTGGACATCTCGGGCACCCTGGCATAGTACGGCCCGTGTAGAAACTCAGGAGGATTATCGTTGATGTCCTGAACTTTAACTATGAACTCAGATGGAGGCTCCAGAGGCTTGTTGGTGTCTCTGTCCACGGCCTGCGCTGTTAAAGTGTACTGGGCCTGCTCCTCGCGGTCCAGGGTTTTCGTGGCGTGGATGTTGCCTGTCTTGTCGTCGATAACAAAGATCGTTCCCGCGCCTTCGCCGGACAGGATGTACTTGATGTTGCCGTTGCCCGAGTCTACGTCTGAGTGGAGCTGAATAAAAGACAAGAGGAGAGAGTGAGGCAAACCAGAAAGAAAACAGAGATTGTTTTCTGATTGGTCACATGTGGATTTCAGATGGTGTGCAGGAGAAAGAGAGACAGACTGGTGATTTGGGAGTGAGACAGGTTGAAAAACTGGTAAACATACTGTAGCTCGGCCGCTCGGCAGATGTGACATGAAGCTTCTATTTCTCAGGTCTATAAATTAAAGGAGCCGAGAGAGGGAGATAGACGGGGCAGAGGATGTGCCGTGTGAGACGGGCAAACCCCAATAAGTGCAAGATTTAATACGTTGTCATTAAAAAAAAAAAAAAAGAAAGGAAGAATGTTCAACATTCAATTAAACTCTTGTTCTTCCTTTACAACCCCTGGACTGTGAAATATGACGCATTGTAAACATCATTTGTTGTTTGTTATGAAAGCCGCTGCTCAGTTTGAGTAATGATGTTGTTGTGGAGGAGAACCACCAATCATCTTCACCCTTGAACGTTAGCATGACCTCTCCTTTTTTTCTATCCCTCTGTCTCTCTCTCTTTGACAAATGGGAGAAGCACTTTTAAATCCTATTGGAGTGAGTCCGCTGTCACCCCGTATGCCCCCGCCAAGACTGTCGCCAGAGGGCAGTTTGGCTGTTAATTAAAAATGGAGTCAAATTTCATGTCGCTATTTAGGCACCAATTCTCTTTAACTTGAGAGAATTGAACAAGGACTGGTTGAGTCGTGCTTTAAAATACTCACCCTGCCCACCAGCACCGGGTCAGGTCCGGTGTACTCCTCAATGACGAAGAACTGATTCCAGACCCACCCTCGTTTGGACCTGTGGAGTACCTGCCCCTCCTTCCCTGTCCTCTGTTTGTGTTTGCGCAGCGACATGTGACCTGAAAGCACCAAAACAAACTTAAATACATTTCTTTACACTGATGCTTCAGTTTTCTGATAACCATTTTAAGTCTACAGCACATTTATTATGAACTTTCAGTCAATTTTTAAATGGTTCCGAGCAAAATGAAAAGGCTCATTTAGGTCACTCTGCATCGAATCGGTGAATTATCACCACAACCGCAGTTCGTTTCTCTGAGAATATTTTCAAAAGACTGAATTGAAAAGTGGGTGGGAAGCAGTAACCTCATGAACAGACAGGACCACTTTTGAATTATGGGTCACCAGTTCAAATCCCTGCTGAGGAAATGTGGGTGGGTGGTGTGAACTACACATGCTTCAACAAGCAGTTTTTTTTTAGGTGGCTCTTAGAGAGGCACTTAACCTCTGTTTGTTGCCTCTGCTCAGTGGCTAACAGAGGGAGGCTGCGATTGTACTGTGCAGCTGCCACGTGTGAACATCTGTAACTGAAAGGTAAATAAGCGGATCGTATCTGAGTAAAGATACGCTCGAGATGCACTGGAGGCCTGAGTATCTGAACCATCTTTGGAAATGTTCAGAGGAAGAAATCACATTGTTGACAAGAAAATGTGAACGTAGTGCTTTTCCAGTTCAGAAATGTGAAGGGAAAGGAACCTTTGAGTTTTCTCATGGTTACTTCTCGGCACAGTAAATGTCTAAAATGGAACGATCAGGACTTTTTAGTAAAAAGTGACTCATGGTCACAAAGGGTAAAAATTGAGAGACGGGACAATGGTCCGTTTTAAAATGTACAAATGAAAAGGAAGTGCTGCCTCTGACGAATATGATTCAGCCTGATGTGATGCTTAAAGCCAAGTTTAATAAGTTTGTTAAGTTGTCGTATCATACCTGAATGTCTGTGTCTGTGGCCCCTGTGATCCAACGATCCATTTCCTTTCCGGGTTCCTAATGCAACGCTACAGAGCGCAGAAACTCCCACCAACACCAGGAAGACTCTCATCAGCCCCAGGCCCTGCCGCTTCAGCATCGCCATCTTGCCCAACCTGAGCAACCGAGACTTCACTCGTTCTGGTTCCTCTCAGTGGAGCGCCGCTCCCACTGAGGTGATCTCCTGTTGTGATGTTGATCTTGTTGATGAACTTCCTAGTTCATTAGTGTAGATGGGAACTGTTGGTGCGGATACTCATCACCGACTTTCACGTTACTGCCTTTCTTCTCTTTGTTTTTTTTCCTTTCACTTTTTGTTCGCTCCCTCTCTCCTCTAATCACAAAGCCTGAAACAGAGCAGAGGAGAAAGCCGCTTCGTCAGTGACATTTATAATAATGATCTGCTGAAAAACAATGTAATTGAGCAAATTTACATTCAGTTTAACAAAACTTTTTCCTTCCAAACAGATTGACCTTTATAAAAGTGATGAATTTGATGCTGACAGCAAAAACAACAAACAGTTGAGTGATCATTCATTCCTGTCTGTTATCAGGGGAAAAGTCAATCGACTGCATTTGGAGATCTGACTTCTTAAATAGTTGTTGTGTTGATTAGGACATTGTACTAATTACCCAGACAGTGCTGTCTGTAAACTCATTAGCTTTAATTCAATTAGACACAGACTGATTCAGTGAGGGAGGTACAGCTGATATACAACACCAGGTTGCTGTATTGCTCCATCTACGGCCCTTTCAAATGCAATTAATGTGAAACAAACACGAGAATTTGTGGACGTCATTAAAGGCCAATGTGACTCTCTCCAACCTCGTCAGGTGGGTTTCAGTCTGATCTATTAAACAGGACTCTGATCACTGTACAGAAGATGAGTCAGGCCTCTTTGCCTTTGCAGGGAATGAATCAGCGGAAGAAAGACAGAATTTGATCTGTAGAAAATCTAATGTGTCCATCAACAGTCTTGACCCGTGAAGCAAAAAAACCCAAAAAACTGCTTGCTCATTACAAGAAACTGTAGACGAACGCCAATGAAATGCCTCGAGTCCAATTTCAATGAAAAGTCTTGGCATATGAGCATGTTGTAAAATTAATTTGATGAGAGCAAAGAAGGAATGAATTGAATGATGCCAAGATCCACTGAAAAGAGGACTAAAGGTTATTGGGCCCCTTGTGGCCACGCTGTATTTCTGAACATCAGATTTGAACTGAACAGGCAAGCTCTTTCTTGCCGTCAGCTTTTAAAACCAGCAAGTTGTGCTGTGGTTGTTTGTCAGTCCCCTTCAAAACCCGACTCCTGACGTCATCATTTTTCTCTTGAACTACTTGATGACGCTTCAGTTAAGCCAATAAAGTCACTTAATTGACCCACACCTGTACTTGTCAGATATCTCTTTTCCCAGCCCAGTGGTTAGAGTATATCAACGCATCACTTTGCACACAGCTGCATCTCCGGTGCACCTCCATTATGGCATTTGATATGGTTGGTAGGAGATTTGGGACACGACGGCAGTTCTCCTGTGTTATATTGGACGTAGACGTCCCAGCACCGCCAATGCAGCCAAATTAGACTTCGAAATAACTGCACCGAAGCAGCTACTATTCCAAAATGGTTAAATACATGCAAGAAGCAAAAACTGACATCAAGTGATTGTGTGCACAAATCCCTTTACAACAGCAGTAAATTAAATTTTTTTAGCTTTAGTCGTGTCTCTTATGGTGCGACTCGATGAGACTGTCGTTCGTCTAATTTGCTTTTGTCTTCTGTCTTAATCTGTATTTTCCTATTCTATCTTTGCCTGAACCATTTGAATAAAGGTTGTGTATGCAAATATGTGTGCGTGTTTAATAATCAATAGCTTAGTAGAGGAGGAAATTCCCTCGGGGCTCATTGGCGCCCGTTGACCACATGACCAGCCAACCAGGAAGCGCTGACAGTTAATCCTACGCCAGCTCATCATCTGGCTAATTATCCTTGAGTCTTCTGATTGATGCGCCTATCTGTTTGTGTATCTGCAGAAAACGTGTGTGTGTGTGTGTGTGTTTGCAGCCGTCTGTCATTAATCTGTATAAGCCTCAAAGCGGTTTTGTCTTTGCCACCGCCGCGGCAAGGTGGCTGCTTGACGTGACATATCTGGGGCTAAACCGAAGAAAAAATTAAAGGCTGAAGAGGAATCAGTAGATGCAACTATGTGAGAATAATCTTACTGAATTTGTTAATTTGACTAAAAACTGCATAGACTTCGGTGTAACTTGAAACCATCAAAGAGGCACTGTTAAGTTAAGAGCAGATATTTTCCAACTGTTTTTCCTGTCAAATTTGACTTCAGAAACTTTGAATTGGTTCACAATTTATGATCAGAAAGCAAAAGCAAAAACACAGGAATATCTATTCTCGGAAGTTGTCACTAGCAGGTGAAATCATTTTGTGAATTTGAACAAAGAAATGAGCTCAAACTTCAAAGTAAGTCTTAAAAAACAAACAACGTCGAGACAATTATGAACCCTGGTGTGCACTCGTTGTGCAGGGAGCTGACACCTGCTATCCTGGATGTATTAACAGGCCCTCAAACTGTCATTTATGTGTCAAATTAAGTGTCTGCTTTATTTAACAAGTGAAAATAAAGCCAAGTCCAAAATAAATTGCTTCCACCGATATCGTGATACGCTGCTACCGGTCATCTGTTATTTGTCTCAAACGCTGGTGAGTCAAACGCATGAAAAACAACAGGAACGAAACAGATTGATAGCAGCGTGCAGAGTGACGGCTCAGAAACACTCGGTGCGACTGTGATTAAAGCAACACGTGACTCATTTGATGACCTCGCTGTCAAATTCAAATAAAGCAATTGCAAGAAAATTATTTCTTCTTTCACAAGATGAGGAATGAACACAACACAACTTATATATCATGTCTGCTCTGTTTCTTTCTGTACACTCAAAGGAGGCAGATTGGTGAGTTCTGACGTGTTCGTTAAAAGGATTGTTCAGACTTTCGCAGCCCTTATTAATTGGGAATCCTTGATAATCCCGCACATCGTTTTCAACATCTCTTGTTCTTTGGTTGTTCTCTTTCTACTTCTGACATCCCAAATGACCGAGAGGACCACAGAGAAAGAGACAGGGCGCAAATGCAACACAGAAACAGACAGTGATAATGACTCCCCAGGGCTAGCATGCCTTTTGGCCAGACCACTTCCTCTGTCTGAACACATGACTCAAGAGCCACATTAGAATAGTGAACAGCGTGTGTGTGTGTGTGTGTGTGTGTGTGTGCACTCAATTCCCCTGAGCTCATAGCGATGCTGTGAATCTATGACTCAAGAGTCGGACTTGACTACTGTGATTCATTGGCTAACATTAGAGGGTGTGTGTGTGTGTGCAGAGGTCAGAGCAGTAGGGTTAAAAAAAAAAAAAAGCAGCGGGACATTCCCTTCTGGCTGATATTTTCCCGCTAACTGACCAATCAGGCCAGATGTGCTTTTGTGTTGATGAGTAACTCCAAATGTCCATTTCAGACCGAATGTGAATGAGTTTTCATACGACTGTGAGATTGTGTCCGTCTCTGCGTTAAACGTCTAAAAACAGTCCGTCTGTTCACTTCACTGGGTGAAGTGACAAACTTTAGCATGCTCAGATTTTCCTCTTGTAGTCACTGATTGTTCAGGATTGGAGTAATCTCCTTCATCTGTCTTGCGTTCCTTTTTTATTTTGCACCAAAACCCATTTAAAAACAGTCATTCTGCCTGAATCTGCCGTGAAGATCGAGTAGGTGAGCGTATTTCTTTTTGTCTGCGTCTGGCTGCGCCTCACGCTGCGCCTCTTAAGTCAGAGTAGCTGTAATGGCCGCCCGGCTGCAATCACAGTCATTACTTCTAGAGCCGAAACAAAGCGCAGAGGAGCGTTACACCAAATGTGAATGAATGTGAATTTCTTAGACCTCTCTGCTTTTCTTTCACGGCGCCTTCTTTCACACTTCCTGCTAATTTAGTCTCATACCATTACATCTACTCCGGCCTGTTCTGTAGGTTTCTGGGATCAAATGTGTGTAATCATTTTTAGTTTTAATTCCTGCAGTTAAGTCATTTCTTCACCAGCAGAAAGTGCACAGACATTGTGTAAAAGCTGCTTCATTGAGTCTCTGCACTCTCGCTTTGACGCCAACTTTTGACGCCCCAGTAAAGGCGGTTGTCTCCAGCTCTGGAAAATGTGCCTGTTTGTATGGTTTTCAGTAAAATTATCCACCAAAACAGGTCGACACTGTTATAATATATTGATGTTTAACAATTAACAATGCAGGTTTAAGTTTTATATGTTTGGTGCTAAATGAGGTCATTCTTTGGTCTCTTTGGATCATTGTTCAACCACTGTGATGTCTTTTATTCGTTCTCTGTCTCGACCAATAAACAACAACGAGGGCGCTCTCTTGTTTTTTCTGCCTCTCTTTATCCCTCTTTCTTCTCCTTTCTTTGCACCCCCCTCCCTGTCAGCGTCTTTGGCTGGCCTATGCTTTCATTCCTCCCTCTCTCCTTGGTGAGCCAAACCTCCAACAGCAGCATTAAAATAACATTGGAAAAGGCCTGGAAACTATAGAGAAAAAAAAACAGACTTGACCCTGCTTTTCTTCTCTCCAATCCAAATTTCTCTCTCCTCCTCTCTCCGGGGGTCACTAGTAATAAAGGTGATTCATTCATGTACGGATGTGATATATATCCTCCTCTGCCTCTGCACACTGTGTGTGATTGTGCAGGTAGCAGACTCTGAGTGCTTTCATACTTTTTTTTTCCTCCCGTCTCCACATATTGCCTGTATGAAGGATGTGAAGGCAAACAGTGGTCTTACTGTACCTTGTCTGCACAATGTGTAAAAAAGGAATAATCCACACACAGAATTAAAGGAGGAAAAGAGGAGAGTGTGTTTGTTGTGAGTTTTCTTCGTGCTGCCTCCTTTTTCATGTGGCCTCTCAAACACTTGGTAAGGGGACAATGAGACATGAACCTTCCTCGCAATCACCCAAAAAGCAAATTATTTAATCATTTGCCTTTGTCAGGTGCTCTTTGGAGAAGATTTTACCTGCAAGGCTGGTTTGGCTGAAAGGTGGATTTTTCACAATCATCCTTTTAAACATAATAGACACTGAATATTGTGTTTTTTGACAGTTGCCGTCTATAATCACAGTTTTAACACACGCTGTTTCCTTTCTGAATTGACCACAGTGAACATCAGCTGTCCCTAAACCACCAAACTCGGGGATTATGTCCGAATGAGCTAAACGGCCGTCAGGAACAGGAAAGGGAACGCGTTATTTGTTCCAACGGCGCGGACCGAAGGCGACATTTGTCCCGTATGTGCTGTCACAGCCACTGTATCACCGTTTGTTCCTGCCATGTTGGTGTGATTTGGCGGCGACTCTGTCCTGACACGAAACAAGACGGGGAACAGTGGAGAATCACAGGCCTTGTTTTGAACTTATTTGAAGCAATGAAATCTCTGTATAATCTAATAATCATAGTGAGTGTATTAAAGTCTTACAGGTAGTCTTTCTATGTGACGGTATGACGGTCATCATTGCATCAAGATGTTTGTTCTGATATAAACTTCAGCTCTTTACAGTAAATCGACCAGCGATTGTTAAAGACCAGGCCCGAGGAGATGGTCTCAAGGACGCCACACACACACACACACACACAACCATCGGACCCCGCTATAACCCGAAACACTATTCGAACCAGATGGAGTTTTTTTCCCTATGTTTATGCTGGGATGAGAAAAGGGGGTCATGTGAGGTTTAAAATGAGATTTTCTGTTACTGTAGAAATCCACTCTGACTCTCCAAAACAAATCCCAGGGCTACTCTGCTGTGGATGCAAAGCTGTGGACTTTAAGGGTTTTTTTTTTTCAGAGTTTTTTTTATTTCTATTTTTTCTGTCTCTAGTTCCTTCAAGCGACATGTTCTGCAAGGAGAAATTTAATAAGATGAAAGATGGATGAAATGAAACAACCGGAGAGGAACCGAGAGGGAAGGGAGGAGAAACCGAGAGAAGGACGACCAAGAGAAATAAACCAAGAGCGGTCGCGTTTTCTTTCCGACAGCTGTCAAGTGAATTTTGCACAAACTTTTGAGACGTTGCAAAAGATCGAACCATGAATCGTCATTTCCATCCGCGGGGGTCGAGTTAAACAAATTTAAATCTTGAAAATTTGATGGAAACGAGATTTCCACCAGAGGACGTCGTCGTCTTTTTTGCCATCATCAACTTAGTTAAGATTGTTTTTTATTATTTTGGGAAAAATTATTACGTGAAAACCAAAGATGACAGAGCGAGAGAGAGACTAAGAGGAAAGAGAAGGGGATAGAAAACTGACAGACAGACAGAATGAGAGAGAGACAGTCGTGTACTGAAGCTCACTTTGGGTGTCTTGTTTCGGGGGGCCGGCTCTTTGTGGTCTGTTAAAAGCTTAAAAACAGAGCGGTGCTGAAAACAGACACCCGGCGTTTAGCTCACACCACGAAACCTGAGGCTTAATTGCCTTTCAATTAGAGGAACTAATAGGCCTGTGTGTGTGTGTGTGTGTGTGTGTGTGTGTGTGTCTGTGGTGAGGGGATTACAAAGAAAAATCTGCAGAGCTTTCTCAGCATTCACGAAAATAGGTATTAATGAGAGGCTAGCAACTCCGACACACTTATGCGCACACACACAAAGACCCACAGTTACTACAAAGTTAGTTTCTGCAGTGTGTGTGTATGTTCTGTGTGTGTGTGCGTGCGTGTGTATGTTCTGTGTGTGTGTGCTTGTGTGTGTGTCTGTGTGTATACCTACTATGTAAGTCTGTGTGTTATATGTGTTATGAATTTGTTAGTGACTGTGTGTGTTGAGGTTGCTGATTCCTGTTAAACCATTAGTGAAATTCAAGTGCTAATTACCACCCACAAGACCCCACGTCTGCTGTTCTCTCTCACACACACACACACACACACACACAGTTTCTTCATGTACTATGATCTCTGATCAACCTCACTTTAACATCATTAGGATCTTTTTACATGAAGAGGAATGAGTTTCTGAATGTTCCAGCCCCGGTTGGTAGAACTAAATATGTTTTAGGAAATGTAATTATTACTTAATCTAATCATTGTACAGTTTGTGCCGCTCATTACTTTGCTTTCTCTGCGTTTTCTACTTTTTCAGACAGCTTACAGGAGAGAGAGTGAACATAAATCGAGGGTCTGTATTTTGGATTTGATCTGCGCCTCGATCATTAGCTCACGGTTCAAACGCGAGTGAAAGGCCTGTGATTGCTGGCTTTTGGTGCGGTGATAAACACCAGCAGATGTGTTATGGACTGTCATTAGTCACAACCAAATCGTGTCACCTGTTATCCATCTCTCCAGAGGTAATGCGCTCTGTGTCATGGAGCTTTTGATAGATTTTTAGACAGTCCGAAGAGGATCGGTTTCCCTGCTGAAGCCGCTCTGTTTCCTCCCCGGAGACGCAAAATCTGCAACCGATGCCCTTGTGTGGAAAAAGTGGGCAGATTATGGCGAGTAAATATGGAGTCGCTTAGCTCAGAAACAGTGAACGCAAATGGTAAATAACGTTGTGTGTTTTAGGAAACAGAGCGAGCTGCCCACAGGAACAGCTCACATATAGGAGGAGATAACAACCAGGTGTCATCATCTATAGAAAACATGGTGCAGAAAGATCAGTCTTTCATTTTGTGGCTCAATAAAAGTAAATATAAAGGTAAAAACAAGTGATATTTTAGTTTGTGCATTGTGGATGTAATTTGTTTTGTAGACAGGCTGCAGTAAAACATAAAAACATATTACACATGTGCTTCATGTGATAGGCTTCATGCTTTAAAAATCATTTCATACTGTCCTTCAGTGTACTTTATATTTGTCACAGACCCGTGTGTTATTTGTTGTACATTTCCTTTTTTATCTGCATAATGATTTAAAAAAAAACTCCATTATTACAGTTCAGAGAAAGAAGTTAATAATCGACTTCCCCAACACTGCTGACAACAACAGAAGTTGTAGCATGTTACGCTAAACTGAAGAATGCGAAATAAATAAATAAATCTGATAATGAAGAAGACAAACAACACGCTGACAACACACACAAACGTCCATTTGTTGCATTCATCTAACTAGCACCCAATTAACTCCCTGCCATTGTTGTGTTTGGGAAGTTTAATTTACACTCAGAGCTAAATTATTCTGTTTTAAGTGCTTTATTTCATAAAAATAAACCCCTGTTTACATGTGTGTTTTTTTTTTGTTTTGCTCATTTTGATTAGCATCCTCAATTACTGGGAATCACACTAATTTGTATGGAAATAATATGCAATTTGTGGTAAATTATGTGCAATCAGAACAATTCTTTCTGCTAATGAGACCGAGATGGCTTTTTAAAATCATTTGGCAAACATGTTTTTTTCCTTTTTTAATTGATTCTAGGACCAGTATTATTTACTGTTTCATATCGCTGCCACCATGGTTCACCTCTGTGAAGGCAGCTGCCTCATAATTTCATATCACACATTTAATCAAAGGAGAGACACCACAAAAGAGACATGGAGGGAGTCGGTTAGTGTCTTTGCATGGTTAAAATATCGCAAACGTGTGCGCCATTCATCAGTTTTTACAGTCAAATCCTTTTTCACAAACACTGAAATGAATGTTTTTGTCGACTCAGAAAGTAAAGCTCCATGTTGCTAACGTCCTCCATGTATTGAAGACTTCGAGAGTGAACTCGGGGAGGGAGAAAAATGATGTTTTCAGCTCAGTGAAACAGAATGAAAACCTTAACAATGCCGGTGACTGTTTGACTCTGCTGTTCCTCATTTGTTCCTTTTTAAATTCGTGAGGATTTCCTCTGGGCCGCAAAAAGAGTTGACTTCCGAACCAATCGGCTCTCTTGTGTTCCTCCAAATGAGCAGCCGAAATAGACAGTAAAACAACGGGCGAGCTGATGAGATACGGTTAAGCTGGAGGCGAAACGATGCGGCTCCAATTAGCCCGCTGACCGCTGTTTATTGGCTATCGGCTTGTGCGGGAATGCCCCCTTCTCCTTGTGGCTATTAAGGCCTTTTGCTCCCGACAACTGGAAAGACGGACTCCACATTAGGGACGTGCGCGGCTAATTACGACGACTAATCTCCCAAAAAACGCTAGAATTAAAAGTGCGACAATTAAAAAAGGAAAAGAGGCCATGTTGTATGAAGACCTCGGACTAACCGCTTTGTTAGAAGTGACTTAAATGGAAAAATTTTGATTGTGGCGTGGGAGGGCGTCCTTAATTAACCAGCACTTTAATTATCCATTTCTGTCTCACTCTGTCCTTCTCTTTCTCCATTTTGTTTTTTATAGACTTTCTTTTGCTTCTTCCTTTATACATCTAATCTTTTTTTCTCCTCCCGCTCTCTCTTTCTGCTGTCACAGTCCAGTAGGATGCATCTTTGCAATTATAGCTTTGCATTACTGTGTTCGAATGGCTTTGTAATTACTGCGGAAGACTTTTGGAATATACTTAGGCGTGGAAAATGAATATGGATAATCACATGGTGCTGCAGAACATCACAGGTCTGTTTTTTTTTTTTTTTTCATTTTTTTTGTTTATCCCATTTTACTTTTTAATCTCTCTTTGAGATGACCCCTTTTTTTGTCTTTTGCTGCTCCCAAAAATATTTCACAATCAATCATCTCGTCCTCTTCTTCATGTGTCTTCTTCAAGTGCTTCGAATAACGAACGCGTCGGGGACATCTGCCGAAGTTCAGGGGCAAACTCTTCATCACGAGACATTCGTGACGCTGTTTTTGCACCTTTTTTAATACGAGCTCGAGATAAAAAGACAGATGTGTGCGACAGGAGATGAGCCAAAACAAACACATAGAGGGGAAAAAAGGAACAGTCATTGGGAAAAGATGCAGCTTAATCATAAGAATAGACAAAAACACTCAATTCCTGGAATAGAAAATGGGGGGAGTGAGGAAAGTTAGAAAGAATTTATGCTATGGAAAAAGCAAGCAAAACCTGAGACTCTCTTGTCTTTCTCACTCTATTTCTGTATGTGTGTGTGTGTGTGTGTGTGTGTGTGTTTGCGTGTGTGGTTTTGGTCTATGGCCCCTAAGGGAGGGAGAGAAAGAGGGAGGTGGGGGGGCAGGAAACGGTGGCGTCTGGAATTGATTTGAGGCTAAAGGAAAAATAAAATACTTCAGATTCTTAAAGGCTCGGGGAGCTGGGACATACGACCACAGAGAAGAAATGAAGAAAGGTAGGAGAGAGGGAAGGAGAGAGGCCACATAACCACAAGAAGAAGGAGAAGAAAAAAAAAGTTATAAAACAAACATTAAGGAGGGTTTATGCTTCTGCTGTAAAGTGTGAGGTCGCCATAAGGCTGAATTGTATGTGCACATTCGCCAAAAATGCAAAAAAAAAAAAAGCATTAAGGCGTATATATTCTTCAGCTCAGGGCCAATTAGTGTCAGATTCTGGCACACTGTTGAGTGAGAAAACAACACTTGAAGATTGATTATAAAGACAGACAGATGACTTTTTATTCAAAGCACGAGATTGTCCAAAATATCATTTTGCCACCAATTTTGCTGCAGCACCACTCAATGATTAAAGCCACATGTAGGAATATAAATGAGTCATTTTTTCACAGTTACCCGAAGAGTAGCCACGGAGCGTACCAAAGTGTAATTCAGCTCTCGTGCGGCAATGGAGAAAAGCTAATGTGGAGAACTGGAGTGAAGGGAAGGTGAGGAAAAAAGGGAGAGGAGTAGCAGAAGAGTAACTTGAGCCGCCGCTGCTGCAGTGGCCTGAGATTCACTTTTCACACCGCAGCTGTGAAAGCGTTTCTCTTCTATCCCCGTTCAGCAGCTTTGGGCGAAACATCCAACTTTGCACTGTGACCCGCACACATGTCACACATGTCGGAAATGTTTCTTGACTTGATCCGAACCAGTAACACTGAGAAATGTTAAAATAATGTACATAAATGTCTGGAAAGCACACATTGATATGTAGTTATATCAAAACATCTGTCATTTGGAAAAAGCAGGTCCCAAAAAGTCCTCTTAAAGTCTGTTTTAGAAGCTGAAGTGTGAAAGTCTCCACAAACGTCTCAAATAATCACCTTCATTAGTAATAACTTTATTCGTATAGCATGTTTCTGAACAAAATGTGCAAAACTACACTAAATAACGCTAAAAAATAACACTCAGTAAAACCAGTGATATGTTTGTGTAACTATAAATTGTTCAGGCAAAGCATCTATAGCTGTAACTGAGTTAGTTTCTGCTAGCGACCTTCAGAGTGAGCATTAAGAGGTCAAAGATTAAAGAATGAATTATGTCGATTAAAATTCCTTTAAAAAAAAAAAAAAATCAGCATGTGCACGAGTGGCTTTGAACGAAACCAACAGTCTGTTGAATGTGTGTGATTTTGCCAGAACATTTCTGCTGTAAAGAAAAAAAAACTCGACTCTGGCACACTTTTTAAATGACCTGGAGTTGGCAATTGAATCAACCTTTTTTTTTTCCTTCACGCGCAAAACTGTGAAAGCTGTGAATTACTACACGGCGGAGGACCGCTGAACGTGCCATTAACCGATCAGCGGGAAGCTCGTTCATCTTATTAGCAAAGCTCGTTAAACCGACCGCAACAATGATGAGCGCCGCTGTGTGTTGTTGGCCTGATGCAACTGTTACACGGCTGCCAAACCGCCGCACATGGAGGAGAAAGAGGCAGGTACAAAAACAAAACAACACAACCTATGTTGCCTTCAAGTCCACAACAAAACCGGCGAAATGATGAGCGTCATGGCTGATTTTGGCGGGGAAATGAAGAGATCGGCGTAAATTGTGCCGCAGTCGGGGGGGACGAGCAACAGAGAGGGATTTGTGTCCAGCTAGGTTAGCCATGTGTGTTCATGCTTTGGCAAGCTCAGCGAGTCTGTTCCAACACGATGAATGGAGACTAAAGATATTAGAATATGAGACAGAGAGAGCGAGAGAGAGAGATATCAAAGGGAGGCTGAGAGGATAGGAGGTGGAAATCCTCTTTTTTTCCTCATTCTTCCCCATAGAGAAATGAGAGAGTTAATCCTCGGGGGCTTACATTTGTTTTTTTTTTTTTCTTTCTCCTTCTATCTCTCTGTATTTCGGTATCTCTGCCTTCTGACATCCTCTCTTCTCCCTCCTGATCTTCGCTTTTTCCTCCCTCTCATTCTCTCTTTGTGTTTTTCTGCTCCCCATCCCGCCGTTAACCATCATCCATGTTTGCGTCTCCCTTTTCTCCCCCCACCTCCACATCCTCCCCTCTTGTTGAATTCCCACCATCCCAGAATCCCCATCTCTCTCTCTCTCTCTCCCCTCCATCCCTCCTCGCAGGGTTTATGGGTTTATGATGCATGGTAATCTCACCGCAAACACATTTATCTGCTCATTCTTTATCTTCCTTTTCCTCTCTTTCTCTCTTTTTCTTGATGCTCGGCGGGGCGCTGAGTGGTGCGATGCGATGATGCTTATAGGATATTTACATTCGATTTGTGCTCTCGTGAAATGTACAGACAAGAGGGACCGAAGGGGAAACGGGAAGAAAGCGGACGCCGACGGGCAAAGAAGAGCCGAACGAGGCGAATCAGAGCAGCAAATACAAATTCAGGGCACAACGCCGCAGATAAAGGGCATCGTGGAGCAGAGATGAAATGAAATCCATGTAAGGTCAACATGCAGGGATGAGAAGGGGAAAAAAGTCTCATCTGATCTTTAAAAATCTGTGAAAAAAGAAAATCTGTCTGCTTGTCTGTGTTTTTTTTAAAGCAATAAAAAGCATCTCATTTAGGTCGCAGAGTATTTTTTCTTTAGTTCTGGTGGAAATCCAGTGCAGGTGGTACTCTTGGTTGATCAAGCCAAGCCAGTAATCTCATATCGGAGGATAACTCCATATCATGCATCTTTTGAGTCCCCCCACTCCCCCCGCCCCAAAAAAAGCAATTTCCCTCCTCTCTGAAATGCCATTTATTCCCTGATAGACGATGCCTTAAGCTTTCAAATTAAACATCGTCATCTGATTTCATCGCTCAAAGCTCTGATGATCGCGTCAGCACCTCGGTATTATATTTTTATAAGCAAACATCTGGGACAGATTTTTTTTTTATATATGCAAAATCAGGCTGCAAGACAGGAGAGCTTCTGATATAAGACTCCTGTTTCATTTTACTTCTCTGCTAAAGGTTAAGAGACATCTAAATTAGCAGTTTATCACGTCATCCCGGGGAAGCGACAGGTTGGACTGCATTTTTTTTTCGCTGCCGTACTTTACTACGGACCCGCTGGGTTGATAAACACAGGTGTTTTCTCCGCGACATTTCAAGATTCCTGGCTACTGAAGTTCACATTTCTATGCTACAATCTGAATTCGCCAATTTCCGAGAGGCTCCCAGGGGGCATACAAAGGCAGAGAAATGTCAGCGACGTTCAATTGTAAGTTTTAATTTAATGCCAGTGTTCACTCTGTCAGAGGGAGGATTTCAAATTGCTAGATATTTTATGAAATGAGACTGCAATTACGCCATTTTGTAAGTGTCAAACCGCACAATAGATCCATCATTGCT
>JBAJHX010000033.1:20506706-20526689 GCA_037176925.1 Amniataba percoides
GCTGAAAGAGTCTGTCGCTTAAACTTCTGATGTAATGCACTTCTGGGCTGATGCTCTTATTCAGGACGGCGGACGGTTGAGTGTGAGACGAGTTTGAGCTTAAACTGTCGCCGTCCGGACGAGCATTCGCGGTGACGTTGCCTCTCTTCCCCTCGAATGATCCGCGGGAAGTGAACGCAGCACGAGAGCAGGCCGGTGGTTTTTACCCACCAACGCTTTGGAGGTTCAAATCTTCTTAAGTGACCACGCAATGGTGATAATAAGCCTTGAGAGCTGATTTTACTGCGCTCCAATGTCACAATACTGAGAGGGCGTCAGGTGATGGGCGAGGACAGATCTGTAGTTGAGTTATCGTGTGTCCTACAGAGCGGAGATGGTTGAGATTTTATTTACTCTTATTTGGTTCAATTTAGCTTTCATCTTCCTGCTTTTAACTCCTGACCTGTGCATTTAGCTAGTTAGAGAAACAACCTTGAATCGGAGCTCAGGAAGTTTTTTTTTTGAGAGGGTTTATTAACAGACTACTTCTCTGCATCCTGCACAGCGAGTGATCTCTGGGATAATTTAATCCCACTGCTGCCGCTTGTGTTGGTGTGAGTGGGTGGGAGAGGGCAACGTCTTTTAAAAAGTCTCCCCAGGTTTTGTTTTTTTTTCAGAGCATTTTATTGATGTGTGCTTTTCTATATCTAGCTTTCAATCAGTTAGACTGCTGGGTAATCAATACTGGTAGAGGGCATTTAAAACTCACCGTGTGTGTTTGTGTAAATCCCTGGAAAGGGAATCTTCTCCGCTCTAATTCCTGTGCCTTATCTGTCCTCCCAGACACCCATCAGTGTCACATTTTTGAAGATATGTGAGCCCGATAGTTAACGAGTTTTAACAGCATTTTCTTACTCCACTCGACACTCCTGAGAAAAGGCTTATCGGCGCCATGTTGCACCCTTGGCTGACCTGAATGTGTTAATACTGTACGTACAGCTGCACTTTGCATTTGCTTGTTGTTTACCAAGTCTGTCACACCGTGTTTTCCCTGTAGTTTAAGGAAATAATTTCTAACAGCGAGCGTGACATTAAACAGAGCTTGAACTCTCCTTTTATAAACAATGCATAAACACTTTGAGTCAAACACATATTTTATCCATTTTGAAAATAAAGGCCTCCATAATAAGACACTTCATACTGTATCAAGCTCTTTCCTGACAATAGACCCATGCATCTGTTATCAAGTGTTTTATGTGCATTGAAATCATGTTTATTTTTTTTTCTCACTCACAAGTGGCTCCACAATCAACCCATTATTGCGAACCTTCAGAAGTGATGAATTACATCCTCTGTCAGATTCCTTTGTGCTCCAGACTTGGACCAATTGCAAACAAATACACAGGCAACAAGGCACAGATGCTGAGAGGAGAAACTGTGACCTGATTGACCCACTTTTTGAGGCACAAGTGTCTTATCCACAGCAGACCGGATCGTTAGTAGATCAGAAAAAAAGCGTGGCGTTTGAGTTAGCTGTTTGATGTGGTTTGCTATAAAAACTTGGCAGACGCGCACTTTCATCGTTTCAGGGGAATTCTCGCTTGAATATCTCATTTTGGAATTGTTTCGCTGCGGATGCGCTTAACGTGCAATCATGCTGCCGTCAGCGTTACATGTTCTGTAGTTAACGCATGCAAAATCAACAGAGCTTCTCACGTGAAATTAGCTAAATAATTTAATTAAATGTGAGCTAAGTCTTTTTTTTCCCCATAACCACAGTGATGAGTGTCCTCCTGAACCTGGAATTGGCGTGCTGAGGATTGTGAGAGTTTTCAACCTTGCCTTCAAATGAGATTAATTCCAGCAAGCCTCAAGCCGTTGGCGGAGGGAAAGCTCAGTGCTTGAACTGCCTGTAAGCTGAAATAGAGCGCAATTTAGAAACTAAACCCCCCATTTCATAAGAACACAACAACTGAGGAGAGAGAATGGATGTTTGTTCTAATGTCCTCCTGCTGTCTGTGTGTGTGAAACTGGTGTGAACTGAAATGACTGCGAAACACAGCCCGAGGGTGCACAAACACACACACACACACAGGAAAATAAATGTGTTGTTGTCTTTAAGCAGCAATATGCCTTAAAGAGAAGTCACTAATCTGAGAGAGAGAGAGGTAGACGTGACAGAAAGAGAGCGAGGGAAAAAGAGAGCTGATGTGACCTGAGACTGGTTCAGATAAGCACTTTTGTTCCTTTTCTTTCTCTTTTTCTACAAAGCCAACACACACACACACACACACACACACAGGATCTCTTTGTCAGTTTGTCTGCCGCCAAGTTGTAACGGTGACAGGAGAGGTCATCTGGATGAACGCACCCTATTATGGGATATGTGCTTAGATCCCCGTTTGGAGGTCAAAAGGTTAAACATCCAATCAGCTCCCAGTGCAGCTAAACCCCTTTGAAACCAAAGAAATCGTAATAAGTTACCACCAGAATCGATAGATGTCAATGAGGACACATTTCATGGGCGGCCGCAAAGCCTAATCCAACAAAAAACGAGATGGAGGAAAATCTTAAGTCTTCATCTGTGCCTGACTGATATGAGTTTTTAAAGGGCAACGCTGAAGCCTCCAATAACTTTATCTGTGTTCACTATCTATAAAAGTGGCCATTCATGTCACTTGATACAGCAAGTTGATGATAGTGTTATATATCTGAAATCGGCAGAATTAAGCAGACATGTATGAAGGAATGTGCCTATGTTTAGTTAAATTGTTATATTATCCTAATCAACTCACCAAAGTACACATTAGATCAATGCAAAGGGCATACTGATGAATCTCACCATGAGCTTGTAATGAACATCTCAAATTAGATGTTGATGTTTGCTGATGTCTGGTTTTTAATAATTGTCTCCTTATTGGAAAACCAATAGATTGATCCTAGCCTGATATACGGCCATTAGCTGATGACAACATGCTGTGTATTTACCGTATAATGACATTACGACCAACAGGAATGATGTGCTTGCAGATAGAGGAACATGAGTAGTGCCCCAGGTTAGTAACAGAATTTGTAATTATTATTAAATTACTATCCTTAATCATTACATTCATGTTTAATTTGTGGTGTTTGAGCGTAATATCTTTGTGATAATCTCCTTTCCTTTTGTCTTTAATGCCGTCACACCCATTTTTTTCAATGATTTTTTTTATTATTATTGTTTCCTGTCGGCCCTACTGTCTCTGAGTCTCTCCGCCTATTTGTCTTTTTCCAGTTTCCAGCCTGCAGTTGAAGGATTAGAATGTGCTGTTCTGAAATCGGCTCGTCAGCCTGCCAGCCACTGATAAGCACACTCAGGATCGATTAGATCTGCCTTTAATCTATTCAACTTTTTTCCAGGCGAATGGAAAAATGCTTAGTATGGGAGATGTGAGGTGCGCGATACGGTGACTTTGGGTACACGTGCCCAGAGGGCAAATGCATTGTAAGCCACATTTTCAGGCATGAGATCATATTAAATATGCATTTTTACAAGTCCTCTTTAACAAGCTGCTGTAGGCAGATACAAGCTAAACAATTCAGAATAATTTTCTATTAACCATGAAGGACAGAGTTCATTACTGAGAGAGACAGAGGCACAAACAGGGGAATATCTTTAAAGACGGAAAGAAAGGAAGAAAAGAAGGAAGGAGAGATGACACAAACAAATAAAATACTATAATGAAAGCACAAAAAGGCAGAATGAATGAAAGAGCTGGAGATAAAGCTCTCAGAAAATAGTGCGCTCTCAGCCATCACTCTCGCTTGTTGTCTGTCTCTTTGAAAGAGACCGAGCCAGTTTAACAGAATGCTAAACAGGCTAGTGGGGCCTGATGTGTCAGTGCCAATTGAAAGGCCTTTTGATTCCACACACACACGCACACACACACAGGAAAGAAATGGCAGAACACACCTTTAGCTCATTACTGGTGTTGGATTCGTTGAGGGCTTTTCTCCTCTGCACGGCGACACAGATCTGCCTGAAAGAAAGAGGAGAGGGAGGGAGGGAATTTAGATTAATCACACACAGGAGCAGTAGTTTATTGAAGAGAAAAAGGTTCAGATACATTCATGTAGTACATAATTAGATATGTGTTAATTGAATGTACTGTATATTTCATTATGTTGCATGTAAGTATACAGGGAGAGAGTGAGAGGAGATAATAGTTGCAAGAAACAAACAAATAGTAAGTGAAGGTTTTGACTTTGAGAAAGAACGAAACTCAAAATACTTAATATGGCCTTGAATGCAAATTTAAACATTGGCAACTTCACAAACAAACCCCTTGTAACCTTTAAATACACGCGAAGCTGTCAGATACTCGTTCTAATCCTCCTTTCTCAGGCTCGGATAATGAATTTTTAGCTAAAAAAAAAAAAGGAAAATGTTTGCAAGCCGTTAAATAACTTCATCAACAAAGACAGCAGCAGGCTGACGGAGCTCCAGCAGAGACGCTGTGGAGATTTGGGGGGATTGTCGCACAGTGTTCACATTGCCCTTGCTGTCTCCCCAAATTTATTGCATTTCAGTCATTTCCGAAACAGCTGCACTGTTGTAATGCATGACTGGAGTGGGTAAAATATAAATAAAAGATATTTAATTCATGTGTTGCCGAGCCACCTCCTGGATGTACAGTGCACCAGCCTGCAGCCACTTTGTGCTGTTCAGGACTTTTACCATACGGGCTGCACATCGTGTACGCAAAACCTTCTTAAAGTTCAGCTTTATCTGTTGTTCTCCTGATTCATCGCACAAAAACATGACCAAAAGCTTGATAAAAAGATCTTTGATTGGCCAGAATGTGTCTTTCTGAACTGGAGGTGCCCAGTCAAATGGTCTCAAGTTCTGCAAATGAATACTGCAGGTCTGGGTCAGCTTGAGCTTAAAATATAAATGTCACTATGCATTTTAAATCTCACTACAAGCTGTTATTTTCAGTGTTAAAGAACAATCCTGGCGCTATTTCTTATTTTCAAATCAAAGCTTTTATCACAACAAGTATGATCTGTTTAGCCTGATTAAAGGTTACCTAAAGAAACAATTAAACCACACAAATAACTACAGTGATGCATTTTATGGCATGTTCCTGTTTTAAAATGGACAGTCATGTTAAGACAGTGTGGTGGAATAAAGCTTGTGAGCTGCCAACGAACAACAAAAAAAGGATGAGAATCTGAACTGCTTCAGTCTCTTTTACAGTATAACCACAACACTGCAGTCCACCATATTTCTTTAACTGCTCCATTATTCTCATATATCAGGAAATCTAATGCTTATATGGAGGATGTTGGAGAGTTAAAACGTACTCAAGGACAGTGCAGACTCTTTCTTTATGTGGTGTGTGTCTTTATGGGCAGTGTGTCTGTAACCTCGAAGCCAACCTGCCGCTGCCAAGAGGTGAATCTCAGCTATAAATGACCAGTTACTTTTCCATAATGGTCACTTCACCACTCTTATAAATGTATGAAATGACACAAAATGAGATCGTAGCAGCAGTACCTCGGAGTATTTAAGACTCGTGTTAAGTGCCACATGTGGCGATTACAGATCAGAATCGGTCACAAATTCTTTGAGGACACATGTAAGCTGCTGCCTTTATGTTTCCATTGCAATCCCAGATCGCCCGAGGTGTTATATGGGCTGGGAAATGAACAAGACATGCTCCCACCTCCATCAGTAAGTACCGGTGAGAAACCCTTGAGCGAGCTACTTAACCTCAGCGCGTCCCGATGGAGCGGCTCGAGGCCTGTTGGTGGTTGTGAAGCAGGCCGTTACTGAAAATGAAAATCTGGGACTTGGACAACCCTTCACAGGGCGAATAAAGATAAATAAAAACACAAAGAACAATAGAAGGCAGTCTAGCGGCATCTAAAAGAACGCGCTCCCTCCATCTAGTAATTATGTGGGTGTGATAGTACATGAGCGAAGAGACGAGGAAAAATTCTGCGCGGGAGATATTTTATAACGTCGTAATGGCTAAATATCAAAAGGCCAAAAACTGCCTTTATCTTCCGTGCCATGCTTCTTTTTATCCACATCTTTATAAAATGTGCAGCGAGAGATCACACAGCTCAGAGGGCCGAGGCTCCGCGATAATTAACCTCCTCTCCTTACTTTACAGGAACTAAAGAGCAACTTTAGTGTAAAAGACTTTTGTAGGAAATGTAAGAACCCTTATTTAACATTTTCAGATGTTTAACACTGTTGTACCCGAAGCCTTAAAAGTGCTGCTGTTTTCAGTATTACTTAAATATACACATGGCATGTAGATATCTTACGTGTTGTGTTCAGTTGTTCTTGACCTGGAAAATTATGTTTGCTGACTGAGTTTGTTCTTTTCTCTGCAAACAAGTTTTCAACAGGCTGCTCAATAAATTCAAACACATAAAAACACTCCAGAACACTTAATAATGTAAAAATTGCTGCTGAGAAGAGTTTTGTGAACAAAGTGTTGCGTTTTGCTCATTTTTCCCTAACCCTAAAATATCTAATTAATTAGAAGAATTAACTACTTATGCGCATTACAAGAAGGCGACAGCAGCAGTGCAGACGAATTTACAGCAACACCATCAACAGCGTCGTAGTTTTCAGCATAACGAAGTGCCACAAACACCTTCATCATCACCACGGCATTAGTACAAATCATTAATATTCAGTGTAACATCAGTCATCATCGCACTGTCATTATTGTCATGGAGCAGATCAGCCGGATTCATATGCAGAGAACAGACTGCTTTCACCTTGTTAAAGAAAAAAAAAGTGGGGGGGGTCCTTGGATCTGCAGCAATACGTGCTGACGCAGCACGTCATTCACAGCAACAGTGCCTGGTGCTGTCCCTAGCTACACTACAGATATTTTAAAAATGAGCCATGCCTTTTGAAGCCTTGTGCTAATCATTATTGTGTGATATGAGCAATGTCGCTGTGGAATTACACCACTATTGTGCTATTGTTATTATCATTCTGCAGCTAAATCTGCCTGCTTTGTATGCGGAGACGATTGAGCTCATTCCAACCAGAAAATGACAGCTCGTTATGTGAGGGAAAATGGATTTCACCATGTTGTGGAATTGCAAGGGACCCTGAGACAATAATGTCAATACTATAAAGCACCGTCTGAATTGGCTCTTGTGTGAAATGTGCGATGCATGAATAAAAGCCTATTGATTGGTCGTCCACTGCTTTCACGACTCTGTTGCATACATGTTTCACTGCATGGACGCAGGCTTCCTGAGAGTGATATTTTCTATTGATTCATTGTGATGAATTGCATTCATATCTGTAGAGTGATTTTTTTAGATATATAAACCTGGTGAGAACCCCACAAATCGAATGTTTTATTTTCAGCAATAAATAACAATCGAGATGAACAACATTTCAAAGATGTTGTGATGTATGACTACACTCCGGCTTAGCCCTGTCAACAGATTGTGCTGCAGTGTGTTTCCCTTTATACGACTGCTCAGGGCATCAGACTGTGTTATCATGTGGATCTGTGCATTGGAAGCACTGTACATCCCTGCTGTGGCATATTCTGCTTTCTCGCACTGTGAAACTGTCACCCAGAGGCAGAAACAGCAGCCATTGGTGCTCAGCTTTCGTTTCATGATGCAAGAAATTGAGTATTTCTGCTGTATGGTGATACGTGGTATTAGTTCTGTTTGCCGCTGTTTAACATGAGATCAGATACAGGTATGATTTAATCTTGGCTGCAGCAGCCACAAATAAGGTCGTTTGAGGATACAGTCATCATCTCTCAGCTTAGCTGCACATGACTGCAGAAAATAATCAGAAATGTTCTTTTTTTTAAAAAAAACTTTTTTGATCAGTGTGCAAATGTTGTAGCCGTGCAGACGTGCTCAAACACACAGACACACACACTATTTGCACACGCGTCTCATGTGCACATGCAAATAGACAGCTTGAAATGCAGCCATTAGTGTTGTGTCTGTCATTAGCTAAAAGGCCCGAAGCTGGAGTGAGACCAGAATAATTATTCTGATTACAGTCCTCTAGCTGAGCTCCATCCAAACACATTACACTCTCTCGGATTAAAATCTGGTGTTTCATCTCGTTTCTAAATCAAGATGCTGCGATTTCTCCCATGATAGCAGCCAATTGCAGTTTCAATTTTACCACTAAGGCTGGAGAAAAGCCAAAGTTTTTATGCAGTCCTGTAAAGGCAAACAAGCAAGTGCTGATAGTTTGTCTGGACTGGAGATAAAGTTTGAAGCCATTTTTTACTCCTCGTGCAGATACTGCTCTGTGGCTTTATAAGGCAGTATAACAGATGACCTTTACATGGTGAAACTTGGCTACATCTGCAGGCCCTGAAGTCATTCCTGACCCTGAGTTTAAGAAGCATTTTGGCCTCTGCAGACCTTTTTGCCTATAATAGATGGTTATTGGTCTTTTAGGACTGTCCTCCATCACTAACTGACCACAGCAGCTGAATACCCATCCAACGTTAATTAAAAGTGACCGCTTTGAAATGAAAAAGCCTTTTCTTTTCACGTGGCTCCCTCTAACAGACTGCGTGTGCTGCAAAGAAATCGAATTTATAAATCATATGTTTGATTGCCAACAGCTTAAAACACCCATGCTATGTATTCACAACGTTAAATGTCGCCGAATGGGGGTGTTTATGTGAGAAAGTGATTACATGGCCGAACGTGGGAGTGAGTACGGCCTTGTAACTGTGAGCATGTGTTCGCGAGTTTGATGCTCTCAGTACGACTGCGGTGAAATGATGCAAGCAGAATGCGATAGCGGCTTTGAGGATCAGCTCGGTGGGCGCAGCTGGTATCTGCACACTTGTGCGCACACACACACACGTATTGGCTGGCAGGGACCAGTGGATCCCAGCTGTGTAAGTATTATCCATCGGCCAGTGTGTGTTCACAGGTGCACGGGCACATAGACAAACATGCGCAGGCACGTTTTATTGTATAAGTGGATACAAGCTGGTGAAGTGTTCCCATGCATTGGTCCATGCATATGCGCACCTGCACACACACATTGTTCACTTGCTTAATTTTTCTCTGCATGACTGGCCAGCATTGTGGAAAAAAAATGGCAACGGGGCAGGAATTTATGACACCTGACTAAATATGGCACCAGTAAAATAATCACCTGGTGCTTTTACCTCAGTGACATCATCCTCGACACTCTTTAAACTTATTTTTGGCACAAGATTTCTTTTCATATATTTTATCTTCAGGCAAGCATCCTCCTCTAACTATCCTCCTCCTCTTCCTCTCTCGCCTCCTTTCTGACTCATTGCTGAGTCTAAAATAAAACGCTACACAGGAGATGCAGGTGCAAGTGGCGGGCAGTCATTTTGCAGGGGATTGGCTGGTAACTATAGGTCTATTTTTTATTTTATTTTTTCTTTTTTATCTTTGAGCTCAGACGTCCTGCTCCCACAGTAGTGCTACTCCTACAACACTCGCTCTAGACAGTCATGTATTTTTCCACTTCCTCATCTGAAAATATATGCCTGCTTCTCTGTCAGGCGCTCTGAAATAGCTCCATGTGGTTAGATAAGCCTGAAAGATAGAAGTCAGTATGATTTTTCTTTTCCGTCTCCAGTGGCTAACAATTTCTGTCTACCCCTGAAAACTGCAGTGTTGAGTTTCTTTATTTTATCTTAGACAGAGTGTGAAATACACCTTAAATATGTTACTTTAAACCCGAATATAACTTGTCATTGAACTTCAAAGTTCATCGTTAAGTAAAGATCACATAAACTTTCCATTCTACTGAGGTGGCATGCAATGAAAAAATGAAGAAACTGAAGCCAATGAGATGCTAAAAGTGTTGATACTCCACTTGTTTGACCTAATCAAATGAAGATTAGAGCTGAAAATGACTTGTTTTGTCCTGCCAACATTCACATGACCCTCTTTGTCTTAGCCTTGAATTGAATATCTGTATTTTTTTAACTGCTGCTGTGTTTCCTTGGCAAGTGAAATCAAGTATTGATTGACCAATCAATTGATAGACGACTACTCAATCAATCAATCTACTATCTTAGATTATACTGTAATGGCATGCACACAAAATCGAGACCACACAAAATCGAATGGATATTTAAATCCAGTTTTAACCGTCAAAGTAAGCTGCAGTTACTTTAAAGTGCAGCTCGGTGCTACTGCTAAATCTGCAGAATGTGTGAACAGCAGGAGTGGGTGTAAGGTCACCGGCGGACATGTTGATGCAGTCTGCCTTTTAAAGCAGAGTTTGATCCCAGCAGCCGCAGCAACATCGAGAACCACCTGTATCACTCAACTAACTTTTAATATGAAGTATCTGACAGAAGAGTCCTCTCTGGAACAGTAAGGCCTAAGTATGATATCCATTCATGTACATGAGGTATATTGTTAGCACCAGTTGCTGCTACACGCTGATGATGTGTTGTGGAAAAGTCTGCAAGGCCAATATGACACTACAGTGGAGTGATGTGATTTTCCTGTCTAGACATTGTAATTACGTCTCAAGTCCATGGGACACAGGGAAATTTTTTCAAAGGTGGCGTACTACAGATGAGCAATTTAGCTGAAATCTGTGATCCCTCTTGTGTTGTGTTTTGGTGATGCCGTTGTAAATTGTAGCTTACTTTGGCTCTGTCCCTGGAGGAGGCCATGTTGCTCATTTACAAAACTCTGCCCGTGTTTTAAAATCAGTGAGGTAATTTAAAACTCTGAAGACTTCACCCTCAGCGTCCCCACGGCCACAGACTTCTTTATTGCTTTAAGATGAGAAGCTTTTATTAGCCCCCTGAGGTTCTTATCCACACACACACCAGTCATTTGCATCTTGTACATTCATTGTTTCTTCACATTCGATTGTTTCAGTAATTTCTCCTCTCCGTTTTGTATATCGCCACACAAATGGAATAAGGAAAGTAAAAACTAAACTTCCTCATTTTAAGATTCAAAGAAAACCAATTTTGAGGATGCGGTGCAAAGATTGCCAAAGAGCACACGTGGTAACCTAATTTGGAGTGGAGGGTATAAATATTGAGGGGAGGATGCCAGCCTGGTGGAATTGCAGATTTTCATTTGCTAAGATTGATTCTGATGGACCTCGGGTTTCTTTCTTTTACACTGATGTTGCAACATCCCATCCCACGTTTTTCTTTGCATCTATTTAATATTAAAAAAAAACAACAAGAGCAGGCCGAAGCTGCACTGGAGATAGTCTGTGCTGTGGGTAAAGGCTGATAGAGAGTCACAGAGGGAGGAGAGAGCAGAAGAAGGAAATGAAACTGCGACATCTGAAGCTAGGAGGCAGCAATTTTACAGCCCAACCTTCAAGACATAAATGCACACACATCCTGCATCCTGACTCCCACAAATAAACACACACACAGATGATCATACATGCAGTTTGCCAATAAACATTTTCATTTCAACCAGAACTGCAGGCATATCTGTCTTCATGGAAAAACACATCAGACTTCATACAGACATCATAATGAGCACACAAACTAATCAAACATGTGCAAAAGCCACACGCTAACTTTACCGTGTGTCCTGACGCAGAGACGCCGGCGCACGTGCAGCGAGCGCTCACGCGAACAGATAATGGCGGTGTGCGTTACCGCCGACGTGACTGAGGGGAGAGATATATTCTAGTTGACATGTTGACTTAGAGAGATGGAGAGAAACGAGCGGCAGTCATTTAAGTGACAGGGTGGGGAGGTGGGATAAAGTGCGAGGAAAGAGATGGATGATGGATAAAGAGAAGGAGAGAGAGAGGGGAGGAGAAGGCGGGGGAGAAAATAAATATGCCTTTTACATATTCAGTTCTGCATGGCTGGCTCGTTTATGTGTGTACACGCACACTCGGTTATGACTTGCCTCACTTGTCGATGATTTTCATTTAGATAGTTTGTTATTGTATGACACGCTCTCTTACTCATATAGCAGTGCAGCCAGAAGCGTGCACACACACACACACACACACACACACACACACAATGCATGAATACATAATGATGTCACAGCCGTTTCTTGACACAAGCTTGGAAGTGTGATTTTACTCTTTACTCTGTAAGGAGCATGAAAAAGCAGCCGACCAACCTCACAGCTGAAACAAAATCCGTCGATCGGATCAGAGTGAGCAGTGACAGACATCACAAATCGGCATGAAGAGATCATTTCATTTGGATCATTTGGAATAAAAACATTGCGATGTTCTTTTCTAAATTTCCATTTTCACACTTTCCAGTACCCGAACTTAGAGAGTCCTTCACCTGACGGACACGTTGTACATTGAAATCCTGGAGAGCTGCCAGTATCCTGTTGTGTCCTCCAGCAAGATACTGAGGCACTCCACCTTTTCCAGACCTCAGTCCTGTTTATTCATGCTGACATAATTATCATGTAACATGCGGATCAGGTGACCCTCTGTGGGGTCTTGACCAGAAAGTACTTCCCACCAGACTCAGTTTTTTCCCTCATCAAAACTTATTTTTTTTCCTTCCTCTTGGACCCAGAGGTGAGAAGTTTCAGGAATCAATACCGTATTACATTACTGCTCCAACCAAGTCTCTTATAGTAAATCACCCAACAGTGAAAAAGCCTATTTTTAGTTTTTGGACAACCAACTTGCAGTATTACCAGTAATATACAGTGGAGGCTAAATTACAGAGTAGACTATGTAGAGTTCACAGAAGACGTTCCCTCCAGCGTTTGAATGTGAAATTGATTCACGCATGTAGATATTTGTTTTCTTTATGGTGATCACTGATTGATCTCGGACTCGCCCCGCTCTTTATTTACCGCCCCATCACATGAGTTCATGTAAACACAGGCTATCATTGTCCTGCCCGCTAATTAATGAGTCCAGTCAGAGTGCTGGATGCCTGCACGCTCGGTCTGCCTCCTCCGAGAAAACTGCTGGCAGTCCTATGAATCACCGCATTCAAATGGTCTCGTGGTAAAAGAGCAAAAATGATTGAAAACCAAAGGGAGAAATTCATGAGGCTGGATGAGCGATGATAAATGTATTAGCACCAGATGACATTTCCATCACCACCTCATCGATCACCTTGGGGACATTTTAAATGGTGGACCGTGCGTGTGTGTGTGTCATATGCAGAATCAGGCAGATGAAAACATCTCTCCAACACACACACACACACACACACACACACACACACACATAGAAAGGAAGGAAAACAAAAACAAGAAGATTAGAGGACATTTGAGGTCCTGATATTTTACACACATGCGTGCACACACAAACGGGGTAAACTGCGGTTACAACTTATTATTTTTAACTCTTCATCCTTTCTTCTTTGATTAAACCCTCAAACGTGTTTGTGTGTTACCGCTTCTCCATTTTCAAAGAAGCTGTTTTTGAACTGAGCGATGCAGTGCGGCTTTTCACACTGCTCGCCATTGATCTGTTGTCAGTGAGATTTATATATGATGCACGTTTACTAAATATACTTTTCCCACCACCTCTTCCTTTTTTTAAAAGCTATTTACACCTGCTCTCAGGAGAAAGAAACTGACCGCCACAAATAGCTTCAGCAGCATTCGTAAATCCAGCCGGGAGCACAGTCGCGCTCGACTTATATCCCCCCGTTATTTGCATGATCCTCCCTCGCATGCAAATGTTTTAAAGGGGAAAGGCGACGCTCCCTCGTGACGAGCCAGGTGAGCTGCAAGTGACGGTCGGGCCGCACTTTGAGCTAAGTGCACCTGTTTGATAAATAACAGGAGCCGCGTCTGGCTGCAGGCTGAGTCTGAAACAAGGTGCAAATGGCTCAGTAAATCTGGCCCTGACTCTCTGGCCTCCACTCTCTTTCCTTTTGGTCTGTCTCTTGGTATTCAGCGGCTGCCGTCTCGCAGCCCGCACTCTCTTATCTAAATCTCCTTTCAGACGGAGAAAGAGACAGAGCTGGGGAGAGAGTCAGAGATAGATAATACAGGTCACTCTCCAATGACAACTCTAAAAAGCATCTGGGGAGAGCAGAGAAAAGGAGAGGAGAGGAGAGGAGAGGAGGGAGAGCTGCTGCAAAACAGTGTATGGATTTCCGTTCTAAGCCGAGACCATGAAAAACATGCAGCCTTAATAAGTAGCTTGATATGAAAGTTACTGTACATCTGGCGATTTTCTGGGCTCACAGCATCTTAGCCCGTTTATTTTAAGATCTGCTGAAAGCCTGTGGCAATGATAAATCAGCAAAAAAAGAGAAAAAATCCACCATATGCCTGAGTAATGGGAAGCTAAGCTGAGCAACAGTGAGCGGTATTAACTCTTATCAATGCAAGAAGGAATTTGTACACTTTGTACCCTTTTGTCATTTTGATTCCACAAAAATAGTCCTTCCTCATGTGTCCAAATGTTGTTTGTGTATTTTCTTTTTATGGTCAGGATAAAAGAGCAACTTTTTAAGGGCTTTTAGATGTTTGATTTCACGACCAAAGATGACCGCAAGTCTGTTTTCATGAAGTTTTGGTAGCAGATTAGCGTGCAGTTTTCATAATTCAATGCACGCCGAGAGAAATGCTTCCTGTTGGCTTCCCCTCAAAACATCAGCTGACCATCCAGCAGCCTGAGATAGGCGACACTGTAACATTTTCATTCTGCGAACGTCCATAAATGGTAATAATAAGTGGCATTAAAGGAGACTTGGAGGTCACAGAGGTGGGTGTGGGACTGGATGCATGCCAGTGTCAATCCAGATGACGGATGATGACATGTACCGAGCGTTATGGCCTTAAAGTGTTTACCGTCTGTGTTTTATATCCAACACACACAACGCTCGTAGTTCACTTGTCCTCTACTGCTCTTCGGTATTATGCTGTACTAAAACCACTGCCTTCTAAACACATCACATGTCATGTATAATGCTTTAACACACACACACACACACTCTCTCTCTGAGGGAATATATGCAAAGTGTTTTTTTTTTAAATATTATGGATTTATTTCCAGCCCCTTCCCCTCTTTAATCTCCTCTCATCTAATTCTCTAGTTTCTACTTGAAGACAAGCTGATTGGAACTGATATTCAAAACCACACACACAAACATAGACACAGTCGTGCACACACACTCACACGCTGCTATTTTTGAGTTATGCTTTGCCCTAATCTGGAGCTGGAGTAAAAATGGAAGAGCGCCATTAAATACAAGGATGTTTGTTTTATCATTCAGCCCCTCCCTGCTGTGGGAGTGTGGGGCGGCGTTTACAGGCGTTAGTTTTTCTCTCTCGATTACTCTCAGTCACCTCTCTACCTTTACCTGTCTCCCTCTCTCCATCCCTGCTGCCTCCCTCTCTTTCCTCCTTACCTGAGTCAGGCAGGAAGCTCCAGACTAAATTGAATTTGGCACGTTCTCGAACTGCTGTCGAAGATAGTGCCATGAACGATTGACAGTACTTTTGCCACGACTCCTGATCTTTTCGCACGTCGAAGTCTGCGCCACATGAGGCCGCTTGGAAGTCGCAGCGGGAGCTGACATGACTCTGAGATGTAAGCACACCCGAATCGGTGAAATTCAATGAAAATGATCCAGAAACGTAAAGTTGGGAATAAACACACCCAGGCTCGCCCACACTGCAGCTTTTAAAAAAAATCAGTGTCTCTGCTGTGTTACAGTACAGGAAACCTGAAAACAAATCTACCTCGTCGGACCATTTACCGTTACTTTTATCGTCTGTGTGAGTGTGCGTGTTGAACTGATCTACACCCCCAACGCAACTATCCTCTTTCAGTACCCTCTTCTTTTTTTTTTAACCTACCTTCTATATTTTTAGCCATCTCTCCTTCCTCACCTCATCCTCTACTTTCTCTTCGTCTCTCTGCCCGCCTCTACCTCTCTCCCATCCCCCCCCTCTTCAACACGACACCATCAGGCGGTTGTAATGTAAAGTCAGGCTCGATCCATCTCTGCTGCCTCTCCTGTCTTTCTGTACGTGCCATCAGATCCAGTTGGTATAGCTTAAGTCAGCCCTGCTGTCCGGGCTAAATGAATGTTAAAAGCCTATTGAGTTTCTTTTGTGCGGGCTGCAATGGCTTTGCCTTATGCAGGTAATACGATGTGCTGCGTGCGTGAGTGTGTGTATCACCGCTTCAGTGTGTTTTGCAGCTTGTGTGTGCTGTATGTAATGTGATGCAGTCTTTTAATTTAGGAAAGGAGACACAGTCAGCAGGTAGAGGTTGTGACCTCTGCTAGAGGACACACACACACACACACACACACTCGCTCTGTAACCTAACATGAAATTGATTTCAAGGTAAAGTAGCAGAACATACTGTATGAGGCTGCAGCTGCTGGAGTGTGTGACTGCTGTATTGTGTGTATTGAGTGTAGTAAAGGGGGAAAAAAGGTCATTCTCCATTATGATCCAGCAGGCAAAAACTATCTGAGAAAATCATCAATAAAATCCACCGATACCCTCTGTGCTGCTGCATTTTTACAGCAAATCATCTCCTATTCTTTGGCTTCTTGTTGTAAAAATCTAGTCCCATCTTCAGTCAATTAAATTGAAACCTTTCATGATTTTGACTGTGAGTCCCAATAGATGATGAAGCAAATACTGTTATTTTTATTGTAACAGGGCCAAAATGAAATGACCGTTGAGTAAATTGCCACTTGGCTTTAAATCTGAATGAATCTGACCACAGATATTATTCTTAAGATCAACTCGCTTTATTCGCTCTGATAATTGGCGAGGAGTTGGCCGAGGTTTTTGCATTAACGTCTTTTTTTTTTTTTTTTTGAGGCCACAGAGAGAAATGCTCCTCTTTCTTGGCAGTAATGATGGGGAGAATCACTTGGAGAGAGCTGAGCGGTGGCAGCAGTAACTGGATCAATGAAGAGACTGCAGTTAGAAAATAGGGGTCGCAGTAATCAATTAGACTCTTAACTGCGGCTGGAATGGCAAAACAACAACTGGTGGAGGGTATCTGAAGCCGTCTCTTCTCCCGGCGCACTTTTTCAACTTGTTTTGCTTGTTTTTCTGTCATACTTTACCACTGATTTCCTTCCCTTCCTGTTTTCTAATTCCCTCGCCTCTGTTGTGCCTTTGCAAGTTGTACTCTGTTACTTTAATTTGCTAATTCCGGTGTGCACTTTTGTTGCTCCCAATTACCCAGCTGATGCGTTTTGTATCGTAAAAGCTGGGAGCAGCGGGAGGATTCAAAGTTGGAAACGTTCGCTGCTCCAGAAAACACAAATTGCGTGCGAAGTTGAATCCATTTGCCTTCAATCTGCTCGCGTCCTTCACTCTCATTCTGCCCCGCTTCTGTGTTTTCTCTGATTTACCATCACAAGGCTAAAAGGGTCCAAACACCAAATAGCTCCCCTCTTAATTGGCTGCCTGTTATTCTGTCTCTACCTGTTCTCTAAATTTCTATTTTTCTTTTCTGTTTCCTCTCCTGCCCGGGTTCTTAACTACCTGTCAACCATCCGTAACGCCGCTGGAAACCTGAAGCCGTCCCCATGTGGTGACACAGCAGGTGTCGCAGGTGTGTTTTTAAATGCTTTTTTTGTGTCAGAGTCGTTTGAAAGTGAAAGCAATGTTTTTTTTGGCACTGATTAAGCATTAATGCAAAGGATGCAGGCGAGACTTTCACTTTGTACTGAGAGCAAAAAAAAAACCAAATAAAAAGAAATAGTTTTCCACTTCAGATCCTTCTTCTTCCTGACACGTATAACAATTTCCTCTCCTCTCTCCTCCTGATTGTATGTGCCCTGCACCGAGTATTTAATGTCCAGGAATCACACACACACACACACACACACACACACACACACACACACACGAGCCTGCACTCACACTAGGGCAGCACTATAAATGGTTTATGTCACAATCTTTGTCAAGCACACAGGCCCCCCACCCACAGTATCACACAATCTCACACAATCTCACACAATCTCACACACACACACACACACACACACACACACACACACACACACACACACACACACACACACACACACACACACTCCCTTAAGCATCAGCCATAGAATTGAAAAGCCACTTCAGAAAAATAATGGAGCTGTGGCATCCCTGCAGCATGTGTGTGTGTGCATGTGTGTGTGTGAGTATTTGTGTGTGTGGGTGGGTGTTTGTGTTTTTTCATACGGGTGCGTTTGTGTGAGAAAGTGTGCATTGCTGTTGAGTTCACTGCAAAAAAATGTACAGATGAATCTCTGAATGGTTGCGGTCAAGGGGATTTGACCTATTTGGAAAGACGTTTACGTATGTAAGCCTGTGTGTGTGTGTGTGTGTGTGTGTGTGTGTGTGTGTGTGTGTGTGTGTGTGTGTGTGTGTGTGTGTGTGTGTGCACTTTGAAAGAGAGTGAGCTGTGATTTGCATGTGCACACACTCCCGAATGAGGCTGTAATTGGTTTTAATATCTTCCCATATGGATTTCACATATGGACTAATTAATCCAGTCTTACATCCACGTGAAAGTCTTTTCCACAGTGACGTGCAAAGAGAGCAACAGCAGAAAAAAATCTTAATTTCATCAATCATTAATGTGATAAGCAACAAATAGTAAAATGTGGGAGCTGCGGCGGCGTGACGGTACAACTGTGATCGCCGAAGGCCGTGTGAGACTGAGGACGACAAAAAGAATCTAAAGAGCTTAGGAGTGACGTAAAGAGGATTTTCTTTTATCTATCATTATTCAGATGCACCATTTAGATAGAAAGATAAATAAATAGGGAAGAGAGAGAGAGAGAGAAAGAGAGAGAGTTTTGCTTGCAGAGACTTGGCTTGTGATGAATAACCCCATCTGCCTGTCATTACAACTAGAGCTACTAGTGCTACACGCACACACAGCAGAATCTGTCACGGATCCTCTCTAAACAGCCTCGGGGGATCCGGGGGAAAGATAAAGAGAGGAGAGAGAGAGAGAGAGCACAGAGATGCTGGGTGTGTCCTGGGCTGTAGATAATCACAGAGAGGCTGCGCGAAGGAAACGAAAAGCAGGACAAAACACACTAGGAGGGTAAACACCTGTTCCCCCACTTGCAGACTTTCAGGCAAAACACCTATTTTTAGTTTGCCATTAAACCAAATCTCAAAGGCTCTTTTGTGCTTTTTGTTGTTTTGCCAGTTGCGACATTAGCTGGCTGAATAATTTGCAAAGCCGACGAGCTTTAAGAGACGTTTGGTGCCGTTACAGAGTTACTGGTGGCCTCTCGGATCCCCGATGGCTCATGTGGAAATGCAGCCGTCTGAGATGAAGCCTTTCCAGCAATCGATTGAGGTGAAGTGTTGGAGGTTGATTAGAGAGGTGACCAGAGGTCAAACCAATCTAACCGAGGATCAGAGCGCGTTCTCACTACTACTTGTTCAGGCATTTTCAAGGCACGTGGCGAAATTAAGGCTTTGATTTATCTGTGTCAGTCTTGCTAATTTAGATCACTTAGGATGGGAGAGCAGCCCAAAACCAGGAGACGCTGAGATGCCTTATAAACACCTTCTGTGTTTTTAGGTATTGTGAACTACAAAATGCAGTAATGGTAAAAAAGGTCACACATGGAGATGTTCATTCTGTGATTTTCCCACTTTTATCAGATCTGATCTCTTGAAGGCTCATTTGGCAGTGCTGCTCCACATCCACACAATAAAAAGTTGACATGGGATTAAAACAATCACAAAATATCTAACTATAATGGAAAAGATAAGGCCACCAAACACTTTAGTGAAGGTGATATTACAGCACCTGTACAGGAAGGTTTAATTCACTGGGACTTGCAGTATATTTTGCGAAGTTCTCAGCTTGTGGGAGAATCTCAGCCCTCCGTCTTTAAGCGATCCCACGCGATTTTTCACAGGAAGCCTGCTGATTGTTCGTTGAACTATTTCAGCATTTGCAGTGACTTGCAGTCATTTAAATCCCTTTAAGCTGTTCTCGCTTTTGCACCACGGTCTGAAAACCGGAGCTGAGGGCAGTTCTCTCTCGGTTAAATCAATCGTGCG
>JBAJHX010000033.1:20527985-20540001 GCA_037176925.1 Amniataba percoides
CTGTCTTTTTGGAGGGTAAAGTTGAGGGTGAAAAGGTTCAGCTGCCACTCGTTGTCCAACAGGAACAAACGAGAGACAAAAAGACAGTGAAAAGAGGAGCCATTTACATCACACTTAACTAGTTTGTCGCCCGTTTACTGTGGGTGTGTGTGTGTGTGTGTGTGTGTGCGCTCCAACCTCCTACCGTGTCTCCCTGTGGGTCCGCCACACACACCATGTCCCTTTTTACTGCAGTTGACTGTAGTGTTATGTAAATGAGTGACGTTACAGAGCCTCTCTCTCCTCTGTGTCTCTCTCACACACAAAACACTTTACTGCTGCATTACATTGTCCCCGACACCTGCCCTCCGCTAATATGTGATGTTTCCAAGTTATTACTAGACCGGTGTTTCCATAACGAGAGCTCTGCCTCCTCCAGGACCACCCAGACTCAACTGTCCCTGATTGAAAAAGCTTTCTTGTTAAATGTGCACATAAACGTTACTTGATTAGAAGATTTAAACCTCCGTCCACCTGTCATCACCATGCAAACACACAGGGAAAGAAGTTGTAGAGCATCGAAAGATACAGTTTTGAAGTAACCCAGAGCCAAATCACACCAAAATGAGAAAAACTTTTGAACTATGTGGTCTTTTCTAAGACATAAACTCAGTGGGCGGTGAGAGCACATCATTAAAACCGCTGCACGGCTGATTTATATGTGGATGCTCGCTCCAAACAGTTCTAGATATGAACTTTTCTGTGATTACATAGATGTGATGGAGACGCGGGGGCTGGACTGGTCGCTTCCACAAGAGCATCGACATCAACACCAACATCTGTGCTTCCTTTTAAGACCTGTTGAAAAGGAAAACGCTCCGCAGAGGACAAAAAAACTCATGTGAAGCCATTAGATGAAATTAGAGTTGGCTTCATTAGCAAACAGACAAGCAATTATCAAGCTGTCAATGCATTTGTAAAAAAAAAAAAAAACTGTGGCGAAGACTTGCACTGTTTCTCTGCCTGAACTATATTTATATTCTTGTGACAAACATCTGTCTGTATAGCTTTTTTGGGAGGAAAAAATATGTCAAGGTCAATCAGGTCCACTGTGTTGAAAGTCTGAAGGTATAAAAGTAGTAAAGACCTTCTCTCGCAAAACGTTTCCTGAGTCTAAAAGTGGTAAAGTCGAGACATAAGGGGAGAGAAAAAGGGGTGACTGAGTGGATGGAAAGATGGGGAGGAAAAGAAAAAAGGCAAGAGAAACATATTAAATTTGAGAAACGGTGGTGGGGAACAAACCCCAGACTTTGCTTAGCACGTCCAGCCAATCAAGTATGCCAGAAATAGCTCAGCCCTCACGCCAAAACCACACACAAGCTCGTGCACGTCGAGGAACTGTGGGGGTGGGTGGGGGATGGGTGAGGGGGGGCACAGCCATGGAAAACTCATCAAATCAGGAGTCTGAGAGGGGCCAAAAAATCCGTCTCCAGAGAAAGAAAGAAGTCAAAATGGCATCCCCTCAAAGCAGGTAGTTTTAGTGTGTGTGTGATTGCTGTCAGACTCGGTTTGTTTCAACAGAGCTATTCACAGCTGGGGAACTGGCAACACACACACACACACACACACACACACACACACACACAAAGATGTCCTTACTGCAGTGAACAAACCAGGCCTGCACCACCAGAGTTTCCACTCCTCGTTCTCCTTTTGCCTCGTTTCTTCTTTCTATTCTTCATCTTCCCCATTACACATTTTTATATTTCTTCCTTTTCCTTCCTCTTTTTGTTTTTCTGTCCTCCTCTTCCCTTTATTATTTTTATATCCAATGAGCAAAGACTCTTATTATAGATGTAGCACTGACTGAGGCCGTAATGCTCCTGGACGTTATTGTAAGCAGATATAATCATATAATAAAGTCTAATCTGTCTCTGAGCTTCCCAGAGGTGGAAACAACCTTCCCAGTCACATCTCTGTTCATCGGCGTCTTCTCCTTTTTTCTCGTAGGCTGCGAACGCGTCTCATCAAGACCTAATAAAGCGTTTCAGGCCTCCCCCGTCTTCCCCCACCTGTGCTCCCACCTAATATGCTCTTATCTCGCAGCTTCTACTACACCGCGACGCTCTCGTTTCTCTCCGCTGAGCCGCCGATGTTTTGTAATCGAGGAGTTTGACCGTGGCCATAAGAGCCGTATGTATAAAAGGTAAAGCGCGCACTCGGGACAATAGATCGTTTTCAGAGCCTTCGTGAGACGTGTGGTTGATCTGGAGGATGGAAAAGCTGCGATAGCTGATCCGCCTCTCACTGGAGCGATTACAGTTTGAGGCACCTGTGTTAATGGCGAGATAGGGAGGCAGGTATGAGAAGGGGGGGGGGTTGACTGTATTGACAGATTGTGATCAAAGATTGTGTGCGTTGAGGCCCTGCCAGTGACCCGAATTATACAACTCTGTTTGTCCGTCCTGCTTATCTTCCCGCTGTCTGTCTCCGTGTCTGTCGTCTGTCCGTTCGTGTCTGCGCCTTAAGGCTCACATCTTTTATTGTTCTGGACAGATAAAGAGATTGGGTCGCAGAAAAGAGGCCTACAAAATCACTCACACACAAGGAGGCACACACACACACACACATAGATGCATGGACAATCACACACACACACAATCAGATGGTTCTTCGGATGAAAGGGTCATTGTGGTAGCCCAGCTACAAATCCTGGCAGCACTCAGCACTCGACAGCTAAAACACACACACACACACACGCATGCACAGACACACATGTACAGACACACACGCACACAAAACACAAAATTCTCGTTGGACAAAACGCTGCTTGTCTTAAAACCTGAGAGCCTGACCCGTCTAAACACACAACACACACAGATGCACACACACTGCCTCGCACACATGCACAGGGACTCATAAAGGTGGATTACCCTCATTTACAAATGTATGGCTTTGTGACTGACCCATTAGCAAAACTAGTGGGAGCACAACCCAATGAATTATTCAGCGCCTCCTTAAGGGTTAAAACAGGCGGAAAATATGCTTGTTAAGACCTCAAAGACCAGACAGAATACACTTTTAAAGAGGAAGAAAGAGACAAAATACAACAGAAAGGGAGAAAAGCAGAGAGAGAGAAAGACCGCCTGTTGGAAGAAAGCTCTAATATCTGAAACTTCTATCAATCATTGTTAAAATATTAATTTTAAAATACACAGCAGTGCGTGAGGACACAGTAAAAATGTCAAAAAGAGAGAGCGACATAAGACGAGCACCATCTCCTCCAAAAGTTAGAACAATATGTCACTGACGAAACAGCATGAATTATTCAGAGCCTCCTCATGAGTGAAAATGGGGGGAAAATACACTCGTCAAGAGCTTTTTAAATATGGCAAACAATATACAACATAACAGGGAGCAAAATAGATTTCTTTAATGCCTTTTTTCGCACAGGTTATGAAAAAAAGAGAAAAAGAAAAATATCACCTCACTGAGCACTAAACTACGTGAAAATGTGATTCTAGATATTAAAAAAAGCATATTTCTTTGAATATCTGGGTCGTGATGAGAACTATTTACATGTCAGAGGAATAAAATATGCTTGTTTTATTTCTTCGATATGTATATTGTCCACGTGTCGCCTCCGAGCAGACCTCTCAACGAGTGGAGGAAATGACACCGTAAAGAGCGCCGATCAGAAATCCTCCCGATGATTACTTGACTCGGTGGCCTTGGAAGAGCGAGGTAAATCAATCAAAAACAAATCTCTCCTCCGACTCCTTCCCTCCTTGTCTTGCTCTCGTCGCCCTCCCCTCCATCTGTCCTACTCCTCCCTCTTTGTCCCCTCTTTCCATCCCCATCTTTTTTTTTTTTTGCCTCCATCCTTCTCTTCCTCAAACCTTCGATCTTTCTTTCTGCGTCCACCCAGGCGTGTATAAGTGAGTGTGGCAGGCCCTGGTTTGTGTGTCTTTGTGCATCACTGCTTTAGACTAACAAACCCCCCCCCACCCAATACCCTCCTTTCACACACGCGCGCACACACACACACACACACACGCAAACATTCAAATTCAAAAGGCTGAAGAACTTTTTTGAGAGTCACGACAGATGTTTCCGAGCTTTATATTCATACAGCAGCATCCTCTCCAGCTCATTTTCCTTCCCCATCTCCTTTTTTTCTGCTATTTTGTCCTCCTTCCTCTTTTTCCCCCCCTCACTCATCTGGCCTTTTATTCATTTTTTTCTGCTTTTATAGAAACCCCCTTCTCTATCGTGTCACAATTTCCTTCTCCGAGCCTTTTCATTCATCTTTATTGCCTTTAAAACATCCTTTTTATTTTTATCCATCCATTTTGTACTCTTTGTGTCACTTGCATCCTCCACTCCTCTCACCCAGCTTTAATTTGTTTGGATGTTTCGTACGGCATCCTCCCCTTTTTGCCTCCTTTCCTCCTTTCCCCTTTCCTGACATTTACTGTCAGCACAGTTCTATGTTCTCTAGCTCTACAATCCATTCACTTCCAGCTCAAAACATCAAAAAGGAACAGCGGCTTTTTTTTTTTTTTTTTTTTTTTTGCCACTGGTGGCGCTCAGTATTCATTCTCAATTATTCTCCCTAATACTGTGGATATGACAGATGTGCCAATTTTTTTCCCCTTCTAAGATGTTCATCCTTCCTATTCCACTTTACTCTGTGTCTTCCCCCTTCATACTATTCTATAATCCCATCATTTATTCTCATTCTCTTCTTGATTTAACTGACTTTCAGGCTGTATTGATGCAGCCGCCACATATTACATCCTTTCTTTCTCTCTTTCTCTCTCGCTTCAATTGGATGCCGTGTTTCTTTATTAACCATCTGCATCCCTATTCCCTCCTTTTTCCCCTCATTTCCTGTCCTTTTTTTGCACTATTTCATGCTTTCCTTCACTCCAGAAAGTCCCACCACATCCTCCTCCCTCCTTCCTCCTCCTCATCTCTGTCATTCTCCCTCTGAGGCCTATTGATTCTCTACTGGGGCCCCCTTTTTCTTTTCTCCTCCCTCAGCTGTCAGAAGGAGATGGGATCTTCTGATGTCCCCGACCATGATAAACAAATTCTCCGTCGCCCACAAAAAGAAACCTCTTTGGACTACAGAGCCCACACCCACAAATACTTGAATGCAAAACAGATGGGAGAAGAAGAGCGATGATCAGGAAAGAGAGATGGAGGGAGATAGAGAGAGAGAGAGAGAGAGAGAGAGAGAGAGAGAGAGAGAGAGAGAGAGGAGGGGGTCTGATTTGCACACCTATTCATTTTTAACGTCTCTTGGGGTTGCAAGCTGAGGCTTCGCTTTATTATGGCACTTTATTTATATCCTCGGATCCTTTTCTTCCTCTGTATTTGCCCCCAAATGCCTCTTTACTTCCTCTCTTTTCACTGCACATATCTTTTCTCCTCCATATCTGCATTTAACGTACTATTTTAATCATTTCCAGTACTTTGTCTCGCTGACTTTGTGAGGAGCAGTATCTCACTTCGCCTCTCATTTATTTTTTTTACTGTCGCGCTCCGGCTCAGGCACTTTTTCAGTTTAGTTATATTTCTTTGTCTTCATCCATCCTTTCAAAAAAAACCCATCTGAGCCCTGCTCCCCAACCATCCCTCCTGTCTCCATTGTCCATTTTGCATCCTGCAGACATCCTTTCTCTATCATTTTATCCCTCCGCCCCGGCCACGCTTGTTCCTCAAATCCATCCATGCGCCCAGTCCCTCAGTGCCAGCCTCCACCCGTTCGTCTCTCCCACCCTCCCTCCATTCATTCAGGTATTGATCTAGCTGTCCATGATATGTCACGGTGATTGGCAGCTACTAATTGGCTTAATCCCACCCCCGGGGGCTTGTAGCTCTTTGGCTGACCTGGATACAGCTGTCCTATTGTCCAACAGCTGACACTATGACCCTTGGGAGCCGGCGAGGGAGAGAGACGGAGAGATAGAGAGAGATAGATGCGCAACTATTATTTTCACCGAAATAACACTATTGATGACACCTTTATATAGAAAAGTAGAGTTAAATAGAAAGCAAATCACCTTCTTGGTCACCTCATCTCATGTTATGAAGTGTTGCGAGTGCCTCATGTGAACACTTGAGTACATGATGCAACATTAAACACTGGAGCAGATGCTTTTCTGAGACGCTTTAAACATTTTTGCACTTTTGAACTTCATATGATATACTTTATATTTTTATAATGAACAATATACTTTCAATCTCAAAATCTGCATAATATCTATAGAAGTAGGTTGGGATTGTCCTTAAACATGGCAGTGAACTACTAAAATCATAAAACGTGCACGCAGAGAGACATACGTCAGAATCAGACGGACAGATCTGATGTCAAGTTTTCATCAGGCGCTTTGACAGACGAGTCTCCAGCTCAAAGGTCAACGGTTCTTTCACCGTATGCATCGACAAGTGCGCGTCCAGTCGGCGCGTCCTTGAGCGAGACAGCGAGTCGCCCAGGTCGAGATGAAACACAGAAGGGAAGCAGGAAAGAAAGAGGGAGGGAGACGACGGTCGCCCAAGAGACGAAAGAAGCGGCCCTAAGCAGACCCAGATTAGCTTTGCTCTATTGAGGAGGCAAGGGGCAGAACACAGGGTCTTAGTGGATGCCACTAAGCCTTTTAAGACCACCCTTCAGCCTGGGATGCGCTACCCCCCCTCCTCCACACACACAAACACACACACACCCTGCGCCATCCCATTTATCCAGCAACCGACACACACCGTTTACATTTACATCAGCCCGTGGAGACCTCGCTGGCCGAAACATTCAGTCTCAAAGGCAGGTCGTGATCTCATCACCCAGACTTCATTTGTGCTTTAATAGACTCGAATCACTTTTTTTTATTCATAACGATAAAGTGAAACGATGGGTTTGATTACAAAGAAGTGTGCACGTCATTAAATGCTCAGTTTGCTTGCGAGAAAAGGCGTCATGATGAGAGAGAGAAGAAATTAGGATCAAATATTAATGAAGTCAGTGGCCTTTAATTGTCTGACGTATACACATGGACGTGAATGTGAGATTACAAAGAGTAGGGAAACTAGGAATTAGAAAAAGAGGAAATAAATTGACACCTTGTTTTTGCAGTTGTACTACCACAAGCTTGAATTCTTTTTTTTTTCTTTTTTTTTTGCAGTGTGGTTGGATTGATTTGATCTTTTGATCCTGTCGCTGATGAACCAAATACAACACTTCACCAAGTAAACGCTTTGAGGGCTTCGATTCAACATGATATTGATCTGTATGTGACATTTGTACTTGCAGGTTTTGACTCGACTATATACACAATTTCTTTTAAGCAAATGTCTTGGCGACCATTGACACAAGAGCTTTTAAAGCAGAAGCATCCATCCCTCTGTTTTTTTCCCCTAAATGGTTAATAACCTTTTTTGCAGTAAACACTACGAAGATGAATGAGTTTTGCTGAGTTAATGGGTTAACAGGGGGATGAGCACGGAGGTAAGAGGGGAGGAATTGATCAGCGATGTTGCGGACCATTACACCTCCCATGCATGTGTAATGACCCTAATTACCCCTCTAAAGCGCCCTCTCCCACCCCTCACCCGCAAAACCACCAACAAACACTCGACTCAATGACAGACCGGAGGACACAAGGGTCATTGTGCCAAAACATCCTCCCCTGCAAAGCGATCCCCCACCCTCCGCTCTCTCCCTCTATTCTCAATTCCATCCTCATTTTCTCCCCCTCCCGCTCCCTCCCATCATCCCGAACACATGGACATGCTGGATACTTGATAATAACCCCCTCCTCTTCCTGCCCCACATGGTTGTTGAGGCCAAATCCCCTCCCTTCTTCCTCCAGGTTGACACAGAGAGCCCTTTGTTGTCCTGCGCTGTAATCACATACCTCAATAAGCCTGCGCTGTTGGTTCTCAAACTTCCTCCCCCCCGCCGCACCAAAGAGCCACATATGAATCGCAAATCTCAACAAGGCTGCAAAAGTAGGTCCTTTTGCTAAACTTGTGCATGTTTGTCTGCATCTGGAAGAACTGTTAGCCTCCTTTTTATGGATTTGATTGAGGAAATATTTGCATCAGCGCCAAGACTCAGCATTAAAACACTCATTTCTGGAGAAGTGGCGTAAAAATAATGTATTCTTCATGCTACTCAGAGCTCAATTATCCCCTTGAGGACCCCAAACCTCCACTGAGAAAACTTGCAGTTGAGATTCTTTCAGGAAATGTCCTTAAGTAACCAAACCTGTTTCTCCCAGCACAGCACAAGTTGCTCCGAATAAACTCATCAGGCAGATACTGTATCTGAAGGATAAATAGAAAATGGAAATCCTCTTTAAATGAGGCTTTTTTTTCCCTTTCTGTCTCGCCTCCAAATGTCACAGCAAGATATTTTCTTTGATATATTTCTTTTCATCTTGAGAGTGAAACCTGGTGACACGCAGCTCTTATTGCTCTAAACTGCTCTTAAAGATTGGTGCATTGCCTTGTTGAATAAAATATTAGCATGCTCTGTGAATAAAACATCGGGACTATTTTCTCATATAAAAAGGTCAAAACAGCTGTCTAGACAAGCTGTGATGTATTTACCTTTGTACGCCTGCCACCTCAATCGCGCGCACACATACACACACACACTTGTACTATTACAAATCTCTGTCCACAGACTATATCCACTTCCCAAAAATCTAATCCATACGGTATCCTTTCACCGCTAAACCCAGACTTAACTTAATGCTCCATCTAACTCAAATCTTGTCTGCTCTTTGCAAGAAATTCCAGGTCTTTCTGCAGTTGTGGGGACACCTGGTTCTCATAAAGATAAGAGCACAAGGAAAGATGCGAGCTTAAATTTCCGCACACACACAAACCGGGGTGACCTTGCACACTTCACCTTTAGGTGAGACGGACACATGCGGACAGATTGCCTGGAACAACTTGTATTTGTTGTTCCGGTGACGCTCACGAGCGCGGGCGTGTGTGCACGGCTACGACAGACTACACACTGACCTTGCATGGTCAGCTTTAGCAGTAGTACGTGAAAACACCCGCGTGCATGGACGTATTGGAGTGACATGTGCACACACACACACACACACACACACACACACTGTGACCTCGTTTGTTCAACCTTGCCAGCAGAGTATAAACAGTGTTGATGGCACTTGCTTTCATAACATCACAATGAAAATAAACATGGCTGCGACAAATTTGATGTCATCCCACATAAACACTGAAAACACATACAATGTATGAAAATGGCTCAAAGCAACTGCTTCTTTTCTGGATTTAAAAAACAGGACCTCCAACAGGATTATGTGAAAAGCCACCACGATAAAACATATCCTTATACAGCATGCTGTCATCCAATATCTAATGAAGACAATGGGCATGGCTTTGTTAGTAATAATGAAAATGCTCCAACTCCAACCTGTCTCACACACTCAAGGTCCAGCTGTGTTTTCAAAATCTTTCTTTTTGAGTTCCAGTTGTTCGTCATATCTTAAACACAGACTAACAGTGATGGAAAGTAAAGTGTCCGTGACTGGATCGGCCTTGTATCGGCCCCTGCAGCTCTCCCTATATATAGCGAGGGCCTTCTATAGCGAAAAAACAATTAGCCGATCCTGGAGGAGGCTATATCTGTCGTTCACTGCGTCTCCTTTCACTGAAAAGGTCAGCGCAGTCACAGCTGCAACTGTATCTGGAATGACAGAGAATGAGAAATGGAGACTATTTAGAAGAAGAGGCACTGATAAAAGATGAGCGAGGAGAGCACACAGATATAACAACAACTTCTGGGACAGATGACAAAATGAGAAAGAGCTTGCTTTAAGTGCCGCTCTATAAGTCTCTGAGTCATGGTAAGGGATTAAGGCACGGAGTGGGCAGAGAAATGTACTGAAGTCGAGCCGGGCACATGGAAAAAAAGTGAAATTAATACTGTCCGACGAAGAAGCAGCAGTCATATTCAATCATATTACGCCATTATAAGTGTCACGGTCAATGAAGCGAGGCTAGAGACAGAGGGAGAGGAAGGAAAAAGAATCAGAGGGACAAAGAAAGAGAAAAAAGATGCACGAAGAAGGACGGTGGAAAAATAAGGAGACACGTATGCACAGGAAGTGACAGCAGGAAGCATATGGGAAGAGGTTACTATGGTAAAGAGGTCAACCTTGCAGTAATGCTCCGTCTTGTAGAAAAGAAAAGAGGCCTTTTGTGTGTGAATCATGTGTGTGTCAGAGTGTGTCCTTATCTCCATTTAGCTCTCTGTGTTACATTCGCAGCATCGTTTCGCCTCCACGCCATCGCATCAGAGCCTGTAACGTGTGCACTTTTGTTACAGAAACGCTATTATCTTTCAGAGCACACCTTCACATCCGCAGAGCTGAATCAATAAGGACTCACATGAGCGGTTCAGATTTTTTTTTTTTTTTGAGTGGCTCATTAGTTAAAGGTTCTTCTTGTGTGAGGAGAAAAACAAAATAAGACGTCAATGTTCCTTTCTGATGCTTAATTTAGCAAACATCATATTAAGTCATAATAGAGAGAGATAAGCCCTGTTGTGTTGTATATTAATCGATAAAACTTGGCGAAATCAGTTATTTAATAATTTATGTGTCATCAGCAGGTTTATTTTTGGACCTCTTCAGGTGCGTTCTGTTCATCCGCGGTGCAGTCGGGATAAACAAGGAGGTGACGGGGAGACAGCGGAGAAGGGTGTGAGGCGTGCCGAAGAAAATGGGGAGTGAAGAGGAGGGGAGGAGGAGAGATGAAAGAAGGAGAAAGAGGAGGGGGGGAGAGAGGACGAGAGAGCAAGAGACAGGAGAGGATGAGAACTACTAGATAAGTCCCAGTGTGATCAAAGCATTACTTTGACATCAAGAGCAGGCCTTGCCAGCCATGCTGACTGGTTAATGTTAGAAATGCACATACGCACTTTGAAACGTTAAAATATGTGTGACTGAGGAGCCTCTTCTCATATTTATCCGAGCGAAAGGGATACGTGAAGTAAGACGGACTGCATTTGTCAAAGCCGTGCACATTTATTCTCTCCCTTTCTGCTCGGTGGTGTCCAAATGCGACAAACGCAGGCCTTCTGATTGCCTGTGTCTAATGACTTTCATTTGCTTTAAACACAGGTAAGTCATGGATAAAATCCCATTACCAAGCCTCCTACTCCTCCCATAGCGCGACGCGAGCGGCTTCTACGTCTCTCAGTCAGACCGCCTCAACCGGCCCCACAGCAGCAGGCGGGACGAACAGCCCTTCTCCTGCTTGAGACATCGGTTGCCATGACTCTATTTTTGTGGCATTTCTCAAAATAATACAACCTGCAAAATGATTTTTTAGCAGTAAATCGGTCCAAATGTTAGAGCCATGAGTCGTCCATCTGCTTGGACGGGACTGCAGCAAACACTGAGGCCTTTTTTTTAGGAACAATAAGGCACAGTGGGAAGCTAAAGATGCCAGAGATAACGTCATAAATAATGTAGTTAGTGAGAAGAAGAAGCTGAGACATTCGGCCACTTATATCCAGCAAGAAACGTCTTTATAAATAGGCGCCACAGCCTCCTATCACCATGACATCGGACACCACATGTCATAAAAATTTGTTGTAGGTTGTGCCTTTAGGCTGTATGTTAGAGATGTTCATTACGCTGCTATTTCTGTCCTGTTTGTGCACTCTGTCATTCGCCTTAATTTGTCACTCTCTTGTTAGTCCAAACTGTGGCAAAAACACAGGAAGAAATGTGCAGGGAGGGGCGTGTGACAAATGCTCTTGGCCGGACGGGGTCACAGTTACATGTTTTCTTTTGTTTTTTTTAAAACCGGTGAGCCACCAGGACGCCATTTTTTGAAAGTTAAACTATCTATCAGTCTGTTTATCTGCTTGTCTCTTCATCCACCCCGACGATGCAGAGTCCTCTATCTAACCCTGCTCATAATCAGATAAGCTCTATGCAGCATTTGCTGTTTTGGCTGACCACTCAGGCTATATGTGTGTGTGTGT
>JBAJHX010000033.1:20549429-20577035 GCA_037176925.1 Amniataba percoides
GTTGTTTCGCGTTTGTGTCGCATAACAACACATATCGGCGGAGTTTCGGGCCGCCTCGCTGTGAAGACTCCACCCACGCTGAGGGGGAACTTTTTCTAATGGAAACACAACCGTGCCAAGGCGAGCCGAGTCGAGGCGAGCCGAGTAGGTACTATCAGGTACTAGTAGAAAAGCGGCACAAGTGACATCTGTTTGAGTGACAAAGCCCTCTAGTGGCCGTGATAATGGTGGTTAGTTGACGTCTGGAGGAGGTTTGATTGGACAGATGAGGGGACTTTAAAATGTTAAACTGCTGTTTGTTCCCTCTTTCAATGAACTCCAATCGTCATCTCTTTCACACCTGGACAAGTTGTTTTTTGTGCCTGAGCGCAACCAAATCTCTGCGATGGTTGAATCAGATCTAAAAATGCTTCTCTGTGTCATTCTGTAGGTCATGCAGAACGTATTTTATCACTTAAATGGTTGGACCTGTTAAAGCTGAAGTCCATAGGACTGAGAAGAGGGTGGACATTTGTTCTTTTGTTGGTCGTTTTCTTCTTCTGCTTTCTGCTATTTCGCTTCTCAGAAGTTGTGTTGAACTAATTGGCTTCACACAGTTTTGAAAGTGTGAACAAACCCCACTCATGACATTATAAATTAGATATAAACTAACACTATAAATTAGATATAAATCATACAATATTTTAAGATAAGTCTGAACTTCCCACAGTCGCAGTACAAAGGAAGACGTGCACATGCTCAGGATTGAACCCAGGACCGGTCAAGCTGCATCCCCCTGAGTCTGCGTCTCACAGAGCCTTTACTGCAGCTCGCCGTCACTTTTCAGGGACGGAGAAAAGCAGCAATGTCTGATGTCAGTTTTTAAAGGCTCAAAGCAGTAATTTCTGTACGTTTCTATAGATATTTTGAACGTTGATGGCAGAGGTTTGAAAGGCTTGATTTAGTGCTCATTTGCCAGAGGGACAGCAGGGGCTTTAATTCAGCGGGAAACAGTAGATGATAATACACATTTTCATTATGGCATTCAGCAGGCCTTTATTACTTTGGATGCAAAATGACATAATTAGATTAAGATAAAGGGCAGGTTGTCAAATGTAATTAGAGGGTATATCTGGCCATAATGGATGAACATGTAAACAACTGCGGTCCCCCTTTTTTGCACACAGTCTCTTTGTTTCAGGATGTCTGGTATGCAGACAGATTTAAATTACTCAGTGTTTGCATATACTTAAAATTCGTAATGCACGCTAACTTCTCCACGTATCTCTTTTTTTCTCCTCTTTTTTTTATTTTTAATTCTGAGGCGAGTGCAAGGGGATGGTGAGCCGGGAACTAAAAGAGGAATTGATTTGTTTCTCCTCTTCAAAGACAGAGGAATTTCATGGCTTTTTTAAAGCTTATATGGGCGCTCACCTTTCACACCGGTGCTGAGTGAGGATAAAACTGTTCCACCGATTTTCACCTCAGAAAGTGACCGGACCAGAAAACATTAACAGAGATTTTTCTTTTTTGGGAAGGAAAAAGAACATAGTAAAACAAGCCCAAACTTTCCAAAGTAGACTAGATACTGAAGGAAAGTATTAATATGACGGATGATGTGATCAATTGGGGTCAAACTCACTGATGAAGGAAAAGAAGTGTAAAGCAACAAGGAGATTCGCTCGAGAGGCAGTTTTTCATCCCAGCAGGGTAAATATGAAGCTGTGTTGCCCATCTAAAGCTGTTCGAAGCTCCTGAACATGTCTGCAATATCTATAAATAAAGAGGCAGTCTGTTCAATACATTAAGCTCCCTCTTACTTATTTAGCTTATTTTTCTTATTTTCAAGTGCACGGTACGATCAGTCATGTCATTCATACATTTATCCCATGCCTTAAAAAAAAATCACCTATAGCCGTTTTTGCCTCATGTTCTGATCCCCGTCTGTCAAACTTATTGATCGAAAACCTTCAGCGTCAATCTTTCAAGACGCATCTTCGCCCCGTAATGACACGTGTTTATGGAAAGATTTGAAGTCGTGGCTCTCTGATGCAGCTTTAATGCTGCCTTCGCCGTGCCTTTGACACATACTCGTTTATTCATCGGCAGTTGGGTAGCTGTCAACAGGCACTCCAGGGTAAAGTAAAGTAATGCAAGATATATAGTGAGGGGTGTCAGGTCATGGGTAAACTGAAAATTACATACAGACATGACTTGTTAGAGTATCATTTTGTTGAAAAAGACATGCTTTGGGGGCTGATTTTTCCTGAGAATCCATTTACTTTAGAGAATTCTATAAGGCGGCAACGGACCGTGGAAAGCACAGTGTAAAATAACTCTATGGTAGGAGATAAAGTGGGTTTTTTAATCCTTGGATAGCAGAGAAAAAGAACAGTAAACCGAGAAATGATTTAAAGGGGGTGAGCAGTATTTCTCTTTTGAAATTCAGACCGAAAAGGCCCCAAAACTCCCCCCTTAAACCTCTGAACGACAGCCATCTCTCAGCAGGCGTGGCGTTTACATTAATGTATATCACGCAGAGCTTTTGAGACTGAAACATTGCATGTTTGTGAGGCGTGCAGTGTAAACGCCGTGCGCGGCCGCCACAATGAGAGCCTGCAGTCTCGTGTTGTAAACATTCAGCTGAGGCTGCACTTCTGAGAGTGGAAAGACGATTCTGTAGTTGAACACGCTGACCCACAAACCCCAAACCGAAAGGGAATATTCGCCGTGAGCAGGGCCACCCACAGGACACACACACACACATGCATGATAGTACAGGACACCAGGACATATTGAAAACAACAGAAACGCAAGAAGAAAATCAATTTGAACTTAAATGAAGACTGCAAGAGCATGCAAAATAAAAAGACTCAGAGAGGAGACGGCAGATCTTTTCCCCTCTTCGCCTCGATGATGTCACTGCTCAGTTATAAAGTATTAACACCTCTAACTGCAGGCACACGGGCAAGGCTGCACACTGCACTATTTTAGACATCTGTGTGTGTGTGTGTGTGTGTGTGTGTGTGTGTGAGAGAGAGAGAGAGACACATATCAGTAGAGCAAGTGAATGTGTGCTGTGCCTGACTGCAGATTCGTGTGTGTAAGTGTGTTGTGTGTTTGCAAAATTGTGTTAGTAGAGCCGCATTTGTGTGTAATTATAGTTAGTGTGTGTGTGTGTGTGTAAGGCTGATTCAGTCATGACTAAGGATATTTAAGCCTCAGTTTAGCTGTTTCCGTCTTCCGCGTGATTGAACTTGAGAGAATGAACTGCACACAGCTTTACCGACTGTGCGACAGGAGAGTTATTTAAATTCTGCTGCTGCGAAACCGTCTCTGTAAACGTACCGACACACACGCATGGACTGAGTTCAGGAGTAGCCTCGGTGCTGATGATGATCTTTGTAACCTATCGAATGGGAAAAAACATTGGACATCAATTGGAATTCAATTGATGGATGGGCTAAATGTTCAATATTGTCACCAAAACTGTGGATTTACGTTTCTCGCTGTCAATTAACTCGCTAGTTGAAAAGACGATTTGCCTCCTGAATGTCTTCACTCATCGTGGCCCCCAAGAGAGGGCAGTTAAAATACAAAGAAATGCCGTTCACTTTTCTTTGCACTGGGTACAGATGACTTTTTAATAAATTACTTTTAGTTTGGCCCAGCCGCTCAGCAAAAGATCAACGTGCCACAGGCAATATGCTGCTGAGTGAAAAAAAGATCATTGTGCAACTTAAGATCAGCTGAAAAATGTCCAATTCATCGCACGATTGAGAAAACGGTTCCACAAAAAAGTGCTTGATGGCAAAACTACAACACAAAAGCTTGTCATTGGCGACAAAAGGTACCTGAGGAGATATGAAAGCTTTACTTTGCAAAGTGCAGGGAAACAGTTTTTTTTTAAATTTCACTTTTATTCAGCGTCGACTAAGACGTTTGGATGAAACCTTCCAACTGCAGTTTTATAAAAATGCTCCTCCACCTTGTTCACCACTCACCCGCCCACACACGCTCTATATAAAGCACACAGGTGTCATTTTCACATTTTTTAATATTTTTGATGAACACCTAATAGTTTGATGTCTTCTCGGATAAAATGAGCCAACTTGACTGCCGCTGCCAGACGCCGTCGTGCTTCATAGAGTCAGATAATCTACTCCCTCATTCTTGAGATCTTCTTCGAGACACGATGCAAGACATTTCTTCGTGATTGCTCTTTATGAATTTGTCCTCGCTCATCAAACAACCCGATGCCGCTTTGATTTTCTGCGCCGTGGATGGAAACAAACTGCCCGCGATGGTCAAATGACATTTTCGGGATAATGTACTGGTTCGAGCTTTTCGGGCTTTGATGTGGAATCCAGCCAGCTCCCCTCAGACAAAAAAAAAAAACATAAAAACACGCACACATATCTGTCTCTTCGTTCTCGTGTTTTGGTTATGTGCAGTGAGGCCGCCTGAGTGATTACACAGGGATTACGGACTGGGCTTTTAAGGGCATGCTTGTTTGTTTTAGCTTGAGCCTGAAGGATACCAGGGGCTTTACGGGGATGAAAAAGAGCGAGGCACATGTTTGGTTTTATTCTTTTAACCTGTGTCTCAAGTTTCCCCCGCACTTTACGTCTTCCTCTGTCATATTTCACATTTTGCCACATTTACTATGTCTGTGTATTAACCCTCTCTCCTCTCATTTCTCTGCCTCCCTGTGACCCCCCCATCCCACCAACCCTGCTCCCTTAATGGAGGGCTGCAGCAGCCAATCGGTGGCTTGGGATTATCGCACAGTCTGCGATAATTGAATTTGGGCTGTCGGCACGGTAACTGAGCTGGGGAAATTGAGGGACCGTCTTGGAGGGGAAACGGAGGCGAGGGAGGGATGGAGTTTCATTTGGAGATAGAGAATCACGGGGAGATATAGAGAGAGAGACGGAGAGGAGAAAAGAGATCCGTCCATCCGTTCATATTCCTGTTTATTCTCATTCGGCTGCATAACGAGGCCTGACCCCGTCCAGAGAAGAGAAATACTCTCAAGCAAAGTTGGAGGGACGGAAATGAAGCTAAGGGATAGCGATGCAAATCAGAGTGACACAGTAAAAAAAAAAGTTAGTGAGGGAAAAATGGGTGGAGAGGGGGGCAAAGATGGAGAATTTAAAGAGAGAGATCTGGAGACGTGGAGCGAGGGAACAGAGAGCAGCCTTGTGTATGAGTTAGCGGCGAGGAGCAGAGCTGCATAGCAATCACTTGTTTGCCATGCTTTAATCAGCCAGATAATGCTAAACATTAGCTCGCCTCCTACACTCTAGACTCATTTAATCAGGGGCCTAACTCCGCGCATTAGCCTCCTCTTTATACGTCAGCGTCTGCAGCAGCGTAAGGGCAGAGGAAAGCAGACTTTCAATGGATACGTCTGAGAGAGAGGGGGAATGCAAGAGACGGAGCCAGAGGGAGGCCGAGGAAGAAAAGCCACTTTTGACTTTTACCCTCCTTTATTAAAACATGTCCACCAGAAGAAAAAAAGAAGGCGAGTTAGAAGTAAAGAGAAAAGACAGGCGACTTGTTTTGGTGCTCTGGAGATGCAGTAAACACGGGGAGGGTGGGAGGAAGGGGCTCACGACTTTGAAGCCAAGTGAAGAAAGAAACACAAAATAAAAAAGAGGGGTGATGTTGCCACAGTGGCCGGAGCTAACACACACCGGTTCTAATGAAATGCTGCTTTAGAACATGAATTAAATCTTTTATTTATAATGCAAATTAAAAAAGAGCTGAAAGGTGCAGCACAAAAAAGGACAGGATAAAGTTACAGAAGAAGAAAAATACAGAAATTTAGGCAGAAGTGAGCACATTGGAGGAGATAAAATGAGAAAATTATAATTAAGATTTTAAGATTCATTAACTTCATAACATTTCATTAACACTCAATCATTTCTTCCAGTGGATTTTATATTTAACTTTAGTAACTGGCTGCTTTGACAAGCTGACATTGAGGCGGTGTTGGCCGGCGTAAAGTAAGTTTATCATCCAAACAAACTGGGTCGTGATTGGTAAATGTAAAATGAGGAATTGACTTAATGCTCGTTAAACAATCCAAAAATGAATAAGTATGGAAATGCACGTTTTCTTTCTTTCAGTCGGGGCACTCCTGAAAGATTTAAAGATGCATGTGTAGTTTAGTTTGGAGGTGCGAGTCCTGAACACTGGAGCACATGAACGTGTCCCAGAGTTCACGTTTGACATAATGCTAACACGGGATGAAGCTCGGGGAAGCGGAGGGAGTCAAACCAATGAATCAAAGCGGGCGGCGGAGATGCAGAGCTCGTCGTTGCATGCGGGCTGAGCGCGTGCCGAACGTTTTATAATTGTGACAAATAGGTTGTGGACATACGTGGCTGGAGGGTGCATGGAGCATAAAAGCACTTCTGTGCCTGCCCGACTGCACGACGAAGCTCCTCGTCGAAGGAACCGTTCTAAGATCCTGATGTGGCTTCGTGAAATTTTGTGCAGAACCAGAGCCTGTATCAGTAGAAATGAAAGTGGAGTAGAACGCGTGCATTCATTTTGGGTTCACCGGTTTTCAAAGGGTTGGTTCTGCATAGAAAACCTGTACAGTGCTGGCTCGACCCCCGTTGTTTTGCTCCACCTCTTTACATTTCGATCTCTCCTCTATCTGTTCCTCCTCCCTCTCCTCTTCTTATCTGTGATGGCACGTCACGGCTGGTTAGACAGTGATGTGAACTAGGCCAATGCTTTCTGATTCAAACAGCGGGAAGCAGCCTCCTGCAATTTACATATGTGCCGTAACACACACACACACACACACACACACACACATACACACACACACACACGCACGCACACACACACACAGATAAAAGTATTTTCTACACTGGCGACACTTTGAACATTCATCACATACAGCACTTTGGATCGAAATGACACAACGCGTATTGAAACAAGATTTCTGGCAAAGGCATAAAACTGCTTCCTGACCAGTGTCGGCTTTCTTGCAACACAAAGCCGACATCTAAGAAGGAGAGCGAGAGAGCGAGAGGAGGCATGCAGACGATAAACACCCTCTCAATACACACAGAAACACACACACAAGCAAATCATGCAAAATGCCATTCTCACACACTCACCAGACGTGGGAGATTAGGCTGCTGACAAAATATTGACTATTGGATTTCACAGCATAAGTATCATTCTGTGCATAGCAACTTTCTCTCTTTCTCTTTACTTAATCTCCCCTCATCTTATTCTACCCTTCTCTCTGTCTAACTGCCGTTTTCTACCCCCCCACACCCATTCTTCGCACACACAGACACAGCATGGCCTTTACCGCTTTCTACCTCAATTCATTCCAATTAGAAAATATTGACAGGGGCTTGCTGCTGCTGCACACTGGAGAAGTCCCCCACAAAAAAGATCCCTAACTAGGTGCCTCCCTACTAAAAAAACACACTTTCCGTCAAGACATCCAAAAAATGTTTTCATGCTGTTGCGTTTGAGAAATTGGCAGCCGCGGCCTATTTTGCATTTAGTAGTCGCAGTCGATGGGGAACCAAAGTATTTCATTCTTTAAACCGCGTGCAAGCTGTTTAGTTTTCACTCCTCAGTTTCTCTTCAATTGTTCTATTACTTTAACAAAGGTTAACTTATTTAAAGGAGATCGGCGTTCTGCAGGAGGGTGGCTCTTTTTTTCTTTTTTCTAGTGCCTATCAATGGGGATCTGAAAGTATTTTACTTAACTAGATGTAAGTGTTTTCCAAATTGGTCGAGTCGCAGTTGCCAGCTCTTAGTTCCTGCTGATACCTCTCACGTTCTTGGAAACAAACTTTTTGAAGTTGTTATGAATACCAGCCACTTTCTCACTTAACGTGATGTTTAATACATAACATGTCGGGTGTATTTGACTCCATTTGATGGGGCGTTTTCTGGTTTTTAGCTCATCCATAAGATCATATATAAACATTAAACAAGATAATTAAAAAAACTCAATATCTTTATGGCTGAGGTGGAAAAGTAAAAAGAGCTGCCCCAAATCATTACAGGCCTCCATTACATCAAAAAGCCTGAAAACTCAAGAAGCGGTTCATGAAAAGTCAAATTGATTCCTAAAAAACAACACAAATGCCACCTTAAGTGAGGAGGAACTGGTGCTCTATTAATAATGAAAGCTAGTGGACAGAAGCACTGATTCATGTAATATTTTGCTGAAATTTCAGAAACTGTCTCCACATATGTGCGATATTTTAACGGTGGCATAACTTATGATTTTGCACAATGTCTTGTTGCTCTCCAGTGGTGTTAATGCAGCTTTTAGGGCATCGGTGCAGCAAACTGTTTGCTTGTTCCCCGCTCGAGCTGATGGTAGGCGAATTTGCTTTTCAGGCATTTGAGCTGACACTGTAGATCACTCCGGATAAGTGCAAGTCAGTATTTATGAATCCCGCCATCGCAAATAGCCAGGAGACAAAGAGGCTCATTCCAATACCTCGACACTCTTCTCTTCAAGGGAAATATTTTGCCTTCATCAATAAATAACGAGCAGCGAACTCCAAACTTTACAGCGGTTGCCAACGCCGGCGAGCCGCCAAACACCCACAGCTCCTGTATCAGACTCTCAGTCAATCAATTTGAGGGGTGAAAGGTGTGTTTTGGTTGTCAATGGGGGGTGGTGGAGGGGGGGCAACGCTTTGTTTGTGTTGAGATATGAGATCCCTTTTAAAAACAGCATCAGTAATTAAAGATTAAATCAGTTTTCCATCTGTAAAAACACAAAATGGCACGCGTGTGGCCATTTGATTTAATCACAGTTTTCACCCTTAAATCGATGCTGTTGTTGAAGTAAAATATGTTTGTTTCCTCCAGATTATCAGGGTCTGTTGGTGAGATAATAGTTGATACAAAAAGCCTAGAAACATTTGACAGTTCTCTTTCTCTCTTCTTTTGTGTGTAATGTCCCTTTAAATGAGGTTTTGGTTTTCCACGAGGCTGGTTAACGTGTGAAAACCTCCTGTGTTCTCCGTGTGTGTGTGTGTGTGTGTGTGTGTGTGTGTGTGTGTGTCTGCTGTGTGCATGCTGCTGGCTAATGTGTGAAAACCACTTCTGTTTTCTTTAGCTGTAACCCCCTACTGAGCACAGGCCGAATAGACACACACACACACACACACACACACACACACACACACACACACACACACACACACACACTCACACTCTCCTGTGTTTTTCCTGCATCTCCTCTCTCAGCAGGACTCCTCTCTTCATCCATCTCCTGTCATTATCTTATCCCTCACTGATGACCGAGTGAAGCATGTCTGCATATGCATGTGAGTGTGTGTGTGTGTGTGTGTGTGTGTGAGTGAGAGGGTGATAAAGAAAACGAGTGAGTAAACACAGACGCTGTGATCACCCTCCTTATTAATGTCCATCAGAGCCGTTACTCTTTTCTCCTCCTCTCTCTTTGTCCGACCCTCTTTACATAGTTGCTTCATCAACGTGTACTTTAAAGTACATTTAGCCCCCCTCGTTTCTTCAGAGCTGTTTATTTTCCGGGCAGTGAAGAAGTAAAGCTGCACGTCTCCAGGCAACTGCACTGGAGCGTTGCCTTGCTCAAAGGTACTTAAATGGTAATTGTAAGATTTCCCGGCACACATTGTCCCAGATTGTCAGAGTCAAAGAAAAGCTATGCAACAAAGAAGATGCTTTCACTGTCCAATCCTAAACTTTCTTATGACAAAGATTGTTTCTTTCTCATGTTAGAAAGAAAACCGTGCTGATTAGTTTAAAATCAATCACTGATACTGTTGTAAAGACGTGTTTGGTGAGAAGTGAAGCAGGCATTTTTCCCATAACGTCAAATGTTCATGACAGAAGGTTAAAATGAATCTTTAAGTGTATTTTATCATAATATTAGTGCTCATAAGCTTTGATTTGATCAGATTTGAGGTTCAACCCACGAACTGAGATCAGATTTTAATTCAAATGTCTCTGAATCCTGATTGAAGTGTGTCTTTTTTCAACACATATTTCAGGGGAAACAACCAAATCAAGTCCATCTTCATCTTGAAATTGCGTGTTCATGTAGATTCCCATGAGTCACTGAAAGAAAATAAGTTTTCAGGGCCCTTCAGCCTCTTGGTGTCATACCACCATTATCATGTGTATTTTGAATGAAGTCTTGCAGCAGATTCCCACTTCAACACATCCGTAAACACAAGTGCGATCGTGCAAGCGACTGCAGAAAAAAAAAAGCCCGTTCATCTGATTCTCATTTCTGTTCCGGCGTCATGAGCTTCGATTGTGATTGCTCACAGCACGGCTCGGCGTGTGTAACCCAACCACTTACAGGAAGTGTGAAGCGGAGGGGAAAGGAAGTGGCATCAGATGTTCTCAGCGTAGTAGTTTATCACCAGCAGGGAATAATTACACAGTGGGAAAAAAAGAGAAAAACAGCATAAATAAAGCTGGCATTGTTACAGATTTGATCATCTGAGTGAACCACAAATCAAGCAAATCAGCTTCTCTGTGTAAACACAGCTTTAACATGCGACGTGGATCTATACTGGAGATACTTTGCAGCTCTGAAGTGGGAACCGCTGACAACTTCTGGGGCGAACTTCACGCACACACATGCAGAAATCCCGTAGATCCAACCCCGTGGCTTTGTTTATTCTTTAATTAGAGAATAGCGCCTTTATCAAGAAGAGGCTTCTGTGTGGGATGCCACCGCAACAAATAATTAATGAGGTGATGAATCAGACGGACGCGGCGAGGTTCACATCTAGAGCAGCTAACAGCAAGGCGCCGCCAAATTGTGCTCGCACACACACGCGTACGAACACGCAGACTTATTAAGAACAACAAACAGCAAGACGTCTCGGGGTCAAAATCAACAGTTACGCTCAGACGGGAGAGAAGAAGGGGAGGAGAGTGTGAAGGCAGAAATAGAAAGAAAAAAGTGTAGGATATAAGATAAAACAGAGATTCTATCCATCTGTATGGGCTTGTTCAAAGGATTGGTATATCAGGAGTATAACACTTTTTTCTCTTTTTGCACGTGCGTGATTTTTTTATGTGATTGCATGCGGCGTGTTGTAATTTTAACAGATGTATAATTCAGCGGGAGAAGGTGATCACTGTGACTCATAACCAATCACAGTTGCATCCAGGAGGAAAGATTGGAAGATTAAAATTTGATGTGTGAATACACCGGTACGCCTGTGTTTCTTTTGAAGAAAGGACGTATGCGAGGCGGGCAAAAGAAAAAAACGGTGGGAAAGGTCTCATCCGAAAGACTCACTGTGTTTGCTTCATTGTCTCTCTTCCTTAATAAGAATAAGAATCACATCGGCACAGCTCTGCGTTATTTTCCAGACTTTGAAATTTACGAACCAGACCAGTTTCTTTCAAGAATCTTAAATCAAAAAAGACTTTCAGCATTTTAGCTCTGTCCATACAGAGCTACCCTGTGGAGAAATAGAAGACAGATGTGTGCATCCGGCACATCGAGGGTTACGTTAAGGACAAGATGCTTCTGTTTGCATGAAGTATTTAAGCCGTCTATTCCTCGTTCCAATAAGGCAGCTCCCAGTGGGCAGCAGTTAATTGCCACTTTAGATGGCTCAAATGAGAGTGCAAATTAGATGAGACTATTCAGCTGACCTCAACTTCAATGAATTTTTTTTAAAACATACTGAAAGCATTATGTTAATGGCTTTTTAAGAAATCTATTAGATCCTTTTTTTTTGGATTCTCTGGTCAAAGTTACTCTCCAATCAGTAATCCATTAATGGATCGGCTCTTGAGGACGCGGCTTCGACCGTACACGTATTGTCTCGGCTTACTTCGGCGGATTTGTGCATTCCCTTTGGGTGACAATTAGCTCACAACAAGCGCTTGTTCTCCGGGGCTCAGGGGACAATTAGCGAGCAGCGAGTTAGCAATTTGTCATATTTGTAACACAATAGCACAACACCACCACCCACCGTGGAATTGGTTGAGTTATGAAGCTGCCATGTAGATGCTCATAAGCAGCTTTCTCTAACGCTCACATACACACGAGTGAGTATATAAATAAAAAAAAAGTTGACAAAGATGACAAGCCAATGTAAAATCACTAAAGCACCCCTGTGTGCGAAAGTCCAGACCCCCAGGATTTCTATGTTAAGTATGAATAGGGCAACACATGTGTTTGGAGAATGAATCTATCTCTTTTTATTTATTTTTCCCCCCCCATTCAAATTCATCTTTGCGTCGATATTTTCTGCAAGACACAGAATATATTCCAGCACGGTGCACAAGCGATTAGCATTCATCCCTCCTCGCTGCAGCCACTGACTGTGAGAAAATGTCAGGCCGCTGCTCCTAAAAGGTAAAATGCCAGAACCGCACGGGTGTCAATTGGAAAATCGAATCAAAAGTTGATATTGTTTTCGAGTCTCACGAGGTGTGAGAGAGGCGGTGAGAGCACACGAGGCATACTCCACGTTTTTACCTGAAGTCAGCGTTTGTCTGATGAGCTTCGGTTTTACATGTGTTAGTCTGTCTGATCCACGAGCACAGCGTCGGCAGTGACAGATGGATGAAGAAAATGCCTTACTTTGCCAAAGGCCCCGTCATTTATAGTAGAACATCAGCACAATTTACTCCATTTAGCTTTTTAATAAGATTATGTTCATTACAAATGTCTAATGAAAACATATTCTCTCACATATTGTTATTTTCAGATCAGAGAAAACACCTCAGTAGGACCTAAAGTCACTGCAAGGTAAAAATACAGCAGAGAAAAAACAATTTCACAGCAGCTTACATATTTTAAATGAATGCAAATGTGAAGTTTTACAGATTCTGCTAGTGAAAAAGTACCTCTGCCTCCTGCATGTTAACTTTCTTCCTTCATGTTGGGTTGAGAATATTTTCAGTATTAAAATGCAGTCATCTGTGCTGGTGTCCTGTCTTTAAAAATGACTATTTTTAGCCACTGCAGCTGGATACCTTGATTTCAAGGCAGCTGACTAAATGTGCCAGTGACACGACGGCAACAACAAACAAGCTGACGAAAAAATCTTCATATTGGGATGATTCATGTTGAAAATAATCAGTCGGTTATTTTGTGTTTGATACCACCAGTTCAACAATCCTAAGCATTAATGACTTATCACATATTTATAACTCATGATGATAACGAAGATTTTGTGCCTGTTTACTGTTTTCTTGAGCTTAGTGTGTGATGATATCTGGACTGAAGAAATCAGAATCAGTTTTAATGGACCTGATTGGGGGAAAGTTCACAGTTTGGACCAACATAAACACTTTGTTCATGTTTGGGGAGCTTTGTTGTCATGGTTGCAGTAATAAATGTAGTTACGACTGTGGGCACGTTGTCTGTGATTTCTCACGTTAAAGTCATTTTAGGGCACTTTTACTGAAACAAGCGATGGTGTTATTGCTCTCAGGAGGACGGCCTCACAGTTCAGAGGAGGGTTTTCTGTCTGTTTTTTGTTGCTCTGAATTAAAATTTTTTGTTTTGCTCTCCGGTGCCACAGTTAGTGCTCGCTGCAGCTTTATTCACAGGAGAGCTGGCACAAGAGGCAACCGGGCTTTTGCCATCTGTAAGAATGCACAAAGTATCATTTGAACAACTCTGAAGAAAAGAAAACACAACACGCTGTCATGAATGTTTGGGACATATATTTTTTTTCTCTCTCATTTGCATCATCAGATTTGGACAGCAGCTGGACCACAGCACACAAATGAGACGTTTTACCGCCTGGCCTCTGAAAGAGTCTTGATATTTGACTTCCTTATTGTGACACAAACATTCCTGCTGATGCTCGGCTCTTAACAAGAGTACTTAGGAAGAAATGCGCGTCCTTAAAACGAAGAAGGATCGTGTAAACAAACTGTTTTCTCTCTGTCTGGCTCCATCTCCTCTTTTACTGTCCGCCATTGAGTAACTTCACTCTCGCTGTTTGGCTTTGTCTCTATCTTTCACTCTCTCTCCTTTACCCTCCCACCCCCTGTTTTTTACTGTCTCCCTCTCTCCAACCATTTAGTAGCCCTTGACTCTCTCTCTCTCTCTCTCTCTCTCTCTCTTTCTGTTTGGCTTTATCTCCATCTCGCTCTGTCTGGTGATGGATAGCTCAGGGTGAGGGCCACTGACTTTAGTTGGACGGAAAACAACTGGCTTCTCCCTCTCGCCCTCTCTCTCTCTCTCTCTCACTCACACACACTCTGACACACACACACACACATACTCTGACAGACGGTGCCCCTGGGTGGTCCTGTCTGTGTGTTTGTGGTCAAGCCAGTTATCTGAGTGATTGACAGGCAGCTGGCATCCAGCTGCTGTAGATATAAACCATAGAGAGAGAGAGAGAGAGAGAGAGAGAGAGAGAGAGAGAGAGAGAGAGAGTACAAATCAGCATTCTTCTCTTCTCTTCTGTAGTTTTTGCTGCAACATTTCTCAGCAGCAGTGTTTGCTAAGTCAGTTTCTGGTCCACGCCCGGCGTAGTTAAGCATCTGTGTACGACGCATGTGAATCACATCAGCGAGAGGAAGTCAAGACATTATTATTTTCCATTTTCAGAAAAATTGAGGGAAGCTGAGCTGACAAAATATTTAATTTTGTGAGATCAGATATGAAACTTTATTGGTTAACTTTATGAGTGAAAGTCTCATTTTTAAGCTCAGTCTTTTCTGTAATAAATTCCTAAAGGATTTGATTGACTCCTCTACTCTTAAGATCTCCTAGATCTGGAGGCCTTCACCTGGCATGCTGTATGTGGCCTTGTTTCTGACAGCTGTGTGTATATATATATATATATATATATATGTGTGTGTGTGTGTGTGTGTGTGTGTGAATGGTCATGTGATTGCAATCAGTGCATCCTGTACAGTCAATCAGCCCCTGCTATGTCCATGGTCATCATTGTGATTCTTATGTAACCAGGTCATTGCAAGTTGAAGATCAAATGGTGACACACACACGCACACACACGCACACACGCACACACACACACACACACACACCTGAAGCAGATACACTCTATGGAATCAATTTAGTCTGACTGCCACTTCTTAAAACACATCACAGCTTTGAACTGATTGAATCTACAGCTGAATTTTGATCAGTGATTCTTTAAATTCTGTTCACATATGAACTCATTCTGCTTTTTTTCCCCAGCTTAGATGACTTATGGTATATTTGGAGAATATATTCTATAACCCCGGACCTCTGCACAAAGTTCACGTTCTCAATTTTGTATACCAGTATTGTGTTTGTATTGCCAAGGAAAACCAATATCGTCTTTCACGGAGAAATAAAAAAATGCTTTATTGTCTTGAGATGCAGCCAAAACAACAATGTTTATGTTATAAAATCCTAAAAAAAATACTGTTTTTCATGTCCCCAAAATGTTTGGCCCATGAGGGATCATTTGAATAGATCTGCTTTATCGCATTTCTAAAGTATTTCACATTGCAAAATCCTTTTTTTTTCAACACTTTCACTTTTATTTGACTCCTTTTTTCAAATCCAAATGATCTTTTATGCATTTGCCTTCCTCAGAGCATCTTAAAACGTTTCTTTGGGACACTTGTAAATCAGCAGTGCTAACTCAGTAGCAGAACTTAATTCACCAGGGAGCAATTATGAAAAATGGAAAGTTGACTCGTAACACATGACAGCATTTAATTCCAACTTACGCCGCCAACATGTCAGAAAACTGTCAGCATCACCAACAAAGTGAAAGTTGGCGCAAAAGTGAAGTTCTGTGGGACGCAATGTGGTTGCAGTTACAGGGATCAGAGCATGTGACACACTGATGAAGAAATGGGAATGAAGATGGATTAAGCGTTGCAACAAGTGACTTAAAACATCCCATATTCAAATGATGAGGTTCAGATTTTTTTGTATCTCTGAATTTATCTGAATCTTCTGATTTCACCTCATCAGTATTAAGTAATATAGAGAGGTTTGCATCTTGACTTCTGTGTGTGGTTTGGTTCAAGCAACAAAAACATTTTGGTGAATGTTGGGGAGGTTAAATGTCAGTAGATTGAATGCATCCTACTTCCTGCTTTAAGACATTTTTGGCTTTTTTCAGCATTAAACAAAGACGTCGATATCCTTCCTAACCTTTAGCAAGTACATTTAGTGCTTAAACATTAAGAACAGGAGTAGATATTGGAAAAACTAATGAAAGTATGTCAGTGAGTGCTTTGCAAATATGCTCAATATAAGCAGAAACCCATCATTATCTTCAAAACTCCTGCTTTATTTGTCCTCAGGATCAAGTTTAAAAATACAACCCCAAGATCTTTATTCATTTTTCTGTACTAAGGCTGTTTGTGCAGCGTGGATTGACATATATTTCCAACACTGAGCCAACATTATGTATGCGTGATGTTTTTAATACTAACATACAGCCAGTATGCTTCTGTTAGCACAAGAAGGAACAGACCAACCTGAACAAGAGACGAACAATATTATATAAAACAATATTTTCCATCGTCACATTGGTTCTCCATACATTATCGTCATTGCTGTTGTTCACAGCCAAACTGTGTGTTAGCTTTACACGATAAGACGTTTATTCAATGAGTGACAACTGCAGTAGTCGTGTCAGTTCTGAGTATCTCAGCCAGAGAAACTGCCCTCACCTTTCAATAGGGAGTGAAATGGACAGTCAGAAAAAAAAGAAACAGAAACTACAGTTAAATGCTCTTAAAATAATCGACAATAAGAGACCAGTTCAGTCTAAAACACAATACACAAACCCAACCCAGCGTGGCTGTTAAGTTGTAATTACTACTCCGAAGTAGGTACTGAACATTTGCTTTGAGTCAAAATGTTTGTACAGTGGTGTATTTTTTTTAAATAATAATAAAAAAAACCAGTATTATACTTAGCTGTGTAGTTAAAGTTTGGTTTAACTGACTCTGTATTTGCTGCACACACACAGTCATTGGGCCACTTTTGTGCTGTTTGCTTTTCAGATGCGGGTGAATAAACATTTATTTCAGCCTACTTAGACTGATGTGACTTATGTTCAGTTTCAGGAAATATGAAGAAAACAGGTGAATGAACATTTGCTTTTACAAAGAAAACACGAGAAAACAACAAACATGGTTAGCCAACCTGTCACATGTTATTCTGCATAGATATAAGTTTATAAGAGTTTTATCAAATACGTGCCTGGTAGTGAAAGAGTGTTAATAAAGAAGCTGCTTTATCCTTTTTTATCTTCTTGTTGTCTTCTTGTTTTTTGTCTTGTTGATGTATTCAGCTCCCACATCTATTGATTTCTTTCATGTTTTTTATGGAGGACTGTGAGAATTCATTTTCAGGCAGGTCCAAATACACCAGAAGTTACTGGAAATGAGCATGTAATATTTTTCCAGTTGTGGCAGGTTTTCTCTGTAGTTTCTCACCATTTTACCTTTTACCTGTCTGCATAAACAATAGAAGAAAATTATCCTGCTGTAGAGCTGAAGATTCGTAAAGTCTGACTAAACACCAAATCAGGATGGCCTAAGTGAGTGAGTACATGTGAAAATGAAGTTAATTAGCAGTGTGTAGTAGTTGCGAGCTCTGATCTTCAGCTAAAGTTGATCTCAATACGTTACTGACCGCTGCCCAGACCTCCACGCCCTCGTCGTGCCTCGCTATGCAGACGACATGCTTGTTTCCTGCAAAATCTGCAATCTGAACGTAATTCCAAGGGACGAAGGGCTGGAGGGCAAACACCGCTCGTGTCCAAAAATTACCTGCATGTCATTGCCCATAATTTGCCCTCTTACAGAATTACAGCCTCTATGTAAAGCCGGAGTCATTTGTTCAAGGTGAATTTTACCACTGAGAAATAGTTGTCCTACCAGGTTTCAGGAGGGATTTAGAGCCAAGGAGAAGTTTAGTCTATTCAGTGCTAGCGCCGGATTTACACACATCACTGCACCGGGAGTAAGGGGATGTGTGTGTGGGGGGGAGTACGAGGAGGAGGCGAGAAGAAGGGGAGGAGGAGGAGGAGAGAGGGGTGGAGGTTTTCAAATGTCAGGTCCGGGGAGATTAACAAGCTAGCGAGGGAGGACTGAGCTCGATTCGACTCTCCTCTCAGGCTCTCCTCCCTCTGCCTCCTCGACTCAAACATCCTCTCTCTCTCCAGCACGCCGTCTTAAGGACACCCCATCTCTTTTTTTTTTTACCTCCCCCTTTTTCCTTCCTAAGCATGCACACATTCTTCTGTCATTGCCTTTTCTTTCTTTCAGCCTCCTCCCTCTCTCTCTCTCTTTCTGTCTCTCTCTCGTATTTTAATACCCATACAGTGTGGGGATTTGGTGAATGAGAAGGAAAAGGAGAAAAAAAAAGTCTGAATAAATTTTAGAAAGGGGTTAGTGGTGGGAACAGAAACATGGTCTCTCATTGTTATGCATGAAAAGTCTGTCTGAGAAGGAGGGAAAGGCAGAGCAGAAACCAGAAGCTATGTTTTTTCTTTTTTTAATGCAAATCTATAATTGATTGATAGGGAATAATCAAATTGGGCTGTGAGGGACATTTAACGTAAGGATGGATGCCTCAGTTTCGCATAAGCTCTGTTGAAATGCTCTGCTTAAGTTGAACTTAAGCATGTTCTTTTTTTTTGGTCATTGCCAGGGGAAGGACTGAAGTATAGAGCATGCAAAGTAATACAGAAGCTGGATTACATTAATAAATAGAGCGCCAATGATCGGTTGCCGTCACCCTAAACCTCAATTACTGTCTCAATGAAGGCTTGATTTCACTTCAGCATTCACTCACGTCATGATTTAATGGGAGGGCAGCCGTGAGGGGGAAAAAAAAATCATACAGCACGCGTGGTGTTTAATGATTCTAATCTTCTGATCCAGTCGCCACCTCCCATTAAGAGTATTTTCGAACTTGTATAATTTCTATAACCGCAGTGAAGGAGGAGGACGGACGGACGGTAGTATTTATATTTTAGTTGGTCGAGGGCAGAGCTGCAGTTCAGCCGGAGATTATTTCAGTCTTTGAAAGTTCCTGCAGCTCCGGCTCTCTCTGCGGAGTTGCCCGTCCTTGTTTTCCACGTCTCTACACCCACATTTTCATGCAAATTACATTTTTTTTCATGCAAATAAAAGTATGAATCTCAGCTTTTTTTAAAAATACATATATTGTTTCAATTTGTCTTCTTTAAGGACTCCAATTATAAACTGTGTAAAGTTCAGTGTTTTGTCATCTGCACTTATTAGTTCATTATGTTCTGTCTGAGCACTTCATGTTGCTGGAAATCGAGCTGACGTGATGTTTTACGCTTTACAGAGGGCTTCAGTAATCTCGTGGTTTGTTCGCAGCTTTAGGCTACTGATGTTCTCTGTTACAATCCTAAACATTTTGCATCAAACTGCCTTTATAGATGCTTCAAAGGGGAGCCAGAGGGGATTATTATAGACACGGCACGACTTATGGCAGCTACATGAGGCAAGCAAAACGGGAAATACAAGTCAACCTTGGCCAAAAAAATGTCTCGAGTCTTGCCAGAGCTCATCAGCAGAGGCCTAAGACCTGACCTGGCACACGGTCCGACGTTTGGCAGTCTGTGTACTTAAAGCTCTCTCTGCCACTGAAGGAGGCAGCAGATGAGGCTTTTGAAAAGAAGGAGCTCAGAGACACGGAGCTCGCAGCCAAGGGTGATCAAGCGAGGTTGCAGAGGACGAGGACACCCCCTCTCTCCTCCCCCATCCTTGTGTCCTCGCTCGTGCTAATTGGGATGTGAAAAAGCGATGGATGGAGGAAGTTTAGTGAGTAATACTGCAGGTACAGAAAGCACCTGGATACTTCATGGTTATATGATAATAATGGTGTGCAGCTGTATAAGACAAATATTTGAATAGACATTTTCCCGAATGAGCCATGGTGCACTTGGCACAGAAAAGACGAGAGAGGAAAACACGTTTTTTGGAAGAGCAGGCAGACAATCACTCTTTCATGAATAAACATGGAAAATATGGTAGGTGCAGTTATTTTTGTTTCCCCAGTTGCTTTTCATGTCACTTTCCCATCTGATCAGCGGACAAATCATTGAAACCTTTCAAATAAAACACTTGAAAAACTTCCACCTGGGACACACCTGTTGTTCCTTGCTCAGCTCACTCCTCTGTAAGCCTCCTCGCCTCCTCGGAGACGTGAGTGAGTGATCGGCACATCCCTGACGACGGCGGACCTCCATCGATTTCTGGGTCACAGGCTGCGGGGTGGGAGAGCGAGGACGGGAGGAAGTATAATTAGCTGAAGGGGATGCACCCCCCTGAGAAGTGCGTTAGTGATTTTCTTCAGGCATTGAGATTTTTTTGTGGTCAGTGCCTTGGCTGAGCTGCAGACGTAGACAACAGTGACTTAGTTGAATCTTCAATCATCAAGATTTTTATAACCTTTACCAAAGTGTATTTGTTGCCAATCCTGATATCTGGAGAGAAAGTCCTATAAAAAGTGTGCCCAACATCTGACTTCCTACAGCTCTGGTGCAATAAATAAAGAGTTTCTACCTCTACACATCAGCTATTTAAAAGCATCCTTCTTACTATATATCAAAAAAGAGAGTGGCATATGAAAAACAAACTATATGGAAACACATGATCCTTTAGTGACTATTTAATTCTTCCTTATTTCATTCAGCAAAAGGAACATTAATTTAATGGATACAACTCAAGAAGACGTATTCAGTGTTAATGATTCTGTGGTGTATTCTCTCCTGTGAACTGCTCCCCACTTCATTTCATCTCACATGAAACTGTGATTTTTCTAACCTGAAACCGTGTCTGTGTTTACATGAAAGCTCCTGATTTAACAGTGCGAAGATTGATATTACCAAACTGTGGAAAGTACAAAGGGAGCCGGAGCTCATTATTGAATTTCGAGACTGCTTTGAAGCCGCAACATTATCGAGACAATACGCCCGACACATACTGCATCACATACCATTCATGTAACCGGGACAATTAGTTAATAATTCATACCGCGACAATGCCTGTATCAAAGAAGGGATGCACCCGTGTCAGTGTGTGTGTGTGTGTGTGTGTGTGTGTGAGAGAGAGAGACAGACAGAGCGTGCACACTGGCCCTGAGGCCATGAGCCAGAAACCAGGAAGTCTAAAACAGAGCTGGAAAATGAAGTGCTGCAGAAACTCACCTCTGTTGTTCGCTCCAGTCCCTTGCCTGTCTTCCTCTCTCCTCTTCTTTCCATCTAGGCCTATTCATCAAAAAACAAATCTAAATGATAAGGAACCTTTTCCTCTCACAATTGTGAGAAAGTGTATTGCAAAATTTAACTTGAACATAAAAGATGTATGAATAGAAAAATAAATGACCTGCATGCATCTGCAGAATCACACACAGCTCCTGATTAGTAGTAGAAATATTCAGTTGATTTCTTTTGAATATATATGATATTTTACCTCCACTCCAATAGATCTGACATAACGTCATTCATTTTATCAGTAATGTTATGTGATAAGTTCTCAGAAGAAACAGATTTATGGACCGAAGTAATCAATGATCCAACAGCAAGAGAAAAGCCAAGAAAAACTACAGAAACATGCAGGCAGGATGCTGAAATTAATGTTCAAAGATGGTGACAGCTGGCTCTTAAAAAAAGAAGAAGACACAAATATTAAAAGCGAATCACTAAAATTAGACTCAGTTTCTTGATAGAAACCAAACTAACCATGCTGCCTAAAACAAAAACCTAGTGACTACAGACGCAGAGCACACAACATCCATCACACTTTAAAAGAAGGTCTGGAGAGGCAAGTTTCGACTGGTGATCTAACTTTGGACAGGTGCAGTCTCTGATGTCCTTGGACAGGTAAAGACTTTTTGGCTAGCTATGGTTATATCTACAGTTTGACTAAAACTAATGCACATTCTGCTCTGACTGAAACTAAATAAATACCAGGTGACAACATCCGCTCTGCTCACAGCATGATTTAGTGTTGGCATGAATTAGTGTTCTATATTTAGCAGCGAGTGCTTCCTCATCAGCCTGTCGACAGTTTTAACATTGGGAAGACGCTCACGGTATCTCACAAACACGCACTACGGTCGTGCACACGCATACATCTGTTTTATCCCTTTGAATGACTAATCATTCCTGTTCTCCAGCCACGGTGTGTTTGTGTGTGTGTGTTTGTTTGTGTGTGTGTGTGTGTATGCTTGAAATGTGGATTCAGCAGTCCTGCAACATCTGCAGCCGTCTTGCTCTGACTCTCGCTCTGTCTCTGTATCACACACACACACACACACAAACATGCACTAACCCATCCGCCCCAGCGTGCATGCACATGTGTATAACGGCATATCGGAATATAAACACACACACACACACACACACACACACACACACACACACACACACACACACACAGCTGGAAAGTTCACCAGAGATGCAAGTGGTGTTTTTTTTTAGAGGCACAAGAAATGTAACACAGATGGGGACATGTAAGACGGCGTGTCTGTCTGTGTGTGAGCTCTTCAAAGCAGCTTGATTTTCCAGTTAATGACTGTTCACTTCAAAGCCACACACACACACACACACACACACGCACACGCACACGCACACACACACACTCTGCACAGTGATATGTACAATACAAGAGTTTGGTTGGATGTAAATTGCCTCAAGATGGGTACATGCAAACCTCCGTCCACACACCTCACACATCTCATAAACAGGAATATTTTCCTCTTTTCACACACACAGGTATTTTTTCATGTGCGTTTACACACACATTGCCTCTTGAAGGCATTCAGTCTCTCATATGCATGCTAGACCTTCCCCTCGCCGCGGCCTGCTGTCATGTTAAATAGCCGGTAGCAGCAGCAGGTATGTTTTAGGCCAAGTCGTTGTTTACTACAAGGCTGTCTGTTCATGTTGGGAGACACGGGAGTATGACACAAAGAGACACGGAGGCTGTGGAGGACAGAACGAAAACAGACAAGCCTTCGCTGTGTCCGCGGCGTATGAACCAGAGGAGTATTATGGTAGTACATACAGAAGTACACGTGTCTGAGAGATCACAATAGTTGTGTCGTTCCAGTTATCCATTTACAGTATTTGTAAAGTAGCAGCAAAGTAGCAGAACTGCTCCTAATTAAGTCGAATATGAATTATTAAGAATCAAAATGGAGAGAGAGCTCAAGAGTGATACACTGGTCACATTTGGCAAAAAACACGCAAGGAGGTTTGACTTCAACAAGACACCAAAAACTCCAAAACTGTGGGTCAAATTGGTGAACTTGTCCAATCGCGAGTGTCAAGAGACTTTGCTGGAGATGGGTCAAAAATGACAGTGAAATCACAGTTTAAAACCTCCTCACATCTGTGTTTTCTCGAGTGTCAGAGCCAAAATAACACCGGAGTCAACGCCGCACTTGAAGGGCTCTCATGTTGCTTTGAGGCCCCCCCAAAAACTGCAACTGCTTTCTTTTTTTGCTGAAAATACCCTTGTGTTAGAGTAGATAAATTTGTCAAAGGTTTGATGCATCAGTTGCGTTTGAGTGGTTAAAAAAAATGGTGTAATGAGGGCTGGAGTCATCAAATTTTGAAGAAGCAGAACAGCAGAAGAGGATCAACGGGGGACATCGCAGATCAGAAAAGGACTGAAAAAATCATAAACCTTAAACTGTGATATTCAAGAACTGTAAAAGTCTAAGAATAAGTAGACGGGATAGAAATAAATTGCAAGAAAAAGAATAGTTTCAATGCTGCAAAATCAGCATTCACACCATTTGTGCTTTTTCCACAGCAGGTACACTAAATAAAATGACTTATAATAAAATTTATATCTCATTGTGCCACATATGGAGGGGTTCAGTTAATTCCACTTTAAGTTAGTTTTTCAGGTTGTTCGACAATTCAAACACTGAAAAAAGTTCAGTCTTTTTCTTTTGAGATACATCTATAAAAAAAATACCATGACCCTGTGCGCTGTTCATGTGTGTCGTAAGACTGCTCCTCATGTATTTCTCTTGCTTGCTTTGACTTGAACCCTTTTATTTTATGTGATAATTCATCATGTTGCAGGATGTTGGCATTGCACCTCAGGCATTTGAAGTGAACCCTCCAGAGATGCAGAGGTTGCGTTTCTGCTGTTGCAATGTCTTGAAGGGAGAAGCTGCAGATTACACACAAGCACAAACTCCTCGCAGAGCCCATCTGATACCTGAATGTCATTACCTGCTTTCATCTGCGCCCAGGACACAACAACACCTGTTCGCACTGTTTCCCCCCTGCAAAAAGTTGTCTGCTTATCTAGTTACCTGTCTCACTGCGAGGGCTTTGCTAACAGCCTGCAGAACCGTCACAGTGCTTTGCAGCGATTAGCATCAAATATCAAGACTTGTTAATGGAAATGTGCCATAAAGCTCCACCGAAGAGATGAAATGTGAAACTGTAAAGCAGCTCGGCAGAGAGCAGATTAAATAGAATCGTTTTATTTTTTCTTTTTCCAAAAAGGTCATGAGAACTGCTATTCAAAGTGCTGTAATGTTTATTTTCCTGTCCTCGATGTGGTGGTGAGCTAATCCGTTCCAAGGGTGGGTGGACTGCGGTTTCCTGAGCGGGGTTTTTTATTGTGGACGATGTTGCTCTCAGCGGGAGTGGAAGCTGGTCAATCAATACGCAGCGCGGAGCAGATGATGAAACTGCCTCTCAAAGTGTTCAAAGGAAAAACATGCTTCGCCTTAATAATTTACCGTATTACCCATCCACATTAATGCAACGCTGCTCCGCCTCTTCAGCTAAAATGTTGTCTCATATCCATTTATTCTTTTTAAACCACGTGATTTAATGCAGTTGTGGATTTGATTGGTCGATGTTTTCACAGATCTGCTGCTAATCACTTTTTTTTATGTTTGGAGCATTGCTCAGCGCTAAATCAAAAGACCTGCAGCCTTTGATAAATCATCAGATAAATATCAATTATAGGAACACACAAAGGCTTATGTATGCTCTTTGTGTCCGATGTGATAAAGTTTGAGAGTATAGATCATGAAGATTTACGTCTTCATGATTCCAATGATAGAAATGTTGCATCCAGTGAGCTTAAGTTCACTGAATCCCTGATTTTGATGTCTGTATTTATCTCCAAGTAGATGTTGCTTATTCCCCATTAAGGAGTCCTTTGAAAATAAATCTATAAATACACTAAAATATTGCAAAATCTTTTTTTTTTTTGTAAATTGATGCAGAAAGACCAGAAAGGGAATAAATGCTAATGTATGCCGACCCACAGGAGTATAACCGACAGGGAAACAAAGGGAAATGTTTGATATCTTTCTGTTAAGTAAGAGAGATGGTTGTTCCACTGCTGCAGCTAAAATCTGCTGAAACATAAAGTGATGAAATAAGACGGGAATAATGGAAAAAATGCTGAGCTAGTCCCGGCAATGTTTCATTCCTTCCGCCCGACAGACATCGGATAACATCTTCAGCAAATCCCTGTATCGAATCAAGCCACGCTAGCTGCCACCAGCCCCGAAGTCAATCACTCTTTATTCGTAATCAATTGGGAAAGTAAACAGGGAGTCTGCTGTATTCGCAACAAAACATTAATTCTCAGTTAATTGTCATTAGCTCGTGTATGACAGCTGGCGATGGCACAAAATCCAACTGAGAAACAAGATTTTGGATTTATCATTGTGCCAAGTCAGTTTCATTTATGCAGCCCAGTATCACAAATCTGCTGTTTGCCTCAGGGAGCTTTAAAATCTGGACAGCATGCAAACCCACCTTCCTGTGACCTTTGATTTGGATACTAAAAACTTCCTAAAAAATAACCTTTAACGGAGATAATAAACTGTTGATGTTGTTGATTTTGTTTGAAAGAGAAATAAAGACAGAAGGAAGTAATGCTGCAGATGTTTTCAGTCATTTTGAGCTATTTATCCATTTATTTGTTGATGTTATTTTCATCGTCTTTTTAGCACGATGGGGATATTTCTCCATTTTGAGGCTCAGTAAGTGAACTTCCAGGACTTCCTGCTCTCTTGTTAACGCTCAGCCTTTAGACATCACTTGATTTTATATCTTTCTGTGACGCTCTTCAGATCAACCTGCTAAAACGCGTTTCTTTAGAAACCAGAGCAGCCCCTCTACCTGCCCCTGAATAACCTTCCTAACCAGAGCCATTTGCACATGCCAACAAAGGCTTCCTAACTGGAAACACAACAGGAACAGCAGCATGTGCAGCAGGTTTGCACCCACAGGCCAAAAAGCGGGGAGGACAATGAGGAACAGACATACTTTTCACCGGTGGCGTGCGTGACAGTTGTGTGTTGTGTGTCTTTTTGCAAACTCGGGGCTCTTTTTTTTTTCTTTTGCCTCCCTGAGGGCGGCGGTGGCAGAGAGGATAATTTGGCATTCATTAAGGCTTTCTCCGGTGACCTCGCGACCTTGTTCAAGCTTCCCTGAAAACAGTCCATATCGGCCAAATGATGTATGATTACCATCACCGGTCGTAACCTCGGTCAAAATTTAGTTCACCTGCGCAGAAAGGAAATCAGGCCAGGGATGTGCAGCTGTGGCTGTCTCATTTGGCAGAAATCACTTGCTCCTTTCGGGCTGCACTGAAAGTCTGTGATTTAGCAGAAAAGGCTGCCTGAAGAAGTCTAAAAGTCAGAAAAATAAGGGAGTGAAAGAGAAGGACAAATAAGGACATGAGGCATGAACTCAGGGTTTACATGCACTAAACATTCCCATCCATCAGGTCCTCTGCTCAAAAAAGATTATTCAGCGTTTCATTTTCTTCTGTTTGTCCAAGGCAATAAGTCATTCATACACAGAAGCTTTGATCGATTTATCATTTCTCTTAGCAGGACAAATACACATTTTATGACGTGACAAAGCTGTCATTAATGTTTGGTTTAGTTTAGGCACAGCAGTGATGTCAAATGTTGGATAGTCAGGTGAATAGTTATTTTGATTTTCTCTGGAAAGAAGAAAGTATCTTGCAGTCAACATAAACTTGGATCCAGGTTGCGTAATGAAATGACTGCACATTTGACATACTCTCTAAACTACAAACAATTTTTGAATGGTAACAATTTTTGCTTGAAATTCAATACACATAGAACTCCCGATAATTGTCATAAAATTTATAATTATTTGCTCTTTTACTTAAATCAGTAACTGACACGGGTGATGACTTAGAGGAGCAGAGTGTAAGATTTAGTTTGAGTGTTTAACTTCTGACTGAACCTGGTCTTGATGAATGAAAGAGATGATCAACAGTTTGGTATTTCTTTTGCCTCAGTATTGGTGGGGAAAAACCAAATCCAAATATTAAATAACCAACTTAACATCAGAAATAAGATGTTACATAAATAATTTGTTTGCTCCCTGCTGTGACTTTGGAGATGTGTCTGCTGGAGTGCTTGCAATGATTTGCTGGTGCAGATGATTAAGTACTGGTGATATTTTTGCCATTCTGCTGCTAAACTTGATGATGCAAAAGGACTTTTTAAAAAGTGTCAGTCTAAAACATTAACCATACACCGCGTTCCAAATTATTATGCAAATGATATTTTTCTCCGATTTTCCTAAAGTGTCAATATAAATGACAGTC
>JBAJHX010000033.1:20584169-20598504 GCA_037176925.1 Amniataba percoides
TGTGTGTGTGTGTGTGTGTGTGTGTGTGTGTGTGTGTGTGTGTGTGTGTGTGTGTGTGTGTGAAAGAGAGAGAGAGAACATTCTATTATCATGTGCATATATGTATTTGTATGTTGCATGTGTGTGTGTGTGAGGAAGGAGTCTGCTGCGTGTATTTCCCTCGTGGACTTTGCGGTTTCCAGTCAGTGTCCTCCATAAGCAGCTACTCACTCTTCATTAATGGGAGCTGCATGGATGTGTCAGGTTATATTACGAACACACACACACACACACACGTGCACGGTGAGTCATGGCTGTACGGCGTGCACGTAGCCGGACAGCGCAGTGTTCAGTAACACGGACAGACAGAGGCCCACAAACGCGCAGCGATATGCTGTGTGCGATCAGAGTCTTTATTAGTCATCTCCCATTGATCAGCTGCCTGCTGCATTTGCCCTTCAACGCCAGCTTAGTTTAGGATTCCCATCCGTCTCTGTCCATCCATCGCTCCACCTCTCTATTTTCTCGGACATTAACATGGTTTCGGTTTCACATCTGTCAGGCGAGCAGGCGTGTGCCTTTCTTTTTCTCTGAGTCAAAATTCATCAACTCTGCACAGCTTTTGTTGTTTCTCATGTTTAAGACCAGTAAAGAATGTAATTATGACAGCAAGAAAAGTTTTGTGCACTTTTTTTTCACAGTTTCATAATGTGGAAAAGAAGAGCTTATTTCACTGAAAAGCTATGATTTGAGCATGTGTGTGTGAGTGTTCGATATGGCGACTGCAGGTGATGAACTCCTGCTTCTTTCATCAGGCCGCGACCTCTCATGAACACAAGTCTGAAATGTGAAGTGATCAGGATGAGAATGAGACCCTTCCAGCTGAAGTTTAAGGTCGTGGTACCCGGAAACGTTGTGTTGCTTCTTGGTTGCTACTCTGAATGAAATCTTGAGATCTTGCCGTTTGTTCACGAGAAAGACGGTGCGAGAGAGCGACTTAAGGGCTGGTGCATCTTAAACAGTGATTGAAGCGAAGGTGAAGAGGGAGCTGAGTCTAAAGGCCAATCTCTCAATTCACAAGGCCTTTTTCAGGACCAGGAGCGAGGAACATGCAGCTCCAGATGAACGTTAGAAACAGTCGGGTCATGTTAGGATAAGGCTGAATAAAACTCTCCTGAGAGACTGGGGGTTTTCTTCTGTAGAAAATTGATGGAGGCCTCGTTTTAAAGCAACACTGAGGCGAATTGAGAAGAAACTGATGATCAGGAAACATTATAAAATCACTATACACATGCATTCGAGTAGTAACAAAAGTCTTGTGTATTTTCTTGGTTCTGAGCAGCTATATATAATTATATTTCTACAATTTTAGACAAAAATGTGTCTTTTTTAAACATTAAACATACAGTGAGCACAAGGGGTAAACTAACTCATTAAACATTAAGGATTTTTAAAATATAGGATTTGCACGCTGGTTCATTTATCCTTTTTTAAACCGAATCGAATCCACCTACTGGATCTTAAAGTAATTAAAGTTATAAATGACCACAACTCAAAAGATTCATCAGGAATCTTTAGGTGGAGAGAATAGAAACAGTTTTGAGTCGCTGCCTTAATAAATGTTCAAAAACCTGCAGATAAAACTAGAAATGATAAATGATGAAAATACTTTTCTTTACTAAATGTTCATGGTAACAGCAGATATGAAAAGTTGATTAAATATGTATCTGGCACGTAGAAATAACAGTAGTTCATTGACTTATTTTTTGTAAGCAACTTTCTCAAAGTGCGGGAGGTCTTGATTCAGAAGTATCGAGCTGATGAGTTTAAATTATTCACATGTTATGAATGAAAGTTTAAGTGGGAGAATGCGACTTGTGAAATTGTAGGGAATTTTGAAAAGCAAAAAACTTCAGTGTAATTTTGGATTCTGCCAGTAAACTGCTAATGTTTTCGATCAAAAGAAAAGAAGAAATAATGCATTGAGTTGAGAGACTTTTCAGTGCTACCGGTGGATTTTTATTACCTGCTCATCGACACTCAACCACTTCACAAAGACGTGGCGTGGGTTTATTTTAGCCAGGAGCCAAAAAGTGATTTTTAAGTTTCTCAGAATCTTTTTTTAAGTTTCTTTAAAGAGACTGTTAGCACGACTTATATCACCGCTGCTGTACTTTGTTCAGACAGTCATGATATAATTATATCAACCACGCTGTGTCTTTTTTTATTGGACTTTTCATTTCAGCAACATGCCTGAAAAAGTATCGTAAAGTTCGATAATATAAGGTGACTGTGCTTTTCTTTTCCTGCAGACGCTCCATCACCTGATTCTCTCTTCAGTCTTTTTACTCTTTTTTTCTCTGTTTCTGCCTTGATGTTGTCTTGGAGGTACAAATGGACTCTTCTCATGAGAGCTGGAGTGGCGTAAGCACATGAATAATTTGTATCTAATATCCCTTCTCCTCTCAGCAATATAAACATGCTTTTCCTCAGTGTCTAACCTCTCTTGATCCCCCTATTCTCTACCTCCTTCTCTCGCTCAATCACAGTCTTTCTTTTTTTTTTCCCCTCTCTGACGCTCCATCCTCTCGTTCCTCCCAGACTTCACTAAACAGGCTTAGAGTGAAAATGGAAGTGGTTTATCACTCAGGTCCATTATGTTAGCATTCAGTAGATAGGGCCAAAGGACACCATGATTAATTGAGTAGGCTTGTGTCTGTGTGTGTCGGTCACGGTGTGTGTGTGTTGTGATATTTAAATATTACAGTATGCGTCGCTCCTCGCAGGCTACAGAGTGCATATCTGCTCTGATGCATTATATACAGAAGATGTCAGATCCAACAACAACTGGTGGTGTATGAGGGAGCGCGGCGAGTGAAGTGCACTACAGGTCAAAGGTCAAATTTTAACACCGCTGGATGCACATGGAAAGTGTCAGAAGCCACGGGTCTGCTGTGCTGAGCCTTTCATAAGAGTCGACTGTTTCCCCAGCGAGGAGTTCATGTTAGACGTGTTGCAGAAGCTCCCAGGTTTTGTGAGAGTTACTCAGGCGTGAAGCAGAAAGGGATTCGTTACCGAGAGACAAAGTTAATTAAGTGGTGATCCATTAGAAACTCATGAAATTCACATAAGGGAGGAAATGATGCACCCGTCACGGTATAATGTGATTGAAAAGTGATCTGTTCCATCTTTCCCCAGTGAGATTGACTAAATCTGTAGAATAAGACAAAGAAAGTCGACATTTTAAAATAAAGCATCTTGATAAACTAAAATCTCACCATTTGCACAAAACAAATGCATACAGCAACTTAATAAATAACATGAATATTAACAGTTGATCAATCAAACCAAAAGTGGATAAAGTAGTTTTGTTGTAATGAAAATAAGAAAAACAAAAGTTTTAAAAAGATTAATTCAGCAGAGCTCTGATCGTTGACAGCCTGCAGCGGTTTTGCTAATGTTAGAAGTCAATATTTGAAGCTTTAAAAAAAATACAAATCCCATTATTAAAAAAAAAAAACACCTCATGAAAAAATGCTGTTATTAATTTAACAAGAGAATATGAAGTGATTGAAATCATCTGAAAGCTGTTCTGCTGATGTAAATGGTGAAAATGTAATCAGCTGTGGGACGCTGGAGCTCACAGCTACACTCCACAACTGATGTGTCACTTCTCTCCCCGCGCTCGTTTTGTAAGCACATTACAAGTAATGTTTCAGTGTCAAGCTTTCAGCACAAAGGCTGATGTTTCATTGATGAAAGCTTGGGGCGGAGACATCTGTTTGTTCCCCGGCGTATATATAAAAACATATTGATATTCACAGTTTATAGTCAGCTTATATCATATACAACCTTTTTATATCGTGAAATGCATTATTTAAATGTGCACATACCAACACCTGCCCGCAAGTCAGAAGTGTTGGAGCTGTGAACACTGTCAGGAAAAGTCTGTTTTAAATTGGCAGCTGGTGAAATATTGATAGTGACAACAAGACCCCGCTAATACTGCTGGAAAATAAACTTACTGCACAGAGGACTGTCCCCAACGTCAGAGCAAAACTTGTCTTTTCAAACTGTACAATTACATTTTTTGTTCATTCAACATTTTGTTCAGACTTTTTGAGAAGTTCCAGCTCTCGAATGTGGACTAAGCTCTCCGGCTTTCGCTGTAGTTTCTGGATAATGCACAGCAGCGGGGTGGACGAAGCCAAACAGCAGCTGAACTCTGAGTTACTCGACGCTTTTAACCTCCTTGCGGGCGGGTTGAGGTCTGCGCAGGCACAGAAACCCTGAAATGCACTTAAGTGAGAAGTCCTCGGATTTCTACACTTCAGAAGCATCTGCTCCCTAAAAATAAATTCGCACCACCTTAAAAAATTGAAAGAGGAGCACGTGTGTGACTTTTTAATCCAAAGTCAGAGTGAGTGCTCCTCGTTTTTCTCTGCAGGCTCAGTTCAGGAGCGCGTCACCGTCCGGCTTCAAAAACCTGAGTGGGCATCATAAATATTATCAGAGAGACATTACATATAAATACAGGTAAAGTAGGGATTTTAATGGCATGCTGAGTGGGTTAGCCTGTTGAGACTTGCACTTTATTCCGAGCGCTCACTATTTTCTTTCCCTCTCCATCTTTGGGATTTGTCAGTTGTCTCAGTTTTCTCAGGTGTCACAGAGGACACGGCGAGGTGAGAATGAGGAAGGGAGACGAGGGGGGAGGCAGGAGGAGGGAAGGAGGTCGTGATGGATGAACAGAGCCGGTCCTGTGTCTGTTGATGTCATCTTTAGATTGACGTGTGAGACAGAGATGAAGAGACAAAAATCTGCAGGCTAACGGCAGGTAGCGATGTATTTCTCTCTTTTGATGGAGAGATGAGCTTGGAAGGAAACTGCTGGCATAACACCAGATTTGGACCTAAATACCTATAATATATTTATAGCTGCAAACTTTGGAAAACAGCACCATTGTCACCACATTTGTCATGAACGCCTGTTTAAAAAGAGCTGTCAGCTGAGTGTCTGTCTCCTCTAAAATCACTCATATCTGGCTCCTGACACGAGTTGTGTACCAGTTCAGACAGATCCCGTCAAAATGTCTCCAACTGTGTGGGTCCATTTTTAGTTTGGATTTAGCCAGTCTCATACTAACTGTGTACATTATGTATTATATCACTTCCACACTGCTGATGATGCCTGTTTCCAAAGATTTAAAGCTTTTTTTTCCCCCAACACTTTTAGTCCAAGGTCATTTTCAAGCTGTCTCATCACCATCTGCAGTGTCTTTATTTTATTTTTTATATTTTTTTTTAGCTGTGAATGCTCCCCCTGTTCCTTTGTGCACTGCATTGTGTCAACAGTGTTTTTCAATAGCAGGCTGAATTTTACACCCAAGTTTCCTGTAAATTGAGTAAACTCGAAACTGTGAACACTCTACGTGCTTACTGTAAATCCCACTTTGGATTAGCATGTATGTAGCTGGGATACCACTCTACACACCCGCCGGCTCAGTGTGTTTCAAATCTTCTTTTTTCCCCCTCTTTCTTTTCTCTGTCTTTCATTTTCTCATCGTCCTTCTCCTGTCATGTTCTTCATTTTTCCTTCTCCCTCCTCTAATTTAGACCTCCCAGGAGCGATGCTCAAATAAAATCTCAGCTCGTACGACACACTTGGTGAAAGTCTTGACTGTTTATGAAATCCGATACTGAATTCAAACCTGGCCGACGGCGCTCGAGCAGCACTCCAGTTATTCTGACATCGCTAATGGACGTTCAGATGGAGACGTGGAGGAGGGCTAACTGGACGCAAAGGCTTAATTGGTTGGTGAGGAGAAGGTGGAGACGTGCACGGGCGGGTGCACGGAGACACGATGCGCAGTGCAGCAGAGAGAAAGGGGTTAAGGAGGGAGGAGGGAGGGTGAGACGGAGGCAAAGAAAAAGCTTTTTGCAACCTGCCACCAGAGACATCACAGTTTTTCTGCTCAGAAGGTTTTCACTCGTTAGGAAGAACAGCTTTGTGTGTGTGTGTGTGTGTGTGTGTGTGTGTGTGTTTGTGCCCAGCTAAGACTCAACATGTTAGCACCACCGGGAAAGCCTTCCACTCTCCTGTCCTCTTCTGCACTCCTCCATGACTTTTGTCTTTGTTTTTTATTCTTTTGATGTCATTTCTTGGTGTTATTGCTTCCTTCCTTCCTTCCTTCCTTCCTTCCTTGTTCCCTTCTATTTATGGCCACATATTCTTGCAGTATGCCCATCTTCTTTTAAAGTTAGAGGGTTCTGGGTTGTCTGGATTTTGTGTGTGTGTGTGTGTGTGTGTGTGTGTGTGTGTGTGTGTGTGTGTGTGTGTGTGTGTGTGTACCGATGCCATTAGGTCCATATCCCTTCCCATTACACCTGAGTATCTCTGACAGGCTGTGAACACTCAAAGAAAAACCTTTACTGTCAATAATGGATTAACCAACATGCCAAAAGGAGTAAGATGTATGAGGGAGAAAAGGGACTAAATAAAAGAAGAGAGATGTGTTTTTTTTTCAGTCATAGCTGCCACTTCCTCAGTTAAAAAAGAGAAAAAGCTGGATTGCACTTGAACAACGTTGAGAGGTGAGGAAGAGGAGAGACAGGCGGATAATAAGTTAGTTTGTGTTTAATTCCCCCCCCCCACACTTTAAAGAAAATGATGGCAGGTAACTGTCTGCAACAAACTTTGTGTCACTCAGTTTGGACTATTTATCAAACGGAGGGTCGCGGCACTTCAAGAGATGAGAGCGAGGCGCTTACCCTGACAGGCAGACAGATAGATAGACATGCAGGCAGACATGGCACAAAATTGGTTGGTGGGAGGTAAAATTTACTCAGACTCGGGTCATGTCAAACGGGGCATTGCAAAGACAAATTGCATTTTTTTTATTCCTCCAACCACCTCGGCCAGACGTCGGCAGGTTTAGTGCACCAAGCAGCCCGCTTTTTATGAGAGCCGAAACTTTATTTGAGCGATGAATCTCAGCTCTCCTTCCAGTGCCTTTTAGACCCTCACTGTGGTAGTACTGATCAATAAAAATGGAAAAAATATAGCAAACGGAAAAATAATAAATGAAACTCTGCCGTTGAGTTCTCAGGAGCTGATTATTTTTTCACACTGTGGGTCAGACTGGACTCCGACAGGTCAAGGTGCAAATGTTAACACTTTTGGGTTTGAAGAAAATGGCAGATGAAACTCGGTGTTAAAACAGAAGACATTAATGATGTAGTCAAAAGTGATTTCAAAACTCCTCCCATGTAAATATCTACACAATAGATATAAGCAAATGCAGTTACAGTCTGTGCCTCCATCATGAAAGCAGGTACTGTATAACAGAGTTAAAATATACAAGTTAAATCTAATATTTGTAATAAGTATGAGCTATTTTCAATCATATTATTATTCCATCAATAGAGAAGTACAACTAAAACGCTTCAAGTAGTGATTAACAGTTGGCTGATTGCTGATTAGAGCTTTCTATGACCGAACTGATGATTGTGCTGCAACATCTGGACACTAATGAAGTTTCAAATTTGGTCATTTCATCCAAAATGGCTAAAGAGATTTTTTGTAAAATCCATGTATTTCTTTCATTTGGCCACGCAGATAGTTCAAGTGTTATGCAACAGGCCTTGAATGATGTGTTTTTGAGATTAGGAGATAAGTTGATCATGCTTATTTTTGGTAAAGAATTGGAAAAACACAAAGAAAAACACAAATCTGGTTACTCCAGATAATCCACGGCCCTTCCCTGTGGACGCTGATCTCCACCGAAGAAATCGTCCCTTTCATTGTAAGGTGTTAACAGAACCATATCTGTCTTCGTGGCAAGTTACCTCGAGGGTCTCGTGAAGCATTTCTTTTCCTCCATCCGTGTCACATTTTCCTTTGTCTCCCTGCTCCCTTTTGGCAAACATACTGTAATAATCCCATTCCCTCTCTTCCATCTTTACTCCTCTCGCCCTCTGTCTCAACATCTTTCTTCACTTGTGTCAAGGTCAACCCCTCCGTCATTATCTCCGTGTGTCGGTTTCCTCTTCCATCTCTGCCCCTCTGCCCCGCCCCCGTCCGCGACCTCCACACTCCCATACACGCACATTTGTAGTAAACTCTGACATACATTTGACCCTTAATGCGCAGCATGTATGATTCATGAACCTCGTGTGTCCTGAGAAGCATGAGTGGCTCAGTTTTCTCTCTCTGCATTGGTAGAGAGACATTACTGACGGCTTTAGAGTGCAAGACGAAGGAAAACGACTGCACAATGACTGTTTTGGACTTCCATTAGGGCGCGGCAGTATAGCCGAGTTTTCATCTGAGTGTGGGAGCAGTTTATATGTGGGTGATTTTAGCAGAGTGTGAATGAATTAATGAATGAGTCACTCAGTCAACCAGTTAATTTATATATAATGTGATTTAGTCTGCATTTTTACATGTTCAGCTCAGTATGACTCACATATCAGATCTTGATGTCACGTTTGTTGTCTCTACATTATTGAACTGTTTCTCATGTCAGTATAAGAAGTAGTTTCGCAGGCCTGTTTTAGAAAGTCTCACCTTGTTGCTCCTCTTTATGTTTGACTTCTTGTTGATGTCGAAGGTTTAATCTCTGAGGCGTCGTATAACTCGGCCTGCATAATTACCCAAATCGCTCTCCATGCATTCACCCTGAGCGCCTCTGTCTGTGTGTGTCGTGTGTGATGTAGCACTAAAGCAATGCCTCCTTTGGTTTATGAAGCCTAGTTTAGTCAACCCACAAATACCTGTCTGCACGGACTCCAAATGTGGCCTTTTTACAGCTGTAGCACACCGTGAAAAGAGAGCGAGTTTCAAAACTGCTGCCAATATTCCCAACAGCTCTACAGCCAAAAATAATGTTGCATATCAAAGACCAAATAGTCCATTGCTTTTGGCAATTTAGCCTTCTTTTATAGCTCGAAATGTGTGAAACATTTCCTGCACGGTGCCTTTGCTGGCAATAAAATGGCTAAATGAGAAATTGTTTTAATGAGAAAGGTCAACTAAGTAAAACATTTCGTCTGACAGGTTATTTTTAAGCTGTGTAAGTCAACTTTTTTTTTTATGAATGCTAATTTTCATATTAAATTTGTGAAAATAAAAACCATCGTCATCCATGCATTTAACCCTGGCTGAAAAGTGAGAGAAAATACATGAAAAACAGGCTGTGTTTTAGACAATCTTCAGTGTTCCCAAAGTGTCACAGCCTGAGTGTGACATCTTTTCTCAGCTGACATGTCAATTGTACTTCCTAGGAAAATACAAGACAGGGGTGCTAAAATCAGAGGGTGATGGCTGAGGGGGGGAAAAATTGAATGAAAGTCGTGATCTTGCACGACCTTTGTAGCTGCAGATGTAGTAAAAAAAAGGTACAATATACAATATAGTTCAGAAAAAAATATGTAAAGAATAAACTAATACAACAACTCTAGAGTCTGCAGTGAAGGCAGGTTATGCAACCTCGTGGTGCTGTTAGAGGTGCGAATGGGAAGACAGAGGAGGAGGAGATGACGGAAATGAATGAGGGGGTGAGGGACGGAGGAAAGATGGAGGCAAGAGATGAGAAGGCGACGAGACGGGAGCATGTGCGTTTAAACAAATTAAAAAGACGCGGACGGATTCTGGAACAGAGCAAAAGGGTGTGAAATGGAAAGAGTGGAGAAACTGCCAGAGGCGACGCCGGTCGCACTGGCGAGATGGTTCGCTGAGGCATACAGCTGGACTCCGCCATAGGCGACGTAGAAATGAAGCATCACGCAGTATATCCTTATTTTCGAGACTGTAATTTGCACAGACAAAATGGATAAAAGAGTCCACACACACTGAGTTGGTTCACTTCCTGTGGACACTCATACGTTGGTGCTGCGGACTCATGAAGATGCATGACCTATATGTGAAATGTTAATGAGTTAAAAAGGGAGGATCTTATCTAACACGAGGCTGAACAAGGTGGACACTAAAATGGAAGAAAAGGGGGAAAGGAAGGACGTATAAATAATAAATATTGTGAACCTCATATCCGAAGTGTTCACCAAAAGGAATTGAAACTAACACCTCGCTGTGAGCCGTCTGTGCGAAAGCCCAGCTTCATCACACAGCTCGGGGGGGTGGAGGGGGAAGTGACACCCTGGGAGACGAGTCGAGTTCACCTCATGTGAGACCCGCGTCTTTTCTCAGGAGGTGGCAGCCGCTGTTGGCACTGCCTACATGTTGTGGTCTGAAGGCTGACGGCCGCCTCTGGAAATGACAATAAAATCATTTCTTCAGTATGTTGTGACAAGATAAACAGCAATTACATCACATTAGCTCAAATTAGCACATTGCAGCTAGTGTACTTTGAATCTTAACCACATGCTGCACTTGGGTGGATAACGTTGGAATAAAATGAAACTTTCTAAGTGAACTATCCTCTTTTTTGTGGGGATAAACTACAGCTGTTGCTTCGATTCAGTTACAACATCTGCAGGCATTTTTTACCAGACTGTATCCAGGTATTCGATGTAATTCAATTGGCATGACCGCCAGCTAAAGGATTTTCTAAAATCTTCTTTCTTGGAAGGGGGTGAAGCAGTGAAGTAAAAATCCAGACCTGCAGGCCTTTACCTCCCCACGGCCAGAGCGTCATATTCTCCGCAGCCTGAGGTGTTCTTTCCTGGGGAGACAGACAGCCTAATAGAGGGTCTTCCATCCGGAGCCGTGGGTGCAGCCTGGCTGATCAATAGGCCACACACACAGACTTGCAGTGCATATAGAGAACATTCTAATACAAATGATTAATTCAAGGACACACAGTGGTGCAGGCACGCGAGACGACCAAAACATTTGCAAGCAGCTGCAGAGATGCATGCACATAAACACGCATTCGCAAACATAATAAACACATAATAATACAAATACAAGAGGGCATGCACATAAGAAGAAGACATGCATCCAAAGACATACATATTATCTACACACACACACTGTACATCCCAGCATCGCAGCTCAGGGAGGACATGTTGAGCCCACAGCGATCTGTCTTCATAGCAGCAGCATCTGCTCTTGTCCCTGTCTGTCTGTACAATGTATGAGTGGGAGGTAATTGCAGTGCACAACGCCATCACAGTGACATTAACACATGATGGGGATTAAGTGAAGTCCAATACTGCAGTACCAATATTATCATTCTCATTTTTTCCCCTTTTTTTTTTTTTTATTTTTTGGAGGCACAGTTGGTTTTGTTCTCGTCGTTGTTGTGTCGCTGTTTTGTCTTCTTATTTGTTTGCTGTCAGATAAACACAGTCAGATTGCTGCTCTCATGGACCACTCGCATGATAACTAGAACCATCAGAGAGGCTTTCAGTAGCTTTTTGAAGATGATTTTTTATGACTTCTCTGCCACGTTTAATGTCACTGATGTTCTCAGGTCAGGAGTCCGAAGATGTAGATGGTCCTGAGATATAAAGATGATTTAAGGACGATGGCAAAGGAATAATTAGGACTTGGGGGGTGTAGAATGATCAAAAGTTTATTTGATTTTAACAAGTTGCATTTTTTTAATCGAATAATTTTCACACAGAAATTCACTTCTACAGATAAAATGCTGTTTTGGACAATAATTATATATATATATTGTTTTTTAACATTGCAAAAAACTACTACCATCTTGGGAAATATTATTTAGTTCGTGATTAGTTAATCCAGTACTTGATTGTGTGAACCACAAAACTGTAACAGGGGTCTGTTTCTCATCAAACCACGTCAGTCATCCCGTGTCTTCATATCCATTTTGTCAGAGATTATTAAAATCCTAATCTGCAGCTCCCCACAACCCTGATGAGTCATTATTTCCACTAAATAGTATCAAACAAAGGTCACGACAAATAATCATAATCTGATTTCTCTGATTATTTCAGTCACTGTAACAGATTACAGCTTCATTTATTTACTTTTTTTTCATAGTCGGATTCTTATAATCCTGTTAAATTTAATCCCTCACTCCCCAGCCCTGATGAGTCATCACTTCGATTAAGAAACAGTCGCACATATTACACAGCTGTTATCTCACATAGCCTTTTATCTTGCTTTGCTCTCAGCTAGTCCCCTTATCTTCATAAAAGCAAGCTTTTATCCGGTGTTTTGCTCATAGCAGTATCTTGGGGGTAGGGTGGAGAGTGTGTGTGTGTGTGTGTGTGAGTGAGTCTTCCTCTTGAATGTAAACCAGGTCTCATCATTAGCGTCCGGCACCTTTTCTGTAGCACAACATTTTTCTGTGCCTTGCATTGGTTAAATGCCATCGCCCGTTATGTGATTTTACAATTATCCTCCCTTATCTTTAAGGGAGCAACCTTTTATCCATTTTCGTGTTCATAACATCGTCTTGTTGGCCTCTGTAATCTAATTCCTTGTTCTTATCACATCCCTCTTGTTGCGCGTTGCACTATTTTCTTTCAGAGCTATTTGTTATGACTGGGAGATAAAAATGCTGACTTATTGTAGAGCCTGCTCCTCTTCTAAATGCTGCTCTTTGTAGTTTTTTTTCAGCAGTGTATTGCAGTGCTTTGAACATCTTTATTACAAGGGCACTGACAGTGGCAGCACTGACAGTGGAAACTTTGCACAGGCCGTTTTGGTTAACACTTAAATCCAACGTGTCTTACAGAATGCATATAGTTCGATCACAGGAGCGAGCAAACGGCAGACCGCGGGAGTGCTGGTGGCAAAGCCGACTTATACAAATATCTGCACTTATTGTAATTCAGCAGTGTCTGTGCCTGGAAAACCTGAAATGTAAATGCAGGGAATGTGACATTACCTGACACCTTGAGAAATGTGTCACTGTCGAAGTGGATAACAAAGTGGGCAACGCGGGGTAAAAACTCGCCTCGGGCCTGTAAGGAACATGATGAACGGAGCAGCCTTTTCCTGTTTAAACCATCGTTCCTGGATGGTCATTTGGCTGATGTGGGCAATTCAGCAGAATGTCGACCAAAGCTGCTTATTCACCTTTTACTGTGTCAAAAACCTTGACTTAAAAAAAATGATGCCAAAAAAAGTCTTATCAGTGATTATTTGTACTAGACCCAGCAGCATTTCTACTGTACAAATGCCTAAAACATGGATTTATATTAACGGAAAGGTTTAAAAAGTCACCATGGACACAAGTATTTAAAAGTCAAATAAACTGAAAAAGTCTATTAGGCATCATTGAGGTCAAAACTCCATGAAACATAAATAATCCAAACTTTTTTTTCGGGGGATAGAGCCAGCTTTGGCAAAGAGGTTAGAGGTAGAGTCTGTGGTTCACTATCAGAACAACCTCGAAAAATTTGACAGGTGCAGCGGTTGAGAAACTTTCTGAGCGCATAATGCCGAGGTGCCCCTGAACAGTTAACCTTGTAGCTGCTCATTTGCGAACAGTAAAACACCGTAGCTGCCAAAATGAAGTATAAATATGGATACGTGTGTCGCTGAAAATGAACACGAACGCTCGGTTCACCTGTGGCTGGATTGATAATGAATTCAGATATATTTTAAGATTTTTTTTAAAGTAATTTCAACAATACGAATTTTAGCCTCTAAAGTAAAAAAAATGTATTTATTCATTTCTTTCTGATCACCTTGAGCAGTCTGTATATGTATGTCATAATTTTCCATTTAGTATGCACATTAATTAAGTCACATTAAGGGCAGATCAAATTGCATCGTGTATGGTCGTTTTCTGGATTCTCACATCCAAATGAGTCGGTGAATATCTGCCGTGTTGACGAGGCAATCTGCAAATAAAATAAACACCAGTGAATTTGTCTCCCAGACAACAAATATTGTGGCAGTTTGATGTTACTTCGTGATCCAAATGTCACATGTATTACCAACTTTCAATAAACACCACATGCATTATTTACAAAGCATCTTTATGTCCCCAAGTAGCTGTCTGTCTCGTGCTGAAATCACTTGAGTACATGCACACGGAGATAGGGAGACACACAGACAGACTCACAGAGCAAAATACCTATGGGGGCGATGAAATCTAACCAGGCGTGTAATCTAAAGATTTCTACCAGAGGAATATTCACTTCTCCATCAGCTTCATCCCCCTGTTATCACTATCCCTCTGCCGTTTATTCCTCCCTCCCTCTGCCTCCGCTTTTGCAGGAGCAGACGCTCTCACTTTCTAAAGTAAACATCACCAGATGGAAATGGACTTATTCTGTGTGTGTGTTTGTGGTGTGTGTCTGCTCTGAAAGTCATCTTTTGCTGCTCTGTATGTATGTGTGTGTGTGTGTGTCTTTTATTTATTTATTTTTTACTTATTCCGCACCATGCACCTCCCTCTCTCCTTGGATTT
>JBAJHX010000033.1:20598604-20629338 GCA_037176925.1 Amniataba percoides
TGTGTGTGTGTGTGTGTCTTTTATTTATTTATTTTTTACTTATTCCGCACCATGCACCTCCCTCTCTCCTTGGATTTCCTTCCTAAAAGCAAATATCCCTTTTCAATACATGCACACATACAGTAGCACACTTGCACACGCACACACACACACACACATACACACTTTAATGGACCAAAGGGCTCCCATGTGTCCGTGGGGGGAAAGCCAATCGTCCCATCGTGGTATTGCTGCTTTATGAAAAATGTATGATCGGATATGATACAAAGAAGAACTCATATCTACGCAGTTGTGAATTAATCATTTGGTTTTAAAAGCACTCAATAAGTTGCCAGTGGCTTTAAATTTTTTTTTATCAATGTTTTCCTTTTCTTTAACAAACTGGTTGAGTGCGTTTGACAGAATGTGCATCAGTTTTACTCTTTTAGTTTCCCTTTTTTAACATTCCTTTTCTTATTAAATTTCATCTCTAACTCATCTTTACTTTTCTGTCACCCTCTCTTGCACTGTCCCTCCGTCCGTCCATCCAGTACACCTCTCTATCTCCTTTCAGAGCAGCAGCTATGACTCAGTAAACACGAGTCTAATCATTCTGCCCTTCCAGAAGTCCGATTGCCAGCCAGCTTCCGGTTTGAAATATCATCAATATTTAATTAAGTGATTATCTTTTTAGGACACAACACAGATAGGAAAAAGGAAAGAGGCTTAAAAGTTGGCTCCAGTTCACGGATAATCCTCTTGTCAAAATGGGCGCCCCCGCAGTGGTGTTACTGTCCACCCACCTGACCAAACTAAAGTCCTGCAGATAAAAAAAAAGAGAGAGACAGGACTACAACAGGGGCAGGATATATTTTATTATTGTTTTTTTTTTTTTCTGGGCAAGCAAACAGCCTCTCGTTCCAACTTCTTCCTGCCCCTTGAAGGTCCCCAACTGCTCTGAGGTCTGGAAGGAGATGTAGTCACTCTTAGAAAGTGCAGAACGAAAACACAACAACATTTTAATGACCGTGTTTGTTTGCAACAAAATACAAATTCATTTCTCAGTCAGGCACCAGAGGCCAAAACTCTCCCACAATACCAAATAGAACATCTCACTAGTCTTGGTTTATTTTGCAGCTTCATTTTCTGGTGATTCTTGACAAAATCCACTGAGGGAGGCTATCATGGTGGATGGAAGAGTCAACAAAACCTTTGCTTTTCCAGATTTTGACATATGTGGCTGCTGTCCATTTTCTTGCTTCCAACCAACAGTCAACATTATTTTATTTATTCAAAGCATGACCATGATCTTTCCTTAACCTTAACCACAAGTGTTTATTATTGTAAACACGATAATGAAGGTTTGCTAATGAGATTTGAGTCATTTTTATCCAAACCACAATGTTTCCTTAACTGGAACAAAGTACCCAAGAGATGATCATTTCCCAAACCAAACTGTTTTTGTGCTGAACCCAAACTGAACTTTAAGCTTAGTGTTGTCACATAAAAATACAGATTTACTTCCAAACTGTGCAATGGGTTTTGAATGAACAAATAAATGATGTTATCTTGACAATAGGTCTATTAGATCAGGAAAGGCTTGTGTGTGTCACTGCTGATGTACTTTGTCATTTAATGTGGATTACTTGTGAAATCAAATGAAACATCAGAGTACTCTAATATATGTAAGAAGTCCCTCATCCAAGCTTCAATCTAGATTAACTCAACAAAGTCACGTTGACATGAACCTTTTTTTGAATGCGTAGTGTGACCATGACTGCTTGACTCTTTTGTGTCTGTTGAGATAAATTTCCACAATAAAGATGTTTGGTCTTTTATATTAAAGTATTCTATTGTTGCAAAAAACAGACTCTCCTTGGTCTAAAGGTGACAAACAGAACAGGGTCGACAGAACAGATGCTGAGTGGCACAAGCAGAAAAATGCCCAACACAAACACAACACAAAGTCTGGCGGTGAGTGTGGGCAGTTGTCAGTTTCCTTTGAGAATAATTAGTAATGAGGAGTCTCTCAGCAGGCAGGTGACTGGGACAGATGATGAAAGGGCACGCTGAAAACTCCCAGCGCTCGCTAGCTGTCATGTGCAGAGTTGTAGTTATGCAGTGAAAGTAGATATTAGAAAGCAAACAGCAGAGCACAGATTAATTAGAGAAATTAGATAAAGGGTAAAAAGGCAGATGAACACAGAACCAGGACATGAAAGTGCAAAGACTATCATCTGCAAACAGCAATACTGTTACTTTCCTTTCTTTCTTTCTTTCTTTTTTTTTGTTCCAACCTCTCCCAAGACCTCAACCCTGCTCAGATGGCCTTGAGTCCAACACATAAGCACAGCAAACACTCTGAACATATAGAGAGCAAATAGCAAATAGCCTTCAGCAATGACAACAGTGCTTTTTACACCCACACAACCTCCAACAGGAGACTTTTGAAGACAAACATGAAGGTATTCTGAAAGGTTGTTCTGAATATGGTCAATCAGCCACCATCCAAATTCTCATGTGACACCAAACTTTAGGATCTGTTAAGCCTGATCATATAGATCACAAGCTTGCTTGAAAGAAAGCTGGAGGAAGCTGTGTATTTAATATCTAAAAAAAAACATCCCCGAGCTCCTTTTAAATTTTTAAGGCTGAAGTTATTCAGTTGGTACTTCCTGGAGGTAGAATCCGCTGCTACACGAAATTACCCACAAGTGCTCTGCTACAGGCTGAAATTGGAGCTTTTTTTTCTGAGGCCATTACGTCGTCATATTGAACTATCAGCAGGGGAAATAGATCTATTAAACCTGCTGTGTTTTTAATAGCTGGACTCTTTTAGAAGCATCTCGAGCAAACCACTAATGCTATTGTTAAAAAGCCAGTAACCGAGGTCGGCTGTTGTTGTCTTGAGTTGCAGCCCGGTAGTTTCTCAGTCAGGCATCAAGGCCTGTGTTGAGTATCTTACTGACAGTAAATTTCTACCTGTAAAGCAACCATCCCAACACTGATTCAATCTATATTTAAGGTTTTACATCCAGTTTCTATAACGACAAAGATTTGGATTTTTATCTTTACTTGATATTTTGTTGTTATGTTGATGGATATAAATGGTCCTCGACAGAAATGCAGAGTAAGTAATCAGTGACAGACATTTGAAAAGCATTTCTTTAGCTTTATTCTGGCACCAGCTGGGGTAACGCTTCCTGTGCATCAGTTAAACTGAGCCTATTTCTTTAAGAGCCTCCACTGCTGGGGAAGCTCCTGTACAAGAGGGGGGGCTCCCATTAAGATACACAACTATTATAACTGTGTTGTTGTTGAAGGTGATAAATCAGCAGCTCTGAATAATTTACCAGCATGGAGGAGGAGAGAGATGAGAGATTTAAAGGTACTACGCAGAGAATGGAAAGCTCTCATTTGTTTGTCTGCCCCTCTCTGCCTTCGCCTCGCGCTCTCCCTCGATCTCTTTCCGTCCCCATCTGTCTCCATATCCCTTCCTCCATTTCTTTCTCCAACTGGTTTTGGGATGAAATCACACCGCTTGCCTCAAACACACAGATGCACACACAAAGCTCCCTCTCTGTCTGGTGTTTGTGGAATCGTATATCACCGTGGGCAGAGGTCTTATCGAGCTAAACTTTGATTTGCCGTGTATCAACCTACGATGTTATCTTAATTATGTTTCCAGACGTTTTCAATTGATAAAGCTTATCTGTTGATGGAGATTTTTTCGATAAGGATTATCAAAGATTTGACAAAGAAGAGGGTGAAATCTGAAGTAACCTCTGCGTAAGTGGTTTCTTCCCATCTTAGCTGCTGCCGGCAGACACAGCGTGGGTTTTGTCATCGTCAGTGTCCTCCCAAATCTTTGCATTTCCTAAAAGGTCAGCTTTTTTGCATCTGAATCTCATCAAACAGTCAGACTTTTCCCTAATGTTTATTCTCAGGAAGGTCTTCCCAAAGCTCTTCTTAACACAGAACAAGGACAGACAGTATCATCCAGAATATGTTTTTCTTTATTATTTGTGCAATTTGAGTCCAGAACAATATTTAAAACTACCTACGCCAGTGTAAATGTTCAGGGGTCATCGCTCCATTAACATTTGCTGACGCACTCGCTGTACATCGCAGTGGATAAGTGAATGACCTAAAAGCCTTAAATGTAAATGTAGCATGTGGGCAGCATCAAACGAGCAGGTTGTGAATATAACGAAGGGGTGGAAGTGATCAATCACTTGAAGCCCTTCAGTTCGAGAGGAGAAGACAGAACCACTTAACTCCTGTGGAATATAACTGGAGTCAGGCTACAAGCTGCGGCTCTTCTTCGCCATGTTGTTACGTTCAGTTTCTTTATGACTCCTGTGACTACCTTACTGGATAGAAACCATGCTATTCTGTAAAATATACTCACATGAATTCTGCCACTTTGACCACATTAATTACTAACAAGCACATAAAACTGAAAAAAATGTTGTTCAGATCACGAAAGGGGACATGCGACAGTTTAACACATCCAGTGTCTGAATGCTTCTTCTGTTCAGGTTGGAAAATGATGCTTAAAAAAGATTAAAAAAAAAAAGATACAACATTTGGCTGTGTGGTAGCAAGCAGAACCAGATAAATATGTCCAACAAAGCAAAACCAAAATGTCATTCAGTCAAGAAGGTTGCTCCAAATTTTAGTTTTAAAATCATCAACCTTCCTGCACTTTCTTTATATATCCTTAATTCAGCATCAAAGAAGGAAACAAAGATTTTCTTTCACACATTTAGAGGCAGCATTGTGGACTAACAAGTATCATGACTTTACACAAATCATGGTGTTCAAACTGATCACCTAAAGAAACCGCTCACACCTGAGAAGACTTTATGAAGATTATAGATGCTGCAGAAGCGTTTAAGAGTCTGTTCTAATCAAAACAGGAAACCAGGTTCACTGCTCTGCGCTCTTCTTTAGAAACACAACAACAAATTAACTTCAGCAAACTTAACTGTGCTTAATTAGCTGTGAATTGGCAGGAATAAAGGACAGATCCAATCACGATTACCATCACTGTTTTTTTGTCTTTTTTTTGACACTTTTGTTGTTGAAGCCCAGTTGCTTTATAGTTTCATATTCCTGCAGTCACAGACATCACTGCTCATGTCTGCTTTCTATGATCTTCTAGTTTAGATATTTAGGATAGAAATCCATCTTGATTTATTTTTAGCTGTGTGGATAAAGAGACTCAAACCTCGCTGGGGTTTTTGGAGGATGGCTTCCTCTGTGCCCCCCGTGCTGGTGAGCGAATGCATTCATGAGAGGGAAAGGCACTCTGCATAAAAGCATCCGCCAAATGGCATTTGTTGGTTAGTGTGATGTCAGTTCTGGTGCCTCATCAGCTGCATGAAGCTTCAACTCGACTCTGTTTAAACAGAGTCACGTCTGAGTGGTTAGATCTATCAGAGCAGTGAGGTACTACTGGTCTATTTCATCATGAGATTATTGATATTAACTTTGTGATGGAGGTGTGTCAATGTGAGGATGTTCACACTGGGTATTGTTTTACAAACCTACACAATACAAAGTCTTCTTTTAGTGACAAAAGAGGAGGCAATTAATTACTGAACATTTCTGTAATTTTCTCTATTGTCTTCACCATTAACCAGTTCTCCTGGCATCAGTTTGCATGTAAAGGAAAACACAAATATCCCAAGATAACTAATCCCCGTTCTCCTGAGCTCCACGTGGTATCTCCATAGCCGTGATGTGTATTTACACTTTTAAGGAAGTGCATGTTGAGGTTCCTGTACCACGTTGTGAAGCATATTCAGGTGTGTTTAGATGACTTGCTTGCTTCTTTACTTGAGTTGCATCAGATGTTCAGGAGCAGAACTCACTTGTTTCTCAATGCTCTGAGACCAAAAGCAAGAATACACAATGCAGCGGCTTCATTTGTTCAGACTTACACATGTATGCAACGCTGATGCTCGCATTCATGCATGTGAGCCCCTCTCAGTGTCACTCTGCGTGCGCCTGTAGAAACACTCCTGTGTAATGAAGCAGAAACTTTAATAAGGACTTTACAAGGCAGCGATCTGATTCTCTTTCTCTCCTTCCTGCTGTCTCTCTCGCACATGCTCACGCATACCTGCACACGGCATTTAATTTGAATCCCACCCAGGTTGAGCGGTCAAGGGGGAGATGAGAGAAGGGGAGGAGGAACATGTAATGAATATTGGGACATATATTAACTGTCACAATGGGACGTCCACTTTCGCTTTTTCATCTTCCCTCTCGCCTTTCTTCGGGGTCAGTCGGCCCTTCGCTCCCCCTCTGAGCTGTAGCTGCTCGTCTGCCTTTGACACCCCCGTCCTTACATACTCAGACTGACTAATACGGCTCTCCCAGATGTGGGAGGAGGGCCCAGAGATGGTGGAGAGCGATGGGGAGGGAGGTGACGGACGTACTGCAGAAAAGCAATGATAGAAAATTAGATAATAATGCAGAGCCTTTAAGTTTGAAAAGATGTTAAAACCTCAAAAACTGCACTAATATTAAAATTTACTCACCTCTGTTTGGGTTTGTAAAATTTGCAACCAATGTTATATAAAGCTGGAAATGTCACTGTAGTTTAAAACAAATAAAGGAATAACAAAACATAAGTAACGTCAGTATCGCTATGGATGATGCAAAGACCTCATTGTGGACTATATGTGCCCCTTTGAAAACTGATGGTGTATTCATTTGATCATTTAAATGCTGAGAGAGTTTAATTTCAGATATAATTTCTCAGCACTTAAAGCACCACAAACAAAATCTAATTACCTTGTGTTGTGTCTGCACTGCAGCAAATACAACCAAAAACTACATGCGTGACAAGATAGGACTGTTTAAATCTGACTTTTTGTATTGTGCCGTATTATTTTATCAGAGTGTATTTTGGGTCGCCATTTGCACATCACACATCCTTGGTAGGAGTAGGAGGACCACACGGAGAGAGGGAGAGAGAGGAGAAGAAGAGACACAGCGGTGGAAGGATTGTAGTCACAGCGGGAGCACTTGTCTGCCATCTCTCACCGAGACAACCTATAAGAGAGATCAGGGGAGGTGGAGAGGGAGAAACTGAGAAATGCAGGGGTGCGGGGGAGGGTGTGGAGGGTTTTCTTGAAGCTCAGTGGAGCGTTGATGTGTCTCCGTCCAGCTGAGAGCAAAGAGATAGAGGACCTATCTGCTGTACCAGGGGGGTCTGCAGAGACACATGCAGGAGAAACAAACGGGGGGAGGACGGATGCCGAGGCAAAGCAGGAGAGAGGCGGGATATCGATGTGGAGATAAAGACCAACGGTGACAGAAGGAGGGATTAAGGGAAGACTGCTGTGATAATAATTGCGATCATCAGTACTTTGTGCTTTTTGCTTTTTTTTTTTGCGGATGCTGTTGGCTCTGCTTTTTTGTTGGGGACTAAGAGAGCTAGATCACTGAAGCTGCAGGCAAGATGTCTACGTAAAATCACACCTGGGTAGTCGGCCTAAATCACAAAGCGGTGCTGCAGTGAAGGACAGCATCAAATTTCTTGTTGTTCTTCCTGTCTGGTATGGATAATTTTCAATTCTCTCTGGCAGATCCCTGAAAAAATGAGCAACTGAGCAGCATTTTTGTCCATAGAAAGCTGAACTTCTCTCTCATGTCATGATCAATAGCAAACAGTCACCTGCAGCAGCTCAGCACTTAAATATCAAGTTGGACCAAAATTTCGAGGCCAAACATCCTCAAACATTTGCCAGGATCATCTGTGAACTGAGATGATCTGAAGACACCAAAGGGAATTTAATATGTCAGTTTTTTTTCCATTATACAAGCCAATCAAATCTTCATTCAAATGCTACCTAATCTGACACAGACGTCCTGTGGATAGCAGATATCAAGTGTCTCAAACGGTGATGAGTTGAGTCAAATGGTTATTATACCACGATATCAAGTATTTCGATAAAACTAAACATTTCCTATAGGGCAAATTTTTTAAACAAATATCTGACAAACAGCCAAAACCAGCAACATGGCTGTTTTTAACCTTGACGGTTAAAAGAATATATATCTAATGGGATGGATTCAGGTTGTAAGAAGGCGTGTAAGGTGTCTGTCTTCCTGGTAGCCATGTGAGCAGTTCACCTTCAGACCAAAGGTTCAGGCTTTTAACCTCCAGGTGGCAAAAGTCCTACTTGTCATCAAGGTGACAATACATGCATATGTCATGTTCTCACGTGTTTGTAGTGGTCACATCACATGCTCACAGATGCCCGGATCCCGTTTATTTGTGACTTTAAATGTACGTTTTTTCACACATTTACACAGCGTAAAAAAAAAAAGAGTAAAATACTTTATTTTACAGTGACTTTGTGGATCCAGCTGTGCGTATGTGCTGCAATTAAATGTATGTTGTGAACCTCCCCATTATTAAAACATGGAGATTACACATCCTGAATGGGCCCTCTATTCTTCATATTAAAAATTAATAGGGAGCTGAGAAGAAGGGAGGCGAGCGGCGGTGGCGGGGAGGTGGAGGGGGGAGTGTGATGGCAGGGGAGAAGATTTGAAGAGGCGAAAGCAGAAGAAAGGACAGAGCTCTTGGTTTTAAACACAGGACCTAGAAGGTACATTAGGGCTATCAATAAATCAAGAAATAAGAGAGTAGTTTAAAAATCAGGAAAAGGAAATATATGCTACACCTCTTTTTCTCGTAGCTTTTGACCATTTTTCAGCTGCTGAAAATAGCTTTATTTCTCTTAGACCCCCCGCCCCCCTTAAAATATATGCATTAGCCTAAAAAGATTAATTTCTTAGTATTAAGAAGTCCTCGCTGCTAACTCCTCGTGGCTCCTTTGTTGAAACTGTGATATTAACTGTAGCTGTGCTGGCTTTGGAAATACTGTGTATTTATCATAGAAAAACAAGAAATGGGCTTTAGCTGCTTGAGTCTTTTGCCATTACATTATTACAAACTTCAAATCTAATTATATTTCAACAACCTTTTAATGCTTGGGTGGGCCCACATTCAATTATGGAGGCTTCATGCTTTATTTTAGGCAGTCTTAATTATTTATGTCCCTTTTTAATCAGCTTCCACATTCTCATGGCTGCACGTCTCGGTGTTTTATGACTAAAACATTGTGTTCACTCATGACCGTCAAAAAATTATTTACAGGGTTGTTGTTGGGGTTTGGAAATCTTTCAGTTATTTCGGAAACCTTTTAACAGAAAATCCACTGCAAAGTTGGTTAAACAACAAAAAATCAAAATTTTAGTTCTCCAAGTCTGCACATTCAAGCTACAGTCAAAATACCATTTTCTTGCAGCAATAGATGGTCTCAGTGTCGGCCAAGTGTTTGTTTCTTAGTGGTAGAAACTCAATGTTCAGATTACATCATCTGTAAGGGGAGAGAGAAAGAAGCTCTTATCCACTTTTACGTCTGCTGCTCTCTTCTTTTACAGTCCATATCACAGTTTTATATACGAACAATATTTCCCATTTATTGCCAGCTGACCTTATATTACTACCCGTATAAAATCTAACAAACTCTCTTGAACTTGTCCGGTATACTGATGACCTTGTTTTATTGGCGTGAGTTTTAGGTTGACGCCTGCGGTGGCCTGCTGGAGTTTAACCGGTGAGAGGAAACGCCCAGAATCTGGTGAAAATAGCAAGTTTGAGATCTGTCATTGATGACAGTGAAATCAGCTCAGGTAGTATATTTTATTTTGACATTTCAGTCACGTTAAGGATGTTATTCCAGGTTATAGAGTTTTTTTATAGTACAGGTGGTGGGATGATAGGAAGGAAGCTTTTTTTCCAGCCTTTTTCTTTCACTGTTTTTTGTTAACTCTCGTAGGCACCCTGATTCTCTCAAAAACATTGTCTCGTTCTCCATATCCCAGCTGTCTTTTATCATACACACCCACACATTAAATCTCTCAAACTCTCGTAGGTCTTGTGGGTTTTCCAGCACAGTGACGGATCTAAGTAAAGTAAAATATGTACAAACTTCTGGGGGAGGTTTGCCTAAACAATTATCTTTTTTTTTTTTTTTTTTTTTTTGGTTAAGTAATTTACTTTTTGTGAAATAAACCCAGGATGCAACATGTCTACCCTGAAAAAGCTTTTAAAAAGATGAACAATGAATGGAAAAATAACAAAACCTGCATGTTCTTTATCAGGTTTTGAACTTAAGCCATCAAAACAGATCTTTTCCTGGATATGTATTCCAAAGAAAACGTTTCCTGAACACATCACTGCTCTACAGAGAAAAAAAACTTGTCCCACAACTATTACTGTTACTACCCAAGTGATGCATGCTCCCAAGCAGATAAACCTTTGTGTTTTTAACTATGTCATGACATCCATTTTTGTAGGTTTCTTTTATTCTGCCTGTGTATTTGAATCAACATTAAATGATATAAAAAGGCTGCACTTTTATTTGCATGCATGTATTCCATGTAAAGAAAGCAATATTTATTCTTCACAAAACAAATATGCTGGAGAAGATGAAAATGACTTTGTGAAGCTGTGAACTGCAGCATCTGTGAAGCTTAAATAACACCCACTAGCTCCTTTCTCATTATCCTAACTGGTGTTTCACCAGGACTTATACTGTACCACCTGTAACACCTGTGGATTGATAAATTCTTATTTATAACCCTTGTTTTATCACCTAGTTGAGAATTAACATCTGTTCTGTTGAGAGGAGGAGTGTATTAAGGTGTCATCAAAGCACAATCCATCATATAGGCGTCTAACAGTGACAATATTAAGATTAAAAGGTAATTAACAGCTTATTCTGTGTCAGCTGTTAGTGATGAAAGCAGTTTCACACATATTCTCTTATGAAAACATGGATGGCGATGGTAGATTTTACATCAGTTAACCTTCACGTTCTTTATCGACTGATGACCGACTGTGTCTGTCACATGAAAACAATGATTCACTTGTTCATCACTGTGCAGAGAAAACATAGAATTTATTTGAAAAAGTAACTATGAAAAAGGGAAGCAAAGAAGACAAATGTGTGCAGATGAGATAAAACAATAAGAGGCTTATAAAAGCTAACCCAAATTCAAAGCAAATACAAACAGGAAACGCCAAAAAAGACAAGCAATGAAACATTTGATAACAGCAGCAGAATCAAACACGATGGGGAAATGTAAAACAGCAAGATGCAGAGGATGAAAAAAATCCAAATTAGTGGTACATTTTCAAAAAGCAAAAAGATTTCAAGAGTGAACTTCACAACAACTTGCATCTTCAGATTAATTGACCTTTCTTAGGTTCGTATCCATTAGAAATAATGGGTTTTTGTTTTTCAGCAGCATCTCCACGTCCTTCATAGCACACACTTTGCAGCAGAAGACACTTCCTCTTCTCTGTAGAAAGCATCTTGTTTTTCTCCATAACCTTGTGTTGGATCGAGCAGAATAAGCACTCGGAGCTGCAGGCGGTGCGAGACAGAGGGGGAGACGTGACAGTTAACACACATCCACAGTCAGTCAGCGTTACCTGTATGTTCGTCTGCATACAGCACAGCAGTTCTTCTATTATACTCCCTGGAAACTTACAAATGTATAAATACAGATGTGATATTTGTGAGTTTGTGTGTCTCATTAAGCACCCACAAAAACTTGAGTGAAAATAAATGTTCATAATTATGAGAAAACCTGCCAAGTTTCCTGTTTTCATCATGTCTCAAGACTACAGAGGCATGGCAGATCGTGTTTTGATCGACATCTCCGTCTAGACAGAGCAGCCGTAGCCCCTTCAGACTTTGCTATATTTTTGTTTCAATCTGTTTTTTTCTGTTTTTATTGTGGAAACATGTTGTACCTATGGTAGAAATAAGTGTAGGGTTTGGATGGAAGAATAGCAGACTTTGAAATACTCAATGCCCATTTCGTCTTCAACCACCCGGACTATACAGATACGACCATACATAAAGACCACTTGGCTCAAACTCAAAGACTAATATTATATTATTATTATAATATCCAAGCATTACCTCGCCCAATTCAAACACAGCAAAGGGAAAGGTACAAAAAAACTCAGCACCTTACAAGGTAAAGAGTGTTGCTAAAGTCCTTCAAATTAAACAACTAAATGTCTATCCTTTCTATCTGATGCCCCAAATTAATGTTGATAATGAATAGTTTTTATGATGTGACAACTTGGTGGTTAAGGTTTGGTTAGGTTAAAGCACTAGAATGACATAGGCAAGTTTCAGGAAACAAAATGGTTTTAATTAAAATGACTATTTCAGTCATGTTAGGGGACTATCTTCCTCATGGTGACAATAACAGAAGACCTCCAGCCCCCGGGAGCAGTCGCAGTTATGCTTAGATAAAGAAATATTGACTCGCGGTTGGAAACATGGACCCACCAGCAGTCCCCCGTGCTGATGTCTGATGTCTTGTTGACACCTCCATCTAACCTGACCCTGACCTCCCCACACAGTCACTGTGCAACACAATCCTCCAACATCCTGTCAAAATTAGTACGGCTGCCAGAGGGCTTTGTCACACACATGTAAACACGACTGATGCTGTTGTCACTGTTACTGATTAGCATCCAGTCAAACACTGCGGGCATGCTTTCATTGATTGTTATCAGCTAAAACATATCCTTTTTTTGTACTGGGGATCTTTACTTTGAAAATTAGTCCACAAACTTGAAGAATTATTTGCCCGCATCAATGAGTGTCTCCCAGTTCAGTACTGGGGTTGGAAAAAGTACACGGATTTGCTGAGCTCTGACGCTAACAAATTGGCTTTCACCATCTGAATGTGACAAATATTGCCCTCAGATTGTACCAGCTGTCGCTAATTAATGTTATTTCCAAACAGCCACTTGACGGCCGGCCAAAACGAAAACCGCCTGTTGTCTCGTCGCTCTCTGCAGCCAGTGTCTGTGCCAAAGATCATTTGTGAGCAAAGACCCCGATCTCCTCTCGAGCACATCGTGTCACGTCAGTCACGTTCTGTCTGTCAAACTCTCAGTCAAATCATATCAATAATTTATCCCCATAATCGTTAATATTTCGAGTCAGGACTGTCAGTATTTGGATCAGGAAGGTTGTGAGAGATGAGGGGTGTCATATTTAGAAATCAACATGTGTTGATCAGGGCTGATAAACTTAACTAAACTTGCCACTGAGGTGGCAGAAATCTTTGGACAGACAAAATGGTCATTTTGGAAGCCACTGAGAATATATAATATTGTTTTTTTAGTGGTGAGAATTTTTTAGAAGATAAGGTCCAGCCTATTTTATGCTATATGTCCTACATTTGATGAGGACAGATACAAAGGGTATGATAATAATTAAGTGAACATGCACTTGGTGATACAGTGTGACTGTAGATTTCAGACATAAAAAGAAAACCAAGGGATGACAAGATAAGATAACATGAAAGTAGGCAGTGAAAGAATACATTCAACATAAAATAAATGAGAAATGCACACGTCAAAATATCATCGTACATCAGTCGCAGTAGACCAGGTGCAGATTTCCCCCTTTATTATCATCAAAGCTCAATCGAAAGATGTAAATTCACACGATGAACCGTGTTAAGCTAAATCTCCTGATTTATGGGTTTGAACATCTTGAGGAATTTTAAAGTTGAATAGGATTGGGGGTTAATTTACTGCCTCTGAGATGGACACGTGACTTGGGACAGATACAGCTTGTTCCCACGGTCGGGATCTTCAATGTGACACCAATCAAAACAACAGCCGGACTCTCTTCATTGCTGAAGTGCCTCTGATTGGCTTCTGATATTCTGCCTCTCCTGGGAAAAGCAGCGTTCCCGACATGAAGCAGGGCTAATTTAAGGAATGCCGATGTTGTGTCGTGGATATCAAAGTGTATTTTTCCAGGCATTGTAAGGGCGTCATGATGGAAGGATAATAAGTCTGATAGTAAGATAATAAACTCCTCATGCACTCCTGTTGCTGGAAGAAGTCGTGCAGCGCCACCAACCAAACACAACGTCCACGTTCACGTTTGTTCAGTTTTCTCAGCAGTGTTTTCTCTACAATCTGAAAAAGTAAAATCCAAGAAACAACATACACTGGAGCACTCCTGTCTCCTCTGGGTGAAAGGTTAACGGAGCTACAGCCAATCCATTTCCCATCCACAGTGACTTTTTTCTGTGTGTGTGTGTGTGTGTGTGTGTGTGTGTGTGTGTGTGTGCACGGCGGGGTTAAACTGAGGAAAATCCATCGAGCAAATCAATCATTATCCATCACGAGCAGATTAAATGTCCACATAATCAGCAACTCCTAAGAACACACCCATGGATGTATAAATAGGCATCAAACACACACACGCACACACACACACACACAAACACAAACATGGATGTTGGTGTAGTTTCGACAAACATTTGTGTGGACACACAAAAACACACACAGGGAGCTGTAATTACGTTGAAAGTACAGTGGCCATTTCTTTTCATCGATGTCACCATTCTGTAAATGGTCGCAGCAATAAAGTTGATCTAAAGATTCAGGGGCTACATGAGAAAGGACAGTAATAGGGTTTGATTATCTGTCCCAGTGTGACTTAGTGTGTGTGTGTCTGTGTGTTTCAAGAGTCATTTTAGAGGAAAGAAAACAGGGTCTCTAAACAGGACCTCTAATAAAATTACAAGTGTAAAAACAGACACACAAACAGAGTCACGCATGAGCCCGCGCAGACGCACAACATGCTTTTCTTTTTTTCATATCTTTTTAACGATGCGATTGGTTGTCTCAGGAAAGGGCAGTTCATTAGCCAGCTAGCGAGCTACAAAATTAGCCTCCCGTGACAGAACCGTGCAGACAAGTGTTACGGAGAACTAAACACAAACCCAACACACATCGCTTACTGGAACTAATGAATGGACTGCAGCAAGAGCAACCACATGCTACGAGGCATGTGATAAATATTAGTGTGGAGAGAGCACTTTCTTTAACTGTAACTTTATCTCTTCATATGAGGAGAAGAAAATATGGAAATTACATTAGTAGTTAGAGGGAGGCATGCACAAAGTCAGGGAAGATAAAGAAAAAGGCCTCATAAACTGACTTCAAATAACGTCTCTTTGAAAATCTAATGTGAAGAATGAGCTTTGGAAAACACTGACAGTCACATGCACGAGTAAATAATTTTTTTCCCCCCGTCTTTGTCATTCTGTCGCGTCCGCTCTGCCTCCATCTTTATGCAGCCATCCCCCTTAAAGGTATGAAAAATTAATGTGCTCCTTAAACATTTAGAACACCCACAAAGTTAACTTTTTTTCCAGGTTCAAGGTTTCTAAATGGCTCCGACCTGAAGGGCCACCGCAGTTTGAGCTTCTTCACTGTACAAATTTTAACATTCAGAATCCCTCCGAAGCATTTATTATTCCTCCAATGTGACCTCCAAATTCACACAGACGTACTAAGCAGACTTTAACTCCTGAATTAAGTATTACATATACAGTATATAGTGCATAAATAGATGTGTATATCTGTTGTTTCGGGGAGAAAAAACACTGACACAGTAAAGTGTTAATTCTGCATGGTGATGCTTTAAAAGGCAAAATGATCGAGTTTAGGTTTGATAGGTAAAATTTACTGTTAAGAAAAATTCAGTTTCTGTTTCAAAATCCTTCACAGCTGCATTGGTTTTAGGCAGATTCAGCACTGATGCAAGGTGCTGGACTGCTGTGGATTCATACGGCAAAAACTTGTTTTCAGTTGGCAGATTTTTTTTTTTTTTGTCTTTTGGTAAATCTTATTTCTAATTTCCAAAATAGCTGAAAGGTGTTTGGCAGGTGTGACCTTCTACCAAAGAACAAACTCTGCGGGAAAAACAACAACAACACACTTCTCCCTCTCCCTCAAAATAAGACAGATTGGTGCTGTAAAAAACTGGAGAAAAAAGCTCATTCAACCAATTCTAAGAGTTATATCCATATTTTATGCTGCTTAGATGCACTCTTTGGAAACCTTTGCAACGAGCATGATGGGATATACATATTTACTGTATGGGATATATATATATACTTTGAAATATTGTCCCCAAGTGGACATGTTTGTATGACATAACATAGACTGTTAATGTTGTACATTTGGCCAGATAAAACAGGATGATATCAGAGGAAAGTTGTCTTCCGGCTAAGCTCCTTTGATTTTCTGAAGGTGGTGCAGTATCTCTCGTCGACATAAAAACTTTCCCTCCTTTAAGAAAACCAGGAGCTGTTCTCAAGGCTTCGCCGCTCATCAGGTTATGGTGTGCTTCACAGATATACTTTGAAATATCTGTGTTATATATCGTTGCTCGTTGATTTTGTCAGGATTTTCTGAAAATCCAAGACTCTTGGAGGGACACGAGGATGTCGTTGTCTTGTTCCAGCTTTGATACGCTGTGAACACTTTGGAGAAGTTAGGTATCCTTCACAGAACAGAACACAAGGTCGACAGCAGTAAACACTTTATCTCTACTCTCTGCTTTTTCCTTACACAATAACTTAGCTTTGAAGGTGGAAAAAGACAAGGTTACCAGCACGGCATTCACTCAGCATCTTTGCAATGAAATGTTTGAGTGAAATGTGTATGTGTTAGATTTACTCAGTAATACTTCGCATGGATGTGCCAAAGTTCACGCCATTGAACATCGTGTCCGAGGCCGTGGACCCGACCCTGCCGGGCCTGTTGGAAGGATTTATGATGCAGTGCTGCTTCGGCTTCCTCTTCACCCTGGTGCTGGAGAAGCAGGAGACCTTCGATGGCCAACAGCAGCTCATCGGGACTCACAACTTCGCCCACTGGCTGGAGCTCAACAGGCTCGATCTGACCTTGGAGGCCATGCTCCGTCCTCGAGGGCATCACCACCACCGTCACAATCAGAGACTGCCTGGAGTTCATTTTCTTGCTGTTCAATGATACAGAAAACACGAGGGCACTGCTGAGAGGCTCAGAAGAGCTTCTACCCTCAGGTCACTAAAGTCCTATATGTATGTGCAGACATTAGTATGTGTATATACATTATTTCTATTCTGGATTAAACTTTTTTCTTCTTTTGAAGCTAATGGCCATAGATTTCACGATGATTATATCTCACAAATGAACTGGAACTTGATAAACTTGACACAAATTCAGTCACCTATAGCAGAAGTATGTCACATGTTTAAAAATGAGCTTTAGTGATATTTACTTAAACTGTCACTATGCCCTGACTGTAGTTCATGAGACAGATAATCTGTGAAAAAAAATCAGGTTGTCCACTTTCTTCTAAATCCGACCGACTGTTAACTAACTTCCAGTTAGTTTCCAGAAGTTTGTCCACTGATTTCATCCCAGCTGCAGAACCTGACATTTATCAGCTGCGCCACACCGGAGGTGCTGCTGGAAACGTCTTTGTACCGGAGCACAAAGTGTTTTGCTCCTGCAGCATCCATTTGAGCCAAGTGAATCATTTAAACTCAGTTAAAAGTTGATCATCCTGCAATTTTATGCAAAAGTCTGCATGTGTGAGTATTGACTGTTGAGTGAGTCATACACGAGATAGCTTATTCCATGACTAACCGACTGCCTAATTGAATGACTGACTAGCCAACTAAATTACTGCTTGCTGCCTGATTATATAACAGTTTTTTACAGATCTGATCCAAGAGGGAATTAAGTTTACCCCCCCTATTCTTGGCTTCCTCCATCAGTGCTTATCCATCACTATTTCTTACAATCCCACCTTTTACCTCTCTGTCTCCAAACCTCCACTTGTCTCTGTGTCTCAATCCAACCCGGCTCTTTCTCAACTCTAAACCTCAGTATTTCTTTACCTCCTTCCTGATTTGTTCTTTATCCGTCTCATTTCACCTGGTGTCCCTCTATGCTCACTTCCTAAGTTTGTCTCAATCTCACACTATTTTCTTCAACCCCCCAAAAAACAGCACTTTGGCACAAACAGTTCTGCACCTTTTTTCTTTGAGTCTTTACGTGTTGGTGACTTTTAGGCACTTGGATGATCTGAAAACATGAAAGGAAATTTTTGGCCAGAAGAAGCAGCTTTTAGGTCATTTCCCCAATGACTTAAAGATAGTAGTTGGGAATAGTAGCATAGTTGACTTCTTATGAGCACTTACACCTGTTTGGCTGTTGGACTGTATACACTCCCGTAAATATTAGAAAAGGTATTTCTTTTCTTACACCCTGCCTTTAACCTTTTAACTTGAGCTTTCGCTTTTTGTCGAGGTTCATCCCCAGTGTCTACCTTAGAAAATGCAAAAAGCAATTAGTGTCATCCATACTTCTGTGATGTGAACAGTTAATGCGCACCTTTAGAACCACGTTCGAGTCGTACAGTACCAGAATAAAAGCTGCTTTTGTGTGCAGCTCATCGTGGCATAACTTGTCTTAACTGGTGCTTATTAACAAGAACAAAACCCGAGACCTTGAGCACCGCAATTGCAAAGTAACTTGTGTTTTCTTACTGTGCCATTAAACCACAACATACTATTATGCATTCAGGCAAAAATCTCTTAAAATATGCTAACGCTGTACAAAAGCTAACTGTAATCCCACAATATGGCTCATTAAGTCCCAAACTCTTCCTCTTTGTTGACTCCTCTTTCTTTTTTGTCATGTCTCTCAGTATTATGGATCTTTTTGTTGCAGAGTACATTGATGGGGTCAGAGCTCGTAATCACCATGGCAACCCTCCTCAGATTGATGTCTGGGTGGCATCCTATTCTAATTAACCAAATTGGGCTCATGCAAGAGACGCCACATTTCTCTGATGATTTTCATTTCTGAAAGGCTCGAAAAATTCAAAAGAGTGTACAGAAAGAAAGAAGGGAGGAAGACATCAGGAGACAGTGAGTAAGATCAAAAGAGAGCGAAGAAAACAATGACAGAAACAGAGAGATGAGACCCCTCCAATCACCTCCCCTCCCCACACACACACACACACACACACACCCCTCCGTTGCATCAAAGACCGACCAAACAAAATCACCTGAATTCCTCCTTTGTTCCACTGAGCCCTGCTGACTGAGAAACCGCTGTTGCCGCTGCCATGATAGGCTTCAAGGAAATAACCCGTCATTTTCCACTCAGCAAAATCATCCATTACGCTCCAATCGAAAGCACCAGGCTTTATCTGTCTCAAAGACTCGGGGAGAGCAGCATAGAGCGAGATAGCGGGGGAGAAAATTCAAATATATTAAAATATGCTGGGGAGACAAAGAAAGTGCACGAGGGAGGCAGTGGGTTGCAAAAATGAAATCAAAAACTCAATTGAGTGGCACAGCAGATAGATATACAGATATAATTTGGCTGATTTAGTTTCGAGTCATCTGTGATTTTGTCCCATCACTCACAATAAATATGGAGCGATCAACAGGCCTAGCGGGGTAGCGGTGGGGAAATTGTGCGAGGCAGTGTGTGCCTGCTATTTTTTGAACGAGTGGGTGGCAGAATTAATAATCACAGACCACAAGCCCTGTCATCAGACATGTTTTCCAAAGTTCATCAGGAGTCACAGACGGAGCCTCTCCTGCCAAGAACTACACGTTTACATGCAGTAGTAATCCACATTGTTCGGTTTATGTTTCCCATAAAAAACACAGTGCTTTTATAGACGAGGTAATAACATGCACACATCCTGCAGGATTCACACACCCGTCACCGGATGTATAAACGGGGCGGATGACAGCGAGCGTGTGGACAGAGACACATCTTCAGATGAATGCTAATGGTTAGCAGACAGGCAGATGTTCGCCATAACAACTTTACGAGGCGGTTACATGTCCGTGTCGCTTTTACCGCCTATAACTGGCTAACATGATAAATATTAATAATAAAATGATAAAATATAAAAGGAGTGCAATCAATAATGTAACATAAATGCAAGTTTAAGACAAAAAAATGAGAGCTGTGGTTGTTGTTTTATCTTGATATTTGATTATGGTACGGTGCAAATAATCTTTCATTCAGCGACAGCATCGTGTGAGGCGCCGCTGTCGCTCCGTGTCAGCAGAATTTGTACGTAGGCATCTGCTTGCAAACGGCAGACCAGGACTGGATTACAGTACCTGTGTCTCTGTGGGCTGCTGTGGACTCTTTTTGACCCTGGACACTGTTTTGTTTGGTAGTGACATAACATTGTTTGACTTGCTGATCACATGACGCGTGTGAGTGTGAACACAAAACCAGAGTTCCCCTGATGAAAATCGATACGCTGCGAGTCAGTGCGTGTGCTGTTTGGCAGAAGCATGTTTCCATCTCTGCAAATAATTAATGGAGAGGCAACTGATTCATTTTTAAATGAACAAATCTATCATTTTATTCAGATAAAACAGTTTGAAGTAGGATGGATAGACTGTGTGGTGATTTTAAGCTTGTGAGCTCTACAGCCTGACATTCTCCCTCTCTCAAGCCCCTGTTTTGCAGTCTTTCCTTTCAACCCTCATCTCTCTCTCTCTCTCTCTTATATAAAGGAAATGTCATATAAAATAACCTTTAAAAAAGTGGGACTGACCTCCATTCCCCACTGGTTTGGCGTACTGAGGTTTACTGTTTGTGTGAATAGTGAATATTGACATTTTGTCCCAACTAGGGACTAATGTGTTGTTGAATCTATGTATGCCCTGGAACCCTTCTGTTTACAGACACACACACACCGACACAAACCTGAAGACACACACAGGTATACACACCACCAGCATGTGGACGCTCAGACAAACACAAACGCTGCTGTCACACAACCTGCATTTAAACACACACACGCTCGTTACACACACACACAAAATGTCTGACACACAATGTGAGTGTATGTGCTGCACACGTACTGGAAATGCACACACTGACTGTACACATGCTTACAGGACGGAAAGACATACACAAAAATGCAACTGAATATGCACACACACACACACACACACACACACACACACATGGCTGTCTCCCCTGCTTTTATTCAGGTGTGTGTATGTGGATCTGATCAGAATTTCAATCCGCAGACACACCAGGTGATTGACGGCTGTCGTTTTTTCTTATTTATTTATTTTTTATCCCCCTCTCACTTTGCTATTCCCCTGCTGCCTTTCTTTTCACACATCACCCTCCTCCTCCTCCACCTCCCCCTCTCTCTGTCTGTCTGCGTGTCAATTTGTCTGTCTTATCCGTGTCTTGCTCTCGTCCTCTGTCTCCCTCCCTGTCTCATATTGCTCGGTTGTCTGCCACAGTGTGGGTGCAGTTTGGTAAAATTACTCACTCGCTGTGTGTGTGTTTTTTTTGTGGTGTCAGAGAGTTTGTGTAAGTAATATGAGTCAGTATAATCATGCACAAATGTGTCACTGCATGTTAATTTATTATAGGTCTGTTTGGGTTACCTCAGGTAAAAGAGACTTTATATTGTAGACGATTTGTCATTTTTTTGCCATGTTAATACAAATCCTGCAGCTCCTAAACAAGAGATTGGTAACATCTTTCGGATTCAGTTATAAAAAGTAAGTAAGAATCCAAAGTTATTATACAACAAAGACTAGGAGACGTTTTCTGCTCAGGTTGTGTTAATCCGGCGCCAGTGACGTGTTGTCAGAGGAGCAGCCTCAGGTTGTGTCTCTGCATGACAGTTTGCAGTCTGCAGGTCTGAGACTGAAAGAACTAAATCCAGACTGAAACACTGGTGAGACATCCTAATAATTCAATCCTGTTTTGTTTTTCCCATTTTTATTTATTTCTCAGTGTTATTCAGGTATAGCGAAAGAAACTTTGGCATATGAATGATTTGGCGTCAAAGAGACTTTATTTTTTGTCCTGTTTGCTCTCAAGGAGAACTCAAAACCATCCTCATTGTTCCAGCCTCAATTTTCCAAAATTACCCAGCAAATTTTACCAAAACATAGAAAGTGGCTTATTTTCATAGCACTGAAAGAAAGCTATTAGTTTGAATGTCTTGATTTTTTTTTTCCAACAGCTTTTTTTTGGTTTTTTTTCAAATTCTTCCAGTTAAGTGTGGTTTCTGTAAATTGCTGTAAATTCATGTAAAAGAGCAAAGAAACATAATCAGTGTGCACAGATACCAACTATGAGCAAATCTTGCCCAAAGCACAATGTTCGCAGGACTCTGATACAGAGCAGAGAGACATCATGGAGGTCCCACCATCACTGCACGACGTCGTTTTTAATCCTGATGTTCTGTCCTGTAAGGTTTTCACACTGTACAAAAAGAAAATATGTCAGGTAGCAGCTGCAGTGATGTTTTTTTTAGTTTCATTCTCTCAGCTCAGGTCTCTCAGAGGAATATCGAGGAGAAAATTTGCTACGATGGCTGAGGCAGCAGTAATGGAGGATAAGTGCAGGGTAGAGGCAGGATGGTCGGAGTTTGATGGCTCTGGTGTGTGAAATCTATTTCAAAGTTGAGTTTCTCTTTAAGTAGCTGGAGCCATATCTTTTTGCGGTATAAAACAACAATTGTCCATTTCCACAAAATGGCCCTATAAAGTTTTATGGGATTGTATCATTTCTTTTTATGATATTGTATCATATACTGCAGGCTACTTTAGTTCATTTTACTGAGATGAAAACAAAAATGGTCTATCCTGAAATGAGATGCAGCTCATGGAGTTATGAAAGAAAGACTTTTATTGTAGTAAACTTACAAAAAAACACACACACACTATCAACATCAGTGGTGTAAAGCAGTATGACTGTAAACCTGTCTGGGGAAAAAAGAGAGGTGTTTTAGTCAGCGAGCTTTTATGGGTAAATTAGATTATAGCTTTAATGCGTTTTAGTGAATCCCTTGTTTATGAGGCAGTGTGATTTAGCGTGCATGCACATATTTGTGCAGTGAGTAAAGAAAACAGTGTGCTGGTACATTTACAGCCGATCTGCATTACTGTAATGTGTCTGTTTTCTCTCCTCCTGCCATTCACATGCAAACACAGTTTTTCTTCCTCTTAGACTGAACTTTTTTTCCAGTATTTTCCTGACTACCGCTGGGTCTCATTTGTTTTGGCGCTTGCTTATGCACACATTCAGAGACATTTGTAGTGACATTTTTTCCCAGGGTGCACTGTTTATGGTGAAGGCACACCCGTGGAAACCTCCAAAAACAATCAAAGTTTTATCGTACATTTTTTTTAACTAGTTGATATGTGACCACACAGACAAAAAAAACTAAACAGACAGACAGAATAAAGATTAATAAGTAAATCATACCCACTTTGTAATCCAAGGCCGTTATTAACCTATCCTGAAGGCCTCTGCTTTACTCTGGTGACCCTCTTTACAGCCGCGTGAAGGCAGCAGGTGTCTGCAGCGATGATGCTCACTGTCAGGCCGACCCTGCATTTTTAATTACAACACAGGCAGATGTGTGGCTGCGATCGCCAACATGATGTGACAGAGACTGTTTGGGAGCATGTTCGTGAAGCAATATGAAGATTTGGCAGGATTTTATTTCCACATGCAGAACAGTTAAAGAAGATCTACCTTGACGAATAAAACTAAAAAGTGATGTGAATAAAATCTTGTGAGATTCTGCACAGAAAACACAATTTACAATGTGGGTCTAACTTCAAAAAGAGCAATCTTCTGAACTTGACAATTTACTTTAATTGCTAAATTCTCATTTGAAACTGTAGCTGAGCCAGCGGTGGGCTGGGCAGGATGTGACGGCTGCATGCTGATGTTTTCTGCAGCTGATGATATCTCTTCAGAAACACAATCTGTTGTTGTGAAACTGTGATGTCAACAATAGGAAGGGTGGGGAGAAAGAGGAATGAGTGGGAGAAATTTTGGCGAACGGAGAAGAGGAGGGTGCAGAGGTGAGGAAAGGAGTAAGAGAGACAAATGTCGAGATGAGAGTATTTACTCTTTGTTGTTCGACTGTTATTAATACGGCCAAACTGCATATTTTAACTTAGCTGGGATCCTGAACGCAGCAGATTGTTTTGACTGTAGCTCTAAGAGACAAGTAAGCCTCAGCGGGCGGACAAGAAGACGGGAATATCGTGGAATAGAGAGACGCGGTGGAGGTCTGACATCACTTCGCAGTCCATCTGTTTCCGTTGTTGATTTTGTTGAAATTGAGAAATCCTGAAACACAGATCCTTGTTGTGCAAAGTTAAACGCAAACAAAAGGGAGGCAAGCAGGCGAGATGAGAGGAAAAGAAAGCAGGGGACTGTTTACTTTCACCAATTAGCCTGTCAGTGGTTTACAGCCCATTTCTGTCCACTGTTGACTTTGTGGTGAGATATTCTGGAGCGAGGGAAACTTTTGAGCCAAGGCCCCTGTTGGGCAACGTGGCATCTAAACAGATCTTAATGCCATCAGTGACGTTCAGAAAGCACGAAACTCCAAAAGGTCAGCTGGTTTATTTTGCCTTTGATGCCAATATTTTTATGACATTTTGCAACGCTACGTTCGTGTTTTGATTCGGTCTCAAGGTTTCGGGGAAGGAAATGTTTTCTATGCATCGGGGGAGTCAAAGTCAACATGTGATCACAATGAGAGAGACTCCAAAGGCTTGCATGGTGTTTGTTTGAGGGAAGTGGAAAGAAGAAAGGAAGGGAGAGAGGACAGGAAAAATCTGGAATACAGGACAAGGTCAAGCTTCTTCTTCATGGTTAAAACTGAGAAATCCAAAAAGCCTTTAAGTGTTTTTTATACAAATACAGGGCATGAAGGGTCACTGAATTATTTGAGTGTGAAAATGGTGCAAATCAAATCGCCTTTGCAGTCACCAGCTCTCAACTTAATGAGACACTTTTAGTAGATTTTTGACCTGCTATTCATTTGGGCAGATGTGAAAACTGCACCTGGACGCAGACCAAAATAACAAGAGAAAGTGGTCTGACCAAACTATAAGGACGTTTGTGCTGACTGGCCACCAAGTCAGGAGCCTCCTGCATGCTGGGATGATGACATCAAAATGGAAAATTAATCCACTTAAACTCAGATTTACAACAAACAAGTCACTTTCTTGATATTCGGGTCTTCTTGAGAATCTGCTTCATGTATTTACTTCCTGGTTCTGCCCCACAAACATGACCTCTAACCAGTGAGCGGAGTAAATGTTGGTGCATTGTGCTTCGATTGAACTTTTAACTGTGTGAAAGGAAAGAGAACCAAAGGGAAAGTACAGCGAGTCTCCAAGCTCGTCCACTGAAACAAACAACATTATAGATGCTCAGCCAGCATCAGCGAAGAAAACAAAAATGAGGGAACACCCTTTGGAAGAAAAGTGTTCATCATTTGGGGAGTCTTCATCAAGCTGTTCTGGGGCCATGCTACTTTATTCCCTTTAATTATCGCCCAGTTGTATATTCAAATGTCTGTGGGCTTCTGTATCATTAAAAACACAGTAAATCTTAGATGAAAAAACAAACTGAATAGGAGACAAGGGTTTGTGTAATAAAGTAATAATCTGGAGAGAGGAACAGAGTGACAGAGAAAGAAAGAACAAGAGACAAGGATGTTAAGAAATAAGACTGCTGTGGTCAGATCGGATCAAGTCACATTACAAAGTTGAGAGCGTTTCGGAGGGACAAATGTTGAACGCAGGTTGTTGTTATCCGCAGACACAGCCAAGCAAGCCTTGACCCCCTGAACCGGCAGTGTCATATCCATCTCATCACACTGACGTCTTCAAGTGGGGGTGGACCTTGAATGCAGGCCAGCGTTGTGCAGCGTTCACATCCGAAGAGTGATGGGAGCGTGGGCAGAGGGAAGGGCCGGAGGAGGAGGGTTTTTACCCATCACATTCCTCCTGTGGGAGGGATGATCACCCCGTGAACACAGTACAAGGGATCTGCAGACCAAGAGATGTCCAGTCATCTCGTAAACATTTTTAAAAAAGCAAATACTTTTTAGACAGCCTCGCAAAGTCTCTCAACTGGTATGGAAATGCGGACTAAATTGTGTTGACAGGCTGAGTTTAAACAGAGTTGTGATAAATAATTGATGCCATACTTTTTCCTGAATATCGTTGTCACATTTGGTGCTGGAAGAAAACAGACTATTGTAAGGAAAGTGCTAAACACCTATTGACCGCATCAATATTACATTTCTATATACAATATAATATCTTTTTAGTGTTTTTTATTACAGTTCAGTATCTTAAATATGACGAATAAAACACATGCTGCTGTACTTCCTGTAAATACTGTACGTAACACTGTACATACCCGCCTTGTAAATAGTACAAAAGACATCTGAGACGTTTATGCATTTTAATGTACTTTGTTGTTTGAAATTTATACATAAGTTTTTGAAGTTTACAATGTATATTTGGATTCTAAGTTTTAAAAATGGTTCGTTAGACCTGTTATTGGTTTTCACAGTAAAACAATCTACCTTTTTCCTGTTCAGATTTTATGTTTTTTTGTATGAATTTAGGTCCAATGTGTTAATACAGTATGTCAAAATGAAAAAAACAGCTGCAAAGCCACACAAATGACAAATGCTAAAAACAAATGACACCTAACAAGTCATGGTAAACAGTTTTTAAGGTGAAATATAAAGGTAAAATTAGTCAAAAACGTTCTCTGAGGGTTTCAAGACTGTTTCTTTGTGTAGTTAGTCCTCCTGTACTCGGCAGTCATTAATCTTGACACTGTTTACTGCCGCACACTTGAATATTGAGTGTGCTCTGCATGCTGACACTTTTATGTTGGTTAGTAAAATGTAGTGTCCGTCTACATCAAGTTCGAACTAGATCATACACAGATTATAAACCTGACGTCAGAGTTTACACCAGCGAGCTACGGCCTTTGGAGACTTGTATCTTAAATATAATTGAATGTTTGCTTTATGATGATCTCTGTCAGGAGGCTTTCATTTACACTTTTTCCCCTCCGACACCTTCAGGGCTATAAGATGCATTCAGACTGTGTGTTGTCTCCAAATTGGCAGCTGACTCCCTGTAAAAGCCTTTTTAAGGCTCCTCTGAGATTAATAATGTTGAATAACCCTCATAATGAGAGGACGTCAGCCTAATTAGCATTTGGGGTTCGGGCTAAAGTGCATCCAATGACTTCGTCTCTGTGTACAAAGAAGTTTTCGCAGCTGCTCTGGTAGGCTTGGGGTTGCTGAAATAGGTTTGGTTAGGAGGACTCGGGGAAAGGTAATGGGTGGTGAGGCAATTTCAGCAGACACAGGCACTAGACTGGTGCCATTATTTTGCGAGGAAGAGTCGGAGGGAGGTAGGGAAAGAGCGAGGGAGAGGGACATCCAGAGACAGACGGTCAGAGACAGAGGGTGATTAGGGGTAGACATGGTGCCACAGCCAGGCTGGATCTATAGAAATGGCCTCTTAACATGATGTATGAGGTACACATAAAACACGCTCCCAGAGCTGGTGATGGTAGTATTGTGCTGCCAGTAAGGCTGGAAAAAATAACCGGGTAAGTAGTGTAAGTAGTGTTATATATCTTGTGCCTCTTTTATCTGGAAACATTGATATTATATTAGAGCTGCAGTTCCCCCTGCATGCATTTATTCTGAATGAGGAGAGCTGCTTTGTTTAGTGTGCTTGCAGACTGCAGGTCTGTATTGGCCAGCTGTTCTGAAGTTTCAGCTCTTTTTTTATTGTAATACCCAGATTTGTTTCTTGGAACACAAACTCTTTTACTGCTGCTAGGTTATTGCTTTTAGTGCATAAAATCTTTCTTTAAAAATACATGAACTAAGCTCTTGTTTTCCTCGAAATATGGCTTCTAACTAAGCTACAGACAGAAATCATCCACTCTGGATTAAATATTGAGTTTTTGGAGTCTGATTTCATGAAAATAGAGCATATTGTTATTGTAAGAATATTTGAACAAGTAAATCAAATGGCCGAACACATCTCACCCTTTGTACATGCACTTAGCAGAGTATCATGGTTAAAACTGAAAGGCTTCACTGTAGAAATTCACTCCTTTTAGTTGAGTTTTAATTTTAGCTTGTTCAGGCACTCTGCTTAGCAGGGAAACCTCCTGCAGAGTAATGATGTGCCCTTTAAAAAAAGGTACTTGCACCTTTGTCTTCCTTGTTCCAGAGGAAACTGAGCTGGTTACATTTCTTTAATAGTTCATCACCCAAACATGTAATAATTACATCACCGGGAAACCTTTCCACAGCTCACTTGCACAACACATTTACAAACAGCATCATCGGTTTAGTCCTTTATTTCATTTTGTGCATAAAGGCTGCAGCGGTGGCAGCGTGCAGATGACTGAGAGGGTGAAACCTTGCATCAATAAGTAAGAGAAATTATAAAGAATTAAAGGAAAAATCATCCTTGAGTGACGAAGCTGAACCCCGCTGCAAAGTAGAAAAAGATTTCTGGACTTAGGCTACACTCATGATACTAGAGACCGTTAATAACAGCAGCCTTACTGAGGACAAAAAGCACTTAAGTACAAATTGCAGCAATTTCTCTTTTCTTTTTAAAAAACAAAAATGGTTGCAAAGCTACAGTCATCTGCAGTTCACAAAGCATTACAAAACCTATGCTGCAAGTTGAACTCAACTCGTTTAGCAACAAATATGAAAGTAGCAAATTACTTTCCCTTACATCTGATATAAACACCAGCAGTGTTGTAACCGTTTTAGGATAATGCATTCAGCCAAGTTGTGCTCTGTGCTCAGTTTCTTGCTCTGTCGATGTGAATCAAATGTCTCACTGATGTCCTAAACAAGGGATAGTTGAAAAACAAGACAGCTCGAACATGTGTTATGCTACATTCATTCAGTTCTATCCCACAATGCATCACACACATGCTGCAGCTGCCCTTCCCTGTTAACACCGTGTCTTCCTGTGAGGACACGGTGAAATGTGTTATGAGGATGGTTTTTGGTCATTTTGAGCAGCAGTGTGTTGCCGTTTTGGTGCATTTTCTCCCTCCCTCGGTGGGGATGGAGGAAATATGGATAAGCATGGAGAAAATGACATAAAAGCAACAGATCTGTATCTTTATGATAATGGTCCATTATGAATCACATGTTCGTGGTTATGTAATTCCGGTTGAAAAACAAAACAACGGATTATTGCTCGAGACATTTTTTTTTTTCTCTCCCTGCTCTTATGTGTCCATCCCTTAACATATTAGTCCAACAGGTCATCTCAGAGGTTTAATTCCTCCATTTCTTTTTAAACCTAAAAGCAAAAAAAAAGACAAACATCTGCGCCAAATCCACGATTAGCTTTCTTTCATTTTGCCCCAATTTCCTTGATGCACATTTTTGTCTCACTCGCTCATTTCCAAATTCAGACGGCCCGTCATCGCTGGAGAGACGAGCGCCGTTAGCATACTGCAGCCATTACATCATTACATTCGCATTTCCTGTGTCCCTAATGGTGAAGCGAGAGCGCGCTGCAGAGACACAAGTGATGTTCTGTACTCGAGAGCTGACTAACAGATCACCTAAGTGATGGTTACAGAGCCGCTAATTGAGCGGCGAGATTTGTCTCGTGCCGCGTCTTCGGTTTCATCTTGCAACCACAAGTGGCATTTTTGCTTTTCTTTTTTTATGTTTTGTACTGGCACACCTTGCATTGCAGCAGCCTGTAGAAAATAAAGATACATCACTTGCTGAAATGGTCGCCGGCGGCTCATATACACAATCACACAGCGCTGTGTATGCATGTGCTGAGTGTCTGCAGTCAGTTACAGAGGTGGGAATGAGGCGAGGTGGAGTGGAGAAATTACTTTGACAAAAGAGAGAGAGAAGGGAGGTGAAAATAGAGAAACGGTAACTAAGAGAGAAGTAGAACAAGGGAAAAGGGTGGAAGAAAGGGGGAAGGATAGAGAGGCCAAAACAAACAGTAAGAACACCAGAGAGCAAATAACTGAAGTCAGAGTGAGAGGTGAGGTTTTTCAAGCCTCTCCAGGTTTGATGGAGAATTCCTTTTTCCTCTGATGGGATCCAAAGTTTGTTTATTCTTTCTGAAGCAGTTTCTGACCGTCCCAGCTATTGTGGAGTGGAGCGGTGGTGAAATGACCTCTCAGTCCGAGCGTGGCCGAACGCGTGATGTTGTCGAGACTTGTGCGATAACTTTGCCCTCCTAAATTCGCTGCCAAAGATGGCTTCTTTTAAGAGCGCCATTCACGCTGAGGCAACTGCAGAGACTAAAACCCATAAAGGGCAAAAGGTGAACAGCTTGATTGTCCTTGATGGACTGATGTGCAGTTTAACGTAACAACCTTAATGTACGTTTTCTGAACTTGTGTTCTCCTGTGTAAGCGTCGGTGTATTTTAGTCCTCTCGATGCCTGTTAGTGCGTATGTACACTTAATAATTATGTGAAGATTACAGATAATGGCTGCAGAGATAACTGCACAGTATATAATGTGAAAAAAGTTTATGCTGGTACAAACTGTGTGAAAAAGGCAAAAACACACAAGGTTTTTTTTTATACAGTATGACGGAGTTGATTATAGAGTTTGATAAGAAATATGTTCCAAGAATATTTCAATGAAATTTAATAATTATAAAGAAATAACAAATCATTCCATAATTCTTACTGAGGTTTGACCTGCTGCAACAATATGAGTACAATGTGGGGTTTGTAAATTTAATAATGAAATAGCTAATCAGATTATGTATTCATGTCGGCTGTAATCTTTTAATCCCTAATCCAGATAAAAGACGGTGAAATCTGATAAATCTGATACTGAATCTTCCCCGTTGTCGTGTTATGATCAGATAAAAATGAACAATGAACAAAAAAAAAAGAACAGGCCACACTGTAACTGTGTGTGTGTGTGTGTGTGT
>JBAJHX010000033.1:20634320-20665232 GCA_037176925.1 Amniataba percoides
ACAGTGATGCACTTGATGATCGAAATCATCCAGCCTGCAGAAATACATTTATTTCTAGTAACAGTGAGAGTAGGGAACAGCAGGGCAGAAGGAAACAGAAAAAGATTTTTTTTAAAAAAAATGCTCACTCAGATCTCTTCAGCTTTCATTATGCAACACAAGATATCTACTAGTTTAAATGAAAAAGTGAGTGAGCAGTTGCTGAAAGAAACCAAAAAATCTTTTTTTTTTCTTTTTTTGTTTTTGTAAGTGGCAGATTTATCAATACAACACCCAGGACGGCTAAATAATAAAAAAACAACAAAAAAAAAACAAGGTCAAGAATCTCTGTATGTCAGTGAGAAGTATCAGAGGAAAAGTCAGTGCTCAGCTTCCTTCAGTAATCTTGTTCGAAGGTCAATTGCCCTTTGACATTTTGCAAAAGAGCAAGTGCTAACCATCCTATTTACCGTGTGTAACCCTCATAGATGATCATACCAAGCCTTTGGCGAGAGTTTTTGTGCATTTTAAAAGTCATTTTCAGTGGTGAATGCTACCGGCTGGAGATGTCTTCCATTTAAAAAAAATGTTTTTTCTTCGCTTCAATTCATGCACGGTCACCGTTTTTGACCCATCTGGTGAGCACACTGTGAAACGTTTCACTGTATATCTGTACTCTGAAGTGTTCAAGGAAAACGCCGATAAAATAAGAAGAATTCTCATTTTCCTTTACAGAGGAGAGGTGTATAATGTTTCCCTGGAGTGTTGCAGAAATAACTGAAAGGCATCATAGGAGCACGCAGGGTCTCCAGCTGTGCATGCGTTCACATCCATATATCTAATACCTATTTCCTCAAACACTCTCAGCTGCATGCAGTGTGTACAAGTAAAGACCAGATCAATAAGTGAGGAGTAATACCCGGTCAAAGCAAGTCTGCTGTACGCGTCGCCGGTTCAAAAGCAGCTCTTTTAGTCTTATTAAGAATTAAAAACCACCTAAAGGAGAGGAAATAGAGGGCGAGAAGGGTGTAATGGGAGTGAAGAAAGTGAGCTGAGAGAAAGAAATCTGCTTGTATTTGTGGAGGTTTTGCCACTTATGGTACTGGCAGGCTAATATTTGTGAAACACATGAAACAGGTTCGACAAAATATCACCAACAGCAGCACGGCAGACGCTAACAATCCTGTAAAACTTTTGTTTTTTTATAGACCCTCAAACGTGTTGATTAATCTTGCCAGCAGTGATTTACGCTTGTATTTTTGTCACATCCTGCTGATTGTCACATTATTCTGTTGTGTCATTAATGATGGTGGGCCCCCAGAAAGAAATGAGCTTAGGAATGCAGAAAAATACTTTAATATTGTGTTTATTGCATCCTAGAGATAAACCTACACTTTATTTCATCTTATTTATCTGAAAGCTGTAACTGTGCAGGTAAAAGTTTTCTCTGCTCATGTATGCAAACTATCACAGACAAAAATAAATATTCACTGCATCATACTAAAAAGTCCACTGAAGTTTTCACTCAGCAAAATAGTTAAATTCATGTTTTCATTGCATCACATGAAAAAAAAATTCCCTCGTTTTTCATTTTGGGTGAAATGAGCTTCCATAGCAGAAGAGTAAAGCGAGAAGCACTAAAAAGCGAACTCTATCTTCGGTTGCCATTCATGTGACCTGCACTGGACTTACCAGCTTATTATTCAAGTTAAATACAGTCTTGTAGGTCTTGTATAATGGAGCGTGGCTCTGAATGGAGACGGGCGACAGATAATGAATGTGGTCGAGAGGCAGAGAGAGAGGACCAGGACGGGATTGCAGCAACACTTCAGGAGTGAAAGAGGAAGTCGATCCTTGAGCCGCCTGCCTGCTTTCAGACACAACCACTTACGGAGTTGTCAGGCTAATACTCGCGTTAAATACACGGCGTAAGAAAGAGAGAGAGACGGGGTGATGAGAGAGAACGAGGATGAGAAAAGGAGGCACAAAACAGGGAAAAAACATATTAAACGACTCCTGAAGAGGCGGGAATGGGGGGATGACGGATAAGAAAGTATGAATGGCAAAAAAAAAGTGCAAAGACACAAACTTGTGCGAGGACACCGATTCAGTCAACCACTTGTAGACTTGTCAGACTAATAGTAATGTTAAATACAGCCACACAGGCAGCGCATTGTGAAGATTGACTGCAATATCTGGGCCATCATAAAGAACCATTAAGACCGACTAATAAAGAAACTTCCCTCAGCCCCAGAAAATGAAGTCATCATAGCAGTTAGAGGATGGCCCGAGGCGGGGATGTGAAAGAGAGAGAGAAAGAGAGAGAGGGGGGGGAGGGAGAAAATGAAGAAGGGAAATCAGAGGACATAAAGAATTGAAGATGGCGAGAGAGAGAGAGAATAGAGGTGGGAGACAAAGAAAGTGTGCGAGTGGAAAAGAAAAGAGACTGAAAGAACGAGAACAAACTGTCCCAAAGGAGCACTCATCCAGGATCTTATATAGTCGTATTCCCTCTGTATGTCTGTTAATTACTTCCTCTGTAGCCGTAACGGTTACAGAGCCGCGGCTGGAAGGAATACCTGGAAAATGAACCGCCTGCAGAACGAACTGTATCTGGGTTAATCGCTTCATCTGCTGCGGGGACGAGCGAAAGGCCTCCGCGTGTCGCGAAAGATCCCGAACTCACAAAACATGACGACAAATATGCGAGTTCATCCGCGATGATAATAAATTGTCAAACATTTTTCACATATCTGCTAAAATGAACAAAGAATGTCAGTTAGCAAAGTTTAATTAACATTTTAATGTAAAACTTTTCACACTCGGTCATTTTTTTCAACATAATTGAAGTCTATGTTAAGTAATATCTGCTCCGCATGGTCCTCACATGACATTAAAACCAATTTATCAACATTTAATTTTTTTTCTCAATTTACAAACACAAAATAAAATGTCAGCATATCAGAAAATGTGTATTAATTTGAAATTAACGAACATAATAAACATATAGAAAAAAAGTTATGTAAATGTACCTTTACCGTAAAGACAGGGAAGGACTGTGATCTTTGTCAAGTATTTCAAAAGTTACACAGCACTATATGTGGTTATAACTTAATGATGATGTCAGGGATGGGTCAACAAATGTACTGATACAATATATTTATATTTAGGGTAAAATCAGGTGATAATGTTGACCATATTTGGCTCTTGTGATCATTTCCATTTGGCCATCGTGGGTGATTTTGGCCGATCGCACCCCCCTGGTTTAGTTATGTATCATCGCTCCACACTCGTCACTCACATCTAATTTGCTTCCATTCATCAGTCCCCGTCTCTGCATCGAACTCCTCACAAAGCACATGCACGCCTCCACACGTACGCCTCTCCTCCCTCGTCTTCTCCCCGTCACCGAGAAGCGATCTTATGTACGACAATATGCTGACGACAGTCTCCGCAGAGCACGGCATCAAAGGGAGCGCGAGCATGAAAGAGCGAGGAGAGACAGAGGGAGAGTGGGAGTGTGCTCTAACAATACGGCGCTTTATTAAAATGTCAAACACAAAGGACTACAGAAAAAAAGGGATATTACTAGTACCAAAAGCATATTAGGGCAGAAGTAGATATCTTGGAGTGGGAAGGAAATGTCAGGAGTTAATTTGTTCCCGCCTCAAACATCCAAGCTGACTGGCGTGTTCGGCTGCTGAAACAAAGACTTTAAGATGATGTGATTCTTAAATAAAACCAGAGAGGCAAAAATAGTCTTTTTAGATCAACTTCATGTCATTTTTGTACAAATGATGAGTTAAGATGGATTCATATACTCCACTAAAACAGAGCAGCAGAGACATCCAGTTTTAAATCCACATCCTCACTTGGGTATTTTCTTTAGTGTGTTAATCGTCTTCTTCTTGTTGTTTTCTATTTACTGTGGATATTCACCATTCCCAGCATACAGATTTCTCAAATGATCAATATACTTTCTCAAGCAGAAATGAAACTTCTCATGCTGACCTTTTCTGAACGATCAGTATTTCGTTAACTTTTCTTCCACTCTGCGTCTTATGGCAGAGTGGGAAACATGTCTGTGTCTTAATAGAGCGAGAGGTTTCTTGGCCTTCTTATATTTGACTGTTGTGTTTGTTGCTGTCCCACCATTTCTGTCAAATTAGGACTTTTGTCTCCACTCAACATCAACATGGCTGCTCTCAGTAAATCTAAACCTCACATTCAAACATTCAAACACGCTGGTGATGTCGTAGAAAGTTCATCAATTTTTCTCTTGCCACTGATTCATCACATTCATTCACATTACATCTGCAGATTAAGCCTGGTCTATTTCAGGGAAACTCCAATCCCATTCATTTAATACAGACATATCTATGATTTTGTTTTTCTTCCCCTGAAAATCTACAACGTCAGAAAAACAGAAACTGCATATTATTATTAAATGTACCCAGTATCAGATGATTAACCCTGCTAGTTAATCGTAATCGGTCGCATTAGCTGACCGCTCGCTGCCTGAGTTCACACCATTCCTGCAGAGCAATTTGTTCAGTGTTTCCATCTGGATACTGAGGCCTCTGAAAACAACTTTACTTCTGTGTGTTCAGGCAGTCGCTGAAGCAAAGAGAGCGAGACAGAGAAAAAGAAATACGACTCTTGTGAAGAAAGCAAGCCCACGCATATTCCAGAAAATCAACCAGACCAATTAAACAATGGGACTGTGAGAAGTTGTGTCTTTTCTCAGTTTATTAAGGCAGGGTTTGCTGTAAAAGTCTGCCGTAAAAACACCAGTTTCTCACAGTTGTCACACAAAGTGGAAGTGTGGGAATGAGAGGCGCAGCGGCTACGTGTGAGATTGACTAAATGGAATGAAAACATTGCGAAAGTTTTAGGTTTTTTTCTCGGTTTCTGGGAACTTTTTCTTCCCTCCTGATTTCTCTGCCAGTAGAAAAAAAACCACCATTTCAGTCTTCAGTTGCAAAGACATCACAGAGATAAGAAATACTGCAAATCAATGGAGCTAGTCACATTCCTCTGCTTCCTGAGAAAAAATTATATATGGAAAGAAGCATTTAATCAGATAAAACTATCAAAATAGGTTAATAAAAAAAGATGCACGACTCTCTCCATCTTTGTTTTTTTACCTCTTCTCCCTTCTGCTCTCAGCATCTCTCTCCCTCCGATCAGGAGACTCGGAGCTGTCTGCAACCTTGATAACATAAAGAAAAAAAAGTAAACCAGAATCAACAAATGCACAAGCTCATACGCACACAGCCGCAATATGGCTCACCGTTCAGGCAGAAAAACAACAAAAAAGCTTCTATCTCTTTACCTTAAAAGCACACATCCCTCCTCATCCATATTTTCTATCAAATACCAACAGGCTTCTGTGCATCTCTGTTATGAAAGTGTTTACAGTACCTCGCTGCCTGGTAGAAAACATCCTATATGTTTCTGAAATTCTTTGTCGAACGTAATGCAGTCGGGCTGTATCCCTAAACCTTTCACAAATACACACAACAAAGAAGCTCTCTGTGAGGACACTATGTGGGTCAAAACAATATCCTTAAGAAAAATCAAATTTGATTCTTGTTCCACAGGAGAGAAAATCCTCCGTAATGAAAAAAGTTCTTCATGTAGTACAACAAGTACGAGTCTCGGCAGATATAAGAAAAACAACCACTCTTTCAAGGGGAAGAGCCCGTGACCTGAACTTTAAATTGTCAAGACAGGGGAAATGTGCATACTTAAAAAAAAAAAGAAAGAAAGAAAAAAAAACAACTTTTCTGGGTCACTGTAGGTCAATGAATGAAAATGAATATACCATCTGTGGAAATTGTCCCATTTGTCATCTTACTCATTCTGTAATAAGAACATCCTGAAGACAGCGATGCTTCCTCGTGTAGTCTATTGTTGTCTATTATTGAAGTCAATGCAGCTTTATCGAAGTACAAACACCTGTTGAAGGCATTCATGGCTTCACTTACAACATCCTTGATCTGATTCTGGGTCAGGATGATGATGCATTCTCCAGAAAAACACAGAAATGTTGTTTAACAGGGTTTTACCAAACACAAGTGAGTCACCAGACAATAACAAACTGTCTGATTTATGACTAAACACTGTCGTCATAAGCAACCTAGAACATACTCAGCTTATTTTTTTATGTGCAGCGTTGTCCTTATTCAGGGCTCGTGGGGCTCTGCTCTGCTCAGACAGGACATGCCATAATTCTCTTAAGCACCCTGCATGACAAACTAGCTTGCACACAATCGAATGCCTGAATGAACACGAAACCTAATCTTGCGTAGCCAGACGTCTGTCTCGTCGAGTTCAGTGAGGCTGGAGAAATCCAAGTACAAAAGTTGGTTTAAAAAAAAAGAAAAAAGCAGACACTCGGCGAACTGTTTTTGTAACTTAAACCAATAAAATAAGACAGAGAACATCTTTGTCCCAGACCACAAAGAAACAATCAAAAGCCGCCGTCTCGACAGGCGAAAGTGAGAAAAGAGAGAGAAAAAAGGACACAAAATAAACGTGGCAGGAATTGAACATGAGAAAAAAAGAGGGATGGATAAAAACAAATAGTTGTGAGCAGCTTGACTTTTTTTTTTTTGAAGATCAGGTCAGAAGATTAAATTTCAACACAGAGTGAGAGACAATGGTTGAAAAAAATCAAAAGTCGCTCGGGGCTTTCTGAAATGTTTGACTGCAACCTCCAACTCTGGTGTCATGGTGATTTTGGTGCTGTTGCATTAAAATGATGAAAAAAATACATGTGTTTGTGGATTAGAGGGTGAAAAATTATCAGCTCACACTGTAAAATGCTTCCAGCTTACAGTCCATGTAAGTTATTTCTTAGCATTTAGTTTGTTCCTATTCAGGAGGCTTTTTTCCATTTAAAGTCAGCTAAAAGAGAGAGAATAGTCATATTTGTTTTTTCTAATCTTTGCATTAGATTAGTTCAAAGTTAGATGGAGCCTTCGCCAAATAGATAAGAATATCCATGCCACCCATTGTCAGGACTACAGCCTATTTTTTCCTCTCATTTCTGCAGAATATCTAAACTCCCTGTCATCGCTGGGACATGAGGACTTTTTCTTGAGAACAGTGGCACAGTTAGAGGGAGACGGCATGCAAAAGAGAAGGGGGTGCACAGAGACGGCGTGAGCAGTAGAGAAGAAGAAAGATAAGAGTATTTAGCCCATTATTTCCACGGGCTAGGTCAAAATGAATAAGAGTCAGCGAGAGAATGAAAAGTCGTCTTCAAAGACCGAAGAAGACTCGGCTATTATTCTCTGTCTGAAAAGTGACACTCCGCTCTAAGTGTTCCGCTTTAGGATGGCCTTGGGAGGTTAGAACCATGAATGTCAAAGTTGATTTCACACTCTGTAACTCTCTGGACTGCGTGATAGATGTGGCCACTGTGCGCGCACACACACACACACACACACACACACACACACACACACACACACACACACACACACACACAGTGTCTGCAAGCACATACTGTATGCATGCAAACACATGAATGTGCATGCAGACGTCTCTATGAACGCACACCGCAAATGCACAGAGGTGAATGTGTGTGCACAAACATGCACATGTACAGACACACACACACACACACACACACACACACATCAGGCAGAGATTATCCAGTATTACAACCAAGGTCAAACGCCAGCATTTTTATACAGCTTGCCAGGATGTGCTCTATCTTCAGTGGATTAAAGGTGCACAGATGCAGCTTTAACTTCAGCTCAAAAGGGAGTAAATTGAGATTTGTCTTGTAAAACCAGATGCTTTGTTAAAGGGAAGTCACACTGGTGCCATCGTGGTCTCAAAACCTGCACTTAAAATAGAGGATCTTCAAGGATATGTTCGGCTTTTTGGGATTAACGTTTATGTGCTTTCTTCCTAAAAGAAAACAAACATAGTGTCAGAACATGTCGTGTGATTTTTGCCGTTCCCTGTTTTGTTTCTACAGATCAAACAAATGAGATCAAATCTGTAAATTAGTCATCTTTTTTGAGATGCTGGTATGTTCTTTGAACAGATTATTTGTCTGGTATTGGTTAAAAAAAGCTCTCCGTCTCTCTCAGAAAGGAAAAAAATAATTTGTGCGTTTCTCTTGTTCCAAGGTTAAAACGAAAAAAATACACATTTTAGTGAAGAGTCTGTCTGGAGCTTCGTTTGAACTCGGCATCTTGAAGAATTAAACGACAGGAGCCGCAGTATGCGAAAGAGACGGCGTGGATACGGGAGATGGATTGGTGATATTGAGTTTTCCAACGTAGGAAAATGTGATAAACTAACACCAGCATATGGCCAACCAGCACACCTTTGGCCGATTTTCACCAGCTGCCAATGATGAGCCGTTGTGTATGACAGACTGCACGAGTAAGGGCGACCAAAACAACTTCTATTTAGAAAATGACATTTTAATGACATGACATGCACAGATGTTACTGTCAGCCCCCGGCCGTGGGCTGCATGCCTGAGTGTTTACAGCTGATCGTTTATGGGACTGCCGCAGACCACCACTAAAAATTCATAATGGTGACTGTCACATGTGGCAAAAAAGTTAAAAAAATACAAAACAGTATACAATGGGAGGCAATTTCATTAAGTACACCTAATAAACATGTGATCTGTACCTTTTACAAGGCTTATAATGTTTGAGTTTTGGTATTTTGTCCATCCAATTTACCTGCATAAGAGAGGCATAATATTGCCTTTCAAATGAATATAAAATACAACATCACCATCACTCCGACTTCAATAATCAACATAAAGCAGGATTATTACCTTTCTGACAGCGTCAACAAAAGCTCTCAAACAAAGCCTCATAAAAGTATAATTCATGGAAGGATCCCCATGTTTATATGTTTAGATGTAAGTGCGTTTGTAAATGTAAGTAAACAGTATAAATATATTTTTGTGACTTTCAGAAATCTGGAAAAGACTGTGTCACAGTCTGATTTGAAATGATTAACTGTATAGCAGAAATGATTATGATTATCAGAAAAAAAAAGCGCTTGTCTTGTTAGAGTAGACAGCATTCGGCCCCGGGGGTGATTGGAGGGCAAATTGAGTTCCTTAAAGCGAAGATAGAAAAATTGGTAGTTTTTTATTTTTTCTCCCCTTATCGTGAACAGTCAGTGGTGCACATTGGCTCTGTAGTGGGAGGTTTGGTAAGTGCTTGGCAATTAGACATAAGTGCTGTTTGCTGATAGTGGCAGATTACTGCTGCTGGAACCGAAGCGCTCGCTGTCTGTCAAATTATCAGCAGAAAATGTGGCTGAGGCAGCAATTTCTCCTCGGCCGGATTTGCCACAAATTTGTGTGAATAAACCTCGCGACAGAGCACGACGCAGTTGTTGACCTTCATACGGCGGCGTACTCTCTGCACAGCTTTGTGAAGGCTAATTGACAAAGGACTTGCAGAGTCTTTGATAAATACTATTCTGGTGTTATTGGATGGTTTCTGCTTTTGAAAACTGTGAGAAGAAAAAAGACGTTCATGGACACTGAAACCTTCTTCGCTTGTTCTTCCTACAAGGGCAGCTTCCATTCAGCCTTTTATTTAGAAAAGGCTGTGAGAGTAAAAAGTATAAAGGTATAAACCATGCAAACAAGACTAAAGGTGTAGAAAATACACTCATCTGTTGCCATCAGGAATAGGCTTGTGTCATACAAAACATAACAAAAAGAAAATTATTGTGCTGTGCTTTACACTGACATTTGACCTTTGAAGAAGCAGCACAAAGTCTATTTACTGTACGACACCATCTCCATAAAATGTTACAGACATTTTCTTTATTATAAATAATAATATAATATTATATTTTCTTCTTTGTGTTGGCTTTAAATGGGAGACGTCTCAGTTCAAGTTAATTGGGACTTTTCTTGGTCTTTTCTTGCTTTAAATGTAATGAAATGCACAGTCATCAGTTGTAAAGTCACAAACTAGATTGTAATACTTAAAAAAATCACATTACATGATGTATTTTTACAATAACTGAAAGCGGCCATGCTTGCAGTTTCTTTTTTTAATTCCTCTTATCTCAAGACTACGAGTTAATTATCTCGCAATCTTGAGAAAACAAGCTTTGTCATTTCAAGATCAGGAGATAATGAACCCCAGAAGAGATAACAGGCGCTTTCCTCTCGTTTCCTGTAATGTTTCTGTGTTTATTTCCAGCCAACAGGTGTGTGTCGCTCTGTGGAGATGCTGTTGGGTCATTATGTACAGTGGATGAGCTTAATGATGACTTCATTATTTCTATATAGTATATATATCAGCTTTATTTGAGCAGCTGCTGGCTGAAGCAGAGAGATTGTCGACCTCTCATCTTTGGAGACGATAAAGCCAGATTGTCTGCTCCAATGAAGAAACTGCAGCAAAGCAAACTCCACATTTAGGCCTTAATGATTATTCAGTTATGGATCCTCCCTTACAGTCATCACAGTGATCCTGAAGGTTAAAATCAGCTGTGCACAATGAAGAAGACACTCATAATTATCTTGTTATGACAAAAAAAAGCCTTTTATTTTCTTGTGATAAGATAAATTTTCACGACAAAACGAGCTTTGTTATTGCGAGATAACGACATAATTAACTTGCGATCTTGAGATAATGGCGTTAAAGAAAATTACTGCAAGCACAGCAGTTCTCAGCTTCTGTAATATTTCAATGAAACCGGTGTCAGTGAAATGTGTCAAACAAACTACATGCAGCTTTAATAAAAAACACTTCCAGAGTACAAGGGGACAGTATGAAAGTCTGCGTAACACATCACATGACATGAAAGAGCGCGTCTTCTACACGTAAACACTTTGAGCGTGTAGGCGGGCTTGTTTAGGGTCATGTTAGATAAAGCTGAGCACATTAACGAAGAGACGGACAGGTGACTCACAGCGAGACGCTTTCTGCTGACACAGACGACGTGCTCACACTTGACATTTTCCAGGTGAGATCATTTATAAGCCCCCCTCGCAGCGCAGATAGTATCTCAGGAATATGTCACGTAGCAGAGAATAGCGGCGCTCGGATGCTGACTAAGGCCCCTGCGACCGCGAGGAGCATAAGCTGTTTTTGAAGATACATTAATTCTAATTCCTTCAGGAAACACCGGCGTGTTTATATGCACGCAGCATTTTAAACACCAACTCACATCCTGCTTAAGGCCATATCAGGGTATTTCAGGATACAAGCTAAACCTAAAATCACAGTTATTACCATGAGAAGAAGAAGAAGAAGTGACATGAAGCAGAAAAGCAAACTGCAAAGTAAAGGTGGTTTTTCAGAATAAGACGTTACTGCAATAAAATTAATGAGTATGTTTTGTTTCTTCTGTTTTTTCCTCCATGATAGCTAATTACCTCGTCTTTCCCTTCACCTTGACTTTTAATAGCATGTTTTGGTTTGTTCTGTGTACGCGCTCATCATCGCGGCCCCAGTTAAAATTTTCATGCCTTTGTCATAATGTGTTTATTCAGTTTTGTATCTGAAGGGTTTGGTTTTAATCATTCATCAGTTTCATAATTAATGTGGTTTTGTACCTGAGGAAACTGTGCATAATTGAAAAGAGATCTTTAATATAAAAAACACATTTAACACGTTTGTAAAAATACGAGTCTTTAGATGTTACTGATAAAAAATAAATTGCTTCCTAATTTCAACGAGAACAGCACGCATGACAAAAAAAAGTCCAGGAAAAGGTTTTGTATGACGTCTGGTGGCTTTTTAAAAAATGATTCTCTGAAACCGTGCGGACCAAATGATTAATCAACAAATTGAAAAGATGGTTGGCGGTTTGGTCGATGATGAAAAAAGCCCTTACGTTAAATCATTATGTGAAATCATTCGAATGCACGACGTCTTATTTATTTTTCTCTTTATGTGCTCTATTATGTATTTTTTGATACCTGTGTATGTTTGTTTGATTTTTGAAAATGCACAGTGCCGCTGCCTGTTTCAGAAAGAGGACAGTCCCTCATGTGACTCCGTCCCTTTTGACAAGGTGCTCCTATCGTTCGTTTTCCTCCCCTCGCCTTCACCTCCTGCAGGGAGGGGGGGGTGATTAGAGGGAGGAGAGATGCCTCGAACAAGGACAGTTTGAGGCAGAGAGCGAGGGAGAGGGACAGGGGTAAAGACGTGTGAAAATCACAAAAAAAAGAGTGAGAGCTCTCTCCGTCTCTCCGTCTTTCAGTCTGTTTCATCAGTTGATTGCGCCCATCAGTCTGGAGATTGAAGGAGGCTCCGTCTCTCTGTCCGACCGTCTCAATAACGCCGCCGCAACTTGATTAGCTTTTCATCACAACCATCGCTTTCCACTCCACAATCTGTATTTATTTATTTATTTGTTCCCCTTCTGTTGTGGCTCTTATTAAACCGGGCAAGTTGCTGCAGAGAATATTCTTATGTGACGCGTTAGTTGCAGGAGAGAGGAGCGACACCAAATCAGGTTCACGGTTACACACCTGAGGAGAGAGTGAAAGTCTCACTGCAGTCGACTTACATTCATTTTCACCACACTTTTGACATCTATATTAAGTGTTTTAGTTGTCAGTGTGAACTACTTTAAATTTAAATTTGAATTTTGAATTCAACAATTTTGTCAACATGTGTATTTATTATCTATATCTGCAGCCATAATAATTAAACAGATATATGACAGAGACTAAATTTAGATTTCATCACGTTCTTAAAAAACAGCAAATATCATGCAGACCAGTGCATGATATACACATAAAAGCATATATATGTATATGCAAGTGATAGTGATTTCATGAATGTAAAGTTTTGTGCAAACAATAACGTACCTACAGCATGTATTTATAGGAAAATTGGAGGATGCTTATTTACGCAGAGCCAGGTCTTTTTTTTTTTTAAATCTGTGGAAATGTTCTGTATAATTTACTTTATTCCAGCCACTCGGTGTAAGTGAAGTGCCAACAAGCCAGCAGGTTGCCAGTTAGGCCGTCACCTGTGCAGGAAGCGCCTGAACCGAGAGCCTAGAAAAATTTGGACGGTCATCCACTTCGCTCACCGTTAGCGGATTGCTGCTCAGTTTCAGAGTAAAAAAATACTAAATAAAAACAGCCAGTCACCTCCAGACCCAGCCGGGCTGTCGGTGAGTTTGCCAGATAAAGATTTGGCCAGCCAGCCCAGCCTCTGTTTTAACTACGATTTTTATGATAGATTTTAAAATCCTGAATTACATCCTCATATATTTTGAGTTCACATCTGCCAGTAGATCCATTAGTCCCCCAACACAGCCAGCAAACAGCGAGTCTCGCTTATGTGTATCTATTGTGTGTCCAATACACACACACATCGGTCTGCTTTTTTTTCCATCATAATCAAACGTTCGTCTCTTTATATCCACGAGCCAATAAGGGAAAAAAAAATAAACCAGGGTAGCAGCCAACCAGAAACCACGAAACAGGTCTCCTCTTCCAAGACTTAAGTGTCTTCTCCACGCTAATGTAGTCTCACCCTGTCAGCCAGACACTGTGAGCAGCCAGCAAACTCATCTGCAGCGCTGAGCGATGAAGTGTTCCTGGCCCCGGCATGTTAAAACTTTATTTCCAGTCTAATATATTAGGAATTCAACCGCTGGATAAATCAGCGCCACTGAATTCCATATTAATAATAATCACATCAGCCAGAAGAGCCCGGAGTGACTTATGATTTTATAGATGGATTACGCTGCAGTTTATTGCTGTAAGTGAGTGTGTGTGTGTGTGTGTGTGTGTGTGACTCCCAGTTCTGCACCACAAACACACAGGTAGTCAAATCTCTCTCTCACACACACATTCAAATATATTTCTGACAGGAGCTTTACAACAGGCCTCCGTTCCAGGCAGCAAACATTAGAATGACACTAAATATGTCGGACTTCAGTTGGAGCCAAAGTGAGAAGAGCAGGAGTGGAAAGAGGGAGCCGTGTGAGAGACAGGTAGAGGGAATATTTAACTACCTTTGAGCGGAGCTGCTACTCGATCCCAAAGCCATCCAGGAGATTAAACATGCACCACGCCTGCAAACTGCATGCAGAAATATATTTAAAAAATCAAACTAACCCTTTAAACTGGAAGAAAAATGATGATGATGATTATACAGAGATTTAATACACAACTTTAGTTAGTTGTAGTTGAAGTTTTATTAGAACTTGCATCATTTCTGAAGTTTTCTATGCATCAAGTTTTTAAATCTGTACTGTATGTCAGCAATTTTGCATAAAGGGGAACTTAATTTTTGTCCTAGCATGCATTAATTATGCAGCCTGTATTTTGTTAAATGTCCAGTCGGAGGTGATTTACTGGGGTTGCTCTCAAAAGTTTTAACTGCTCCACACATCCTCTGTTTTACCTCTTTGATAAGTACAGTGGGTCAAAAGAAAGTCAATTATCATTAAAGTGTACGACGATGTTTGGGTTTTTACTTACTAATCAATTTAGCTTCGTTTTGGGTGTGTATAGCCTGAAGGAGCTCCTGATTGCTTTTGTTTATTGCCCTATTAACCTCTTATTTTACAGATCTCATCAGTTAAATTGATTATTGAATCAATAGTTTAAAAAAAAAAAATAAGACCTAGACTGTCACACAACAAAATGGCCCTTTGATGTCAGATCATGTCCTCCACCAATCAAAAGATGGTAAAGTGAAGTACTGTACTTTTATGGGTGAAAAGAAAAAACCAAACCAAACCTTTAAGGACTCAGCTGGTTATTTTCATCAGTGTTTCAGACAAAAGACTTTACTCATGTTTTCGTATGACACTAACGACACATGTAACCTTTCCTGATCTGCTGGCAGATTCAGTCACCTCGGTCAAAGTATTGATTTGTATTGAATGTTGCAATCAGTGTCCGACACGCCTGCGGGACAACGGATGGATTGATATTTGCGCCTTGCCGATGCGTAACGCCCAAAATAGTCAATGCTGCTTTAAGCCACAGAGCAGGCGTCGATATATGTTCGTAAAATTGAATGTGACACCTCTTTGAAAGACTTTTCCCTCACATCGCTCGGCGTCCTCCTGCTTCCTACGTGGCTTCACCAGAGAGGGTAAAAAAGCTTAAAGAAGTATATTTTCTCGTTTTGGCTTCTGACTCCTCGCCATCTGCTGTTGCCAGACATTGGCGGATGGTGCGTTCGAGCAGCAGTTCAGTAGCTTTTCCTGCCAAATTCAGTCTGGTGATAAAGATTTTAAAATGCAGTGATCAGCTGACCAAAGACAAAACAGAAATGTTGAGATTACACAATAATTCTATTTACTGATAATTTCTTTATGCTTATTGTTTCCAAATGTATTTGATTTTAGTCATAATTTGTCTCAAGATTAAACATACAATATTAAAACTCATCATCATGGTTAGTTGAAAAGTGTAGTATGCTGACTTTTTTTAATCTGCAGGAGATTGTACATGAAGACAGAAAACTTTTGATACTTTCTACAAACGCTTCTGTTGAGAGGATATTTTCAGTGTTAAAGTAAAGCAAGAAGACCACAGCTGTAACAGAGTGGAACAGAACAGGCGCTCGTCCTTGGTTCGCATTTCTATCGATAAAGAGAGACTTTGAAATTGATTGATCCATCTTTTTTTTTTTTTTTTTTTAAACACTTGGCTTTTTGTGTCGACTGGTGTTGTTGCTGACATCCCACCTTCACTGTGTGTGGTTATATGAGCACTTTACACATTTTGTAGTTTTTGTATTTTCTTTTCAGTTTGCTGACAACAAGCTCTCTCTCTCCCTCTCTCTCTCTCTCTCTCTCTCTCTCTCTAGATGTAAGCTAGATATATACGAGGTTTGATTGTGCTGTAGCTCGACACATGACATGAATTTATAACCCAACTACTGCAAACCATCTGTGTGCACTATGAACACGGGATGCTGCGTTAATTCATTGTAGAATCGTGCCACAAAGATTTCACTGCATGTTGATGGTAAAGTTGAATCTAGATCATGATGATACGTTTCTTTCTATTAATTAGTTATCAGTATTTATTAATGACGCTGGTTATGATGGATGGTGTGACATTTCACCATCATTCATGTAAAAATCTGAAGAGCTGCTTGATCTCACAGCGTTGAACATCATAACTCGACACGCTCGAGCTTTTCGAGGCCTTTTGAAGCAGTATTGGGATACTGTACTAATTAGAAGGACTGGGGTGGATGATTTAAATATGCATTCCTCAAAAGATCGTTGAAAATTGGATGAAATTTCCTGAAAGCTCCTTTAAGCTTTTACAACAGGAAAAAAAGAAAGAAACTGAACAGGATTCATGTTGCTCATGCTGCCAGCTTTCTCTGCCAGCCCCACTAGTACAAGTTGAGTCTTCTTACACTGTTGGTGTGAAGTCGACACTCTGCCTGTGTGTGTGAGTGTGTGTGTGTGTGTGTGTAGACTATGAATCACAGGCTTTTGTGTGAGGATGACAGTTTGAGAGCTTAGCGAGGGGAGGAGGAGGAGGAGGAGAGTAAAGAACAGGAGAGAGGAGTGAGGAGAGAGCTGGCGATGGGGAGGAGAAGCCTTACGACACTCACAGAGCAATTTATTTCCTTTCTTTATTCCTTCTTTCCTTTCCTTCCTGCGTCCTCCCCATCCCACCTCTCCGCTGCCTCCAAACTCTCTCAGTCAGTCCCAGCAGACGCTCTCTGGAGAAGATAAGCCTGAAAGACAGACAGGGGTCAAACTGTATCTGCTGGCCACAAGGAAGTGTGTGTGTGTGTGTTTGCTGGTGGGTGGTTGTGTGAACAATAGAAAACAATAGAACAACAATAGTACAACTGAGTAGTATAGAAACAGGAAATAAACCCAAATGACTTTTTTTTTTTTTTTGCTCACGGGCTCCAAAATGACCCACTTGATTCATCTGGAAGATCTGTTTCACTCTGATTCACACTTCAGTTGCTTTGTATGGTTTTCTTTGAAAATGAATAGAAGTCTGGTTGATTTTTCAAGAACTGTGTGTGATGAATAGTGACATATAAGTGAAATATAGAGTTTGGTACGTAAAGAATTTCAAATGGCGTCGATGGTGCCAAAATGTGTGAGATTCTGTTGAAACGGTCTGAACTCAAACCTCTATAATTTCACTCTGCCTCGCTTCATAAGGATCAATCTTGGCAGAGATAATGTTCACATATTTTGCTATGTTTTGATTTAGATTTTGAGCTCCAGATATTCAGCGTAAAAGTGTGAATTTTTATTAGGCGTAACATTTATGCTGTGTGCCATCTTAATTTACTCCGAGCCAGTGACATAAATACTGATACTTTACATCTGAACAAAAATCATGTGTTGCTTTGCTTGCAAACGCCTTTCTTATTCACACAGACATAAAAAAATCATTTTCCAGGCGAGCACAACCCTTTTTAATTTGTCTTAATGGCCGATGCTGTTGCTTTGTGAGCGTATGTAAGGCTGACGACCACACGTCACCGTGCCACACCTTCATTTTAACACTTTTTTTTGCAGAAAGAGAGCTGTAAACACTATTTTTACCCTTTTTTTTCACTGTCAGTGCCATCATAGCTAAGAAAATAAGTGCCATAAAATAGTAAATCTAGTCTGAGTTCAGATAAGACATCTTTGGCAGCTGACAAACTTTAAATTACAAACATCTTCACAGTGATAGCATCAGAGCTGATGTTACCGACGGGACAGAAGAAGATATTGATGACTGTCCGATTAGAGAGGAAAAAAAATCTTTCTGATGGTTTACATTTACTCAGCTTTCAAAATCAAGTTGATAATGCAGTCAGTGAAGAGGAGTGAGGGCAGTGAAAGTGAAAAGTGGTCATTTTCTTTTGCTCATGTTATCCCGGTTTCTGAGGCTGAATTATTTCCCAGGTGGCCTGTGCTTTTGAGTTCAATTTTAACAGGATTTTTAGTCTTTTCAGCAGGTTTACGGGGTCAGTGGGGCAGTATGGCACTTCTATCAGATTATATAAAGAGAGAGGAAATAAAGGAAATCCCTTGTTCCTGTTTCTTTTCCTTACAAAGAGAGAAAGAAATCACTAAACAAAAAAATACTTGATCAAGTGATTCAAGTGTTTCAGTGACACCTGAAACTGTCACCTTCAAAGACACAGTACCTCGTATCCATCGCTAATCATCATTAAGCACATTTGAGCACAAGTCCTCTGAATATTTAGAGCCTGTAAAACTGAAAGACCATCTTAAAAGCCTCTTATTAAGTGCTGCTCGATGTCCTTAACTCAATAACTCCCCTGACAATCATGAAAATGGGAAATATCTTCAATTTAAAATATTTTCTACATGATCTTTTGCATCACTTCTCTCGTTCATCTACTCAGGAGCTGAGGATGCATTTCTGTGGAAGTCACAAGCAGTTTAATGACACGTCTTCGAGAAAATAGCGCCAAGTCCTGTTGCATGCATTTATTACTCCGAGATAACCTTCTGAATATTTGATGAGTCAAGTTTGAGAATAACATCAGTGTATATTTATTGAACTCGCACAAAAATGGGAGGAGCTAGCACGCCCAGAGAAATTTGGTGTTAAGTGTCTTTCAAGGACACTTGGAGATGAAATGTGTACAGAAACATCATTATCTGTATTTGTGGCAGATGGAAGTGAACATGAGTTATACAGGAAAAAACATTAAATCAGATGGATGTTTTCCAATGTAATTTTTATTGGTCATGCAGTGTTTGTGCCTTCAAAGTATTAAATTGACCAGACAGGAATATTATTAACTTTTTTTAATCTATTTTTTGTTTTTTTTCTCTCCTGAAATAAGTTTGGACAGACTGCAGAAATCCACAACCAGGTCCCTTAAATGAGCTGGGGGACAGTGAGCAGTCAGTCAAAACCATTAAAAAGAAGCTTTATTAATTTAGATGCTGCTTAGTGAGAATTTCTCACTAAGAAACTGGGATCGAACCAGAAGGAAATTTTCTGCCGGGGGAGCCGTGGGTGCACATTTATTTTTAAATGTAAGGCATTAACATATACAGAAAGCCTGCAGGTCTGTGATGGGTTTGTGCAAATCACTACTAAAGGTCCAAAGATTCATTTTAATGCAGAAATCCAGCTGCCACACCAGGCTTTGGTCTCTCTCACATCTCAATCACAGTTTTAAGAACATGTGGGTAAATGAAACGTGCAGTTAGTGAAACCAAAGTGCATTTTTAGCTCGTAGCCGTCCACAAAAGGAGAAACATAATAGCAGACACACAGACACGTCAATCAAACTTCAGACAGGAGAAATGTGAGTCTCCATTGCAGTATTTGAGCTTTTCGAAACAACGCCTCTGAATTCGAGCTCCTCCTGACTGGACGTTTTGCAGGAAGAGTTTGTGTTGTGATGGTGGAAAAGCTTTGGCTCGCTGACCGCCCCTCCCCCTTCCTTCCTTTCCTGGTGTGTATTAGTGTGTCCATCAAGGTTGCCTGATAGCTTGAGATATGACAGTGTCAGTAATGTGTGTGTGTGTGTGTGTGTGTGTGTGTGTGTGTGTGTGTGTGTGTGTGTGTGATACCATCAGCTGTCAGAAACATAGCAGGCCTGTCTCTGTCTTTCTTACACACACATACATCCAATGTCTTTTGTACAAGGATATATATATATATATATATACACACACACGCGGAAAAAGATCCATTATTTATATATGTGTGTGTGTGTGTGTGTGTGTGTGTGTGTAATAGCCATTAGAGGGCTCAGCGCTGGACAGATCGGTGGGACGTGATTGATGTGTGCGTCTCTTTGTGTGTGTGTGTGTTTGTGCGTCTTAAACGACAGGCGTGAGCTCTCAAGGTTAAATTGTTTTTCAGTTTCTGATGTAAACAAGAAAATTACATCCATGATTGGTATGGACGGAGCGAGCGGTGGGCCGGTGGTCGTCCAGTGCGGGTAAAGTGATTTTATTACTGTATATGTTGACCAGAGAGAATTTATATTTTACCCGTGACCATGTAAATTATTACTTTATGTTTCAGGCATCAAGACAGTTTATTTTTCCACGGAAAACACAGAGATTATTCCACTCACATTACCTGACAGGAATGCATGCATTTGACTGGCCATTGCTGAACCTTTACCAGATGATGTGCGTTGGGTCAAAAATTGAAGCAGGTTCGACTGGTGTGCTGGAGGATCATGAATTTTCTTCTGTTAACGTTGCATGTACACAATTACACAATTTCAGTGACTACTATGATGACATTTTACTTAATTATTTTATTAATGAGAAATAAGAACATTTTGACACAACAAGGTGGTTGAAAAACTGAGCGCATGATGAAATTTAATTTCCTTTTTAACATTATTATTTCAACCAATTATCCAAAAGTACAAAAATCAACAGAAAGAGTCTTTGTTATGGTGAAAAACTGAGTGCATATCTCTGTTGTTGGGTCACAGCACAATGTCAAAGTAGGTCAAACAAGGAAGTCACTCTGTGAAACCTAATGGGCATTTCCAGCCAAGAAATTGGATTAAGAACATTAACATTCACCTTCACGTCCAAATACCATGTTGTGGTAATTTGGTTAAACTGGGACCTTTCAGGCCGCCTGTGTTGTTGAGTCCCTGCAACCCCGTCTGCCTCGATTAACCTGACACGACCAATTAGAGCTGGAACCAGTAAAAATGTGGCAAAACGACTAAAAATGAGTATATTATTAGAAAACTGAGTGTGATAAGAGAAGAAATTTTCCTAAGTGTAGTTGAATGGGCTCATTTTGATTTACTCTGTTTACTGTAAGATAGCTATGCTTTTTATTTCTTTTTTTGTGCAAATAAACATGTAAACAACAAGTTCAAACAATAAAAGAAACTTCCAAAGAGAAATCAACATGCCAGTTTAAGATCACATCAGAATATTATAAAATGAGATTTTTGTAATGATAAATAGTAAATTGGTAAATAGACTAATTGTGTTGAAAATCGGAGTTATTTCATGGGCTGACAATAAATCCCTGGAAACCATAATTATCCCTCTGGTTATCTCTAATTTCACTCAGGAGCGAAACACGTCTAATTTGAGCAGCAGAAGATAAGAGTCTGAGATCGTGATGGTTGTTGGCCGTGCTGCTGAGCTGAACGCTGATCAAAGTTAATCACTTGTTGTTGAGATGTGACACAGTTTTCTTTGTCTTTGACAGGGTAAGATCAGTTCTTTTTTAAATCCTTCTTCACTCGTGTGTTTGCTTGTGATGAAGACATTGAAAGTGTCAGATAAGTTTCTGAGACAAGATGAATGGTGAGCTCAGTAGTTGGCACATGTCACTTTTTTTATTCTTGAGACATTTTGGGAAAATCTGAGGTTCAGCAAAGTGAGCAAAGTGACCAGTTCACTTCTTTTCCAGCAGAATAGGAGACTTATTTAACCTGCCTGCTGGATTTCTATCTATTCTTTTCTCATGAACTGTATTTTTCAGTGTTTCTTGCTCTGTTTTGGAAAGGTTTTGTTGAACATAGTTTACGAGGCAGCCCCGGGGCATTAAAAAATGTGAACTGTGTGGAGAAAAGGAAAAATGCTCAGCAAAAACTCTCCTGAAGGTTGTGTGTGTATGACAGACCAGTGCAATGAAATGAAACTGGGTTTTCACCCCTTTAAGGACGCCTGTATGTAGATTATGGATGGAAATAAGCCAAAAACAAATGTATTTGACACCAAAGCTAGAAGGATAAAAGAAAACATGAAAGTTCACATCACAAGATTTATATAAAGTCCTTCGTGCAGCTCAGGAAATAACTGCACTGTAAAATGAGACTTCAGAGTTTTCAACTAAACTTTACACAAGCATCATCAATGAAGTGTCACGTACACAGTAAGTTGGTGGATTATATAAAGTACATACAGACGCTGATAGCTGCATCAGAAGTTTTTTATTAGTGCCGCGACTCTCAACATTAAATTAGTGTAGCTTCATTTCACTCTCCACTCTGATCCTGTGTGGGGTTCTGGGTAATTAGGATGAAATATGGCCACAGTCATTTAAATTTGTTACCTCAAAGACATAATATTGATATAATTGCACTGATCTGTGTAACCGACTGAATAGAGACAAATACTGGAATACAAATTACACACTGATGTTTATTACTATGTTCAGAAGCAAAGTGTGAATTTAAAGGCAAGACAACGTTTAAAATGGCCTCCTCCCCGACTCAAACCACACAAGCTTTCATGGCGTCACTACACTTTTAGAGAGTCCCACCTCCAATATTACACCCTGAGACTGCTCAAACTCAGCAAAACAAGAAAGAGCAGGCGGTGGACACGATCTGTAGATACAAACACGTCACACTCTTCCAGAAGGTCATAAATGATGATTTAGAGGGATAATTCGGTTTCAGTATATTCATTGTTTTTTATGAAAATCCTGCTTCTTATGCCTTGAACATCCTCTCAGTCAGTACCTTCTTAATTTATGTCTGTATCGTCATCTTAAAGCTCATATCAGTCGGTTTTACTGTCTCTTAAATGTGCATTTTTTTCATTATTTATTGGTGTGATGCATTTAAATGCAGAGTTAAATGTCTTATTTTAAACCCGAGAGCCGGAACAACAAGCCGGATTGAGTCTTTTTAAAACATGAGCCTCCGCGACAGAGAACGCCTGTTTGTCTTTTTAATTTATAACTCCTCCGACAAAGAGCCTCCGTTGGTCTTGTTAACATGAAAGTATTGTGACACTGAGTTGATGATTTCTCTTTAAAGCTTAATAGTTTGCGACTGTGAACAGATTGCGGTCGTGTCAGAGGAAAAGTATTGTGACACCGAGGATAAGTTGGTCTTTTAAAAGTGCAGCTACTGCTACAGTGACCTTAAGATGTTCCTTCATAAAACACAGTTATTCTGACAGTGTGCTGAAGTTCGTCCTCATAATGCAGATACAGAGGCTGCTCATTGTGATGCACACATGTTTATGTTGTGAGTGCAGCTGATCAAAATCATGCTAACATACCGTTTGTGTTTCAGAGACGTCTGCTCTGATATTTAAACAGCATTATTCTCTGTCTTTCTGTAACTGCAGTGGAAACCTAACATTTGCTCTTAAAGCATGTCTATAAAAGGTCTCGGCTGTCTGGGACGAAAGCCAAATGGCAGAGTTTTACAGGCAGTTCCTGGAGAAACATAATCATTATCAAACATCACTGTGCTTTTTTTTTCCCTCAAAATCTGTCGCATCAGCTGTCCTTTACCTTTACAAAACTTATTTATGATTTATGTTCAACAATTGTGCTGCAAGAATTCTGAGAGACAGTTAAAGGAAAGAGACAAAATCTGCATTTTCATCAGAGGACATCACAAAGGAAGCTTTTCAACAGCAACAACTCATTCAGAAACTGAGCCACAACCTTTATTTTGAAATTACTGATAACATTAAACAGTGGATTTGTTTACGTCCCAGAGAGGCTCAAAGTCCTGCGACTTACTCAGCACATGAAAGCAAGTAAAGAATAAGCTAATGAAGTAAACTGGGGATTAGACGGTTCTCGTGTGGATGTTGTGGATCTGTCGTCCCTTGCTGAATCGTCTCCCCTCCGCCGCTCTCCCACGAGAGACCACCTGACCAGGTTTGTGTTTCAGCAGGCAGGACTGCTGATCTCTTGGGATCGGCTCAATTTGTAAGCGCCAACTGCAGCAGCGACGATAATCAAGGGGATAGGTGGAGCTTCCGGCGTAATTAAAGCACGATTGGCCACTGACAAGGAAATTTGTGCAGCTATCTTTTTTCACGACACAAATAAACATATAAACACTACATGAGATAGAGCTGTGATTTCTCCGGGGGATTAGAGCACCGCGTCATCATATTCGGTTTCATCCAGGATTGTGTCTAATAATAAACACAGATGAAGCATTTGTACTTCATACTGTTCTTACTGTAGTTTTCTCATTATTGTTGGTAGCAGGCGATGTGTCATGGATTGTATCATCATGTTTTACACCACAGATGTTTCTCAGAGTTTAGCTCACCAAACATTTATTATTATTATTATAAGTATGATTTTCTGATGCAGCATCAGTTCAAACAATAGATGCTGCTGTGTGGAGATTTCATTTGCTCCTCATCTTCCAATAAAGACTGAATTTTGAATCTGAATCTGAAACGTTAAGACCTCGACTACACTGACAAGACCGTCTCTGCACCACGGATCCCAGCTGCACGGATGTTTTGGGACAGTCTCCTTGCATCGTCACTTTGATTGGGATATTAGGAGCTGTAATGTCCTTTGCTTTTCTGAGACTTGAATAATCCTGGATTAGCGGACAGGGCACAGACCTCTACCATTCGGACTTGGTGGACCAGGTGATGCATCGTCTTCCTTTTCATGCTCATGCAAGAGAAGCTGAAATGCACTTGCATTTGGTGGAACTTCTTACAAGACAACAGATTTTGTGACGCCTCGTCACGTCCGGATATCTCAACTGCTGTTTTGTTTACTTGAAACAACTACAACTCCCGTGGGAGCTTTGACAGTGTGCATCAAGGATCAACAATTGAAGCGATTCCCCTGAACTCTTATATTCTCAAATGCAGGAAGTCAAAGGATCCTCTTATCTCCTGAGCAAAGTGGTCCTGAAATTAGCAGGACAGCAGATGTACCTTTCAGTTACTAAGAAACACAGTGATGTTTGACTCTGCATCCAACACGTCAGTCTTCATTTGAGGACCACGTGGCACAGCTGAAGCCTCATCTCTGAGAAAATGAATTCACATAATTCAAATGTTTGCCTCGCCAATTACATTTTGATGAGAAACACAATTGCCGCCTCGATTGTGCTCACTGGCAGCATCTTTTTTCCAGACGGGGAAGCGTCATTTACTCTGTGCTTTCATAGGGAGAGGGTCAAAATGGATAGTGTGCATACAAAACACAGTATGTTCACCCTGGAGACTCTGATCTCACATCAGCTCAGGTTTATGTAAAAATAGATGTCAGAGTCATATTTCTCCCATTAAGTTGATTGCCTGTCAGCCTTTTCTTTGACCCTCTTGATAGAATAACCTTTTTCCATCATTACATAACAACCTGTAACGTCGTTAAATAGACATTACAATCTCATCTTTCACATGCTTACTTTCTGTGCCTCAGACCTTACAGTGAAATATCTTTACTTTTCTACCACCGACAAGTTGAAGTTGAGAATAAATATCTTGCCTGGTATGGATGGTTGCAGGTAACCGGAAAAATAAATAAAGCCAGATTGTCTCAAAAGCATTCTTGTGCAAGAAAGAAGGCAAACATGCCTTGAAGTAAAGGAATGGTAAGCAATTAAAAAGCTGCTGCGGACCATGTTTGAGTGTACGATCGCACATATGTGTGTGCAACACCTCCATACTTTCTTTCGGTGTAATCTATTTTACGCCAGCTGCTTGTAGACTGAAAATATCTGAAAGCCAGAAAAGCAAAATCAGAATTTTCTGTAAACAACAGAAAATATATGCAAAAATACTAAATAGTTTTTTATGGTGAAGGATTTAAGAACAGTGATATGCATCTTGCGGTGTGTTTTTTGTGTGTTTTGGACATGTAAAGGCATCATCGCCAGCATGTGAGCTGGAGGTAGAGTGTTAATTACTCGTCCGTCTCACTAATAGACTCCGGGCATTAATGCAATCAGCCTCAAAACCAATTAATTCAAAATCTGCTCTGATCAAATTTGCCTCTGCCATGTTTTGATGATGTATCCACACACAATTATTCCCTTAATCTGATGAGAACAATTAGTCTTCTTGCCGTCGTGATGCCATCTAATTATCAAATATCAGTGATCCGCATCACAGAAGTCCAGGCCAGTTTTTTCTGCTGTCTTTCAGTGTTTTTCTTGTAATGAGATGTTTTATTTGTTTCATTCATTCTCTCTTCCTCCTTTATTAGTTTAAATCTGAATTAATCTATTTGTTTCCTACTCCTTCTTTCTTCTTTTCTTAAAGTCGGCCTGATCTTTATATAATCTCTACCACCTTTCACACTGACTGTATGTACAGTATGGCTCTATATGTAAATGCGTCCACCTATAAATTAAACTGTCCACTGTAGAGATGACCTTGTCTCATCTGTGTGTATGGAGGGGCCACTCCCATCTCCGCTATAAGTCACCATTATTCACCAGTTGAGACACCTTAGGCCACAAATGCACACTTGGCGACACACACACCTATCATAGTGGTACCATGATAGGTATGTGCGGTGACAGTATGTCACCTATAGTGCCATAAGTCAGTGTGTGTGTAGCACAGGTTGATTTAAAGAGCTAGTTTAAATGCTAAGTCCCGACACTCACTCACCTGCGCCGACAGCTGCTGTATGGGCACCGCAGAGAAACTCGCATTAATCAAAGGCCAATCAAAAGTCATCTAAACTGTACAAACACCAAGAACTGTAAAAGTGTCAGCAGATTGAGGCGTGAGCGGAATTTGCCCTTTTTTGTCGTTTAGCATAGTTTATCTGTTGCTTTCGTTTCTGCATTTCAAACAAACTGCAAAACGGGATCTGCATCTATGATGTGTTTCAAATAAGATTATATGACTTTATCTGAGATCTGCATTAGCTCTTTGATAAATGCAATCTGTCTGTAAAGCTCATGTTTTGTTTGTGCTAACACTAGAAATGGACAATATGGATAAAACATATCAGAGTATATGTAATTTAATTTCAAAGTATTGAAAGAGACACCATTTATCCCAATAACAATGTCCAAACAAAAAGAAATTTCATCATAATCATGCAAACTAAAGTAATTTCCCTGCATAATCGCCTGTACTGCACAAACCTGGTTAAGATTTAGACAGAGAGGTGTTTCCAATCCACAGTTTGTATGATTTTTTCCTGACATTGTAGTTACGTCCCATGTTTGTCCGCCTGCTGTCTTTCCAAAATGACTGTCGACCCGGCAGATGAAAAGCTTCACACAGGTAGTTTTTATTGGTCGGGCTGGCGGTCGGATCACGTTTTACTGTCAGGTGTTGCCGTTATTTTGTCCACCCCGTGTTTGCCCTCAGTCGACTGCACCCCCCGCGGGGGGAGGCGGTGTGTTTACTCCTCGCCCTGCTTTCCCCCGTCACTTTGTCGAGCGCTGTAGCTCAGGTAAACACACACAAAGAGACACAAAGAGGTACAAACAGGGGAGCTGTTTGATGAGTCATCCTCAGGTAAGCGTCGTAACAGGAGGCGATACGAGAAAACATGGCAGAGAAATATGAATAGGAGAGACGGTGAAGGGGTGGGGTGGGGGGGTGAGAGAAGCCAATTTGGGCAATGTCAACCATTTCATCTGCAGCCGACGTGAACTATCTAATTACAGATTTCCATCTAAACAGATTGATTGCAGCAGCAGACGAGAGGTAGAGCGAGGACGGGCTGCAGATGAGAGAGAGATGAATGGAAATCGAGGCGAAAAGCAGATTGAGAATCTGAGGGAAAGATGGCAGAGAGAGAGAGAACGAGCGGGGAGGTAGTTACAGTCGTCTGCGCCATGATGCGAATGATAATGAGGCGGGGACAGTCGTCGTCGAGCGGCTGCTTACGGCAGGTTTATTTGAAGCTTTTACAACATGGTGGCGTGGCGTTTTCTCTCTGGGGGTTCCTGAGGTAAAGAAAGAAAAATCCCCAAATTCAGTGAGGGGGATGTTTATCGAGTTGTTACCAATCGAATGAAGGATGAAATTCGATGGCGGAGGAATTACTGACTTAATTGCATTGTCACATTTGAATACGACACGAGCTGAACATTGAATTTTATCCTCTGGTTTTTGTTTTAAAATGTATTGTGTTCCTTTCCATAATAATTTCTTAACAAAATGATTAAAACTTTACTTTTTGGGGGATCTGAATAATAACACAGGTGTGAAAAATCAACATTGTTTGTGTTTGAAACTTAATTTCTGTTGCACATTTGTCATATTTTAGCAGTTATCAATTGTATAATGGTTAATCTTTCCACTAAGAAGCAATATGAAGCCTGTGAGCAGAATAAACAGGGCACACCTTGCTTGTTTATCCACCATCATTTTGGTAACCACACAAACGTGGAACAAGATTTTAAAGGTTGAATATATTTGGCCAAGACAACTGACATTTAAGGGAACGTTTGCGTCGGTCTGACAGAAGAAGTCACGGCATCATGGACGTTATTTTGTAGTGTGCGGGTGTTCAAGATTTCAGATGAACTCCCAATCGAGCGTCAGGCAGTCGGAGGCGTTTAATGATGTCCTCCAGCCGCGGCGGCCGGGGTCAGAACGTGGTCGTGGCACAATAGCTGCCGCGGTTGTTGTTGTGAGTGACATTGTTAAGTTGATAGAGAAGCAACACCGTGCTGCAGTTCTCATTTTATCCAAGGATTTAACACGCTGCTGTTCATGTGGGTTTGATGTTTGACTTTACAGTTTCACTCACACATTTCTAACAGAATTCAAAGTGTGTTTGCTTACATATTATATTATGTCTCTGTACAATAGCTACCATTTTATGCTGAACTACAGCATTATTTTTCTATTTTATTTCTATTACATGGAAACTAGCTTCCATTACAAATAAAAATGTATGTCTTGTGTTTGCTGTTTTCATGTATATGTTGTTTCTGCTGCTATGAAATGAACCACTTCTCTTGAACAGCATCACTTTTCTTAATTATCTTGTGTAGTTTATGATGCATTCTGCTATTATAGTCTTATACACCTCCATCACTTTCTTATTTATTTTATTTTCTGTTATTATCTCTTCTCTTGGATTTAACAAGGCACAAACTATTGAAATTGTCCAATTAAGTAGAGTTTAACAGTCTTCTGGCCAAATGTAGTTTTATGACAAAAGGGTATTAACAAGATATTTAAATATAACGCACACATCAATTAAAAAGCCTGATCAGAAATACAAAAGTATTTCCATGTTTCTCGGCACATTTCTTGTACCAGTTTCTCTGCAACTTTTTTAAGGGCTTGTTTTCATCTGTCAGTGACTCTTGTTTGCATCCCGAACTGTGAGTTAAAAAAAAAAAGAAGAAGAAGAAAAAAAAAGCTCTTGTAAGATTAAGTTTAGGAGTATTCAGTAGTGCACACACACACACACACACACACACACACACACACACACACACACACTCTCACAAACCAGCTCATTTCACACACACACACACACACACACACAGGCATACAGAGACGAGTTAAGATCTCTGATGACACAACAGTCAGACTCGCTGTCACAAACACAAACTTCAAAAAAAGCTGCCTGTGAACACACACACACACACACACACCAGCAAGCAACTGAGAAGAGTCAAGTGGAAATCTTTGCCATGGGCTACAAACAATAAGAAACTGATTAACATTCAGCACTCTGAACACAACCCGGCTCTCGTTCTGCCTCCGACTCTGCTTCTCTCTCTCTCTCTCTTCTATTATTTGTTTTTCACCCCCCCATATCACTCTCTCCCTCTCTCTTTCTCCTGTTGATACGATGCTTTCACAGCACATAAGAGCGACAATAGGATGAGAGAGCAGAGTGTGTGTGTGTGTGTGTGTGTGTGTTGGCGTGAACGGGAGATGATGACTAGAATAGAACATAATGAGGTACAGTTACTACATTGCTGAGATGACAGCATGCGGCAGGCAACATCTCTCCCTCCGTCTCTCCCTCCGTCTCTCCCTCCGTCTCTCCCGCCTCATCCGTATGTCTTTCTCTCTGCTGTAAACAGATGTAGAGTACAACACTGTAACCACAATCCCCCTGGGCGCTTTGGGAGCCTCTCACTCATGAAATCTATCTTTTTCTTCCCCCCTCTTTCCTCCCTTCACTTCTTGTCTCTCTCTCTTCCTCCCTCCCTCCCTCCCTCCCTCCCGTCCTCTGTTAGGCCACAGTGGAGCGGTTGTGGCTCAGTTGTAATTACGGAGGCGAATGATTTGGCTTGTAGTGCCATTGATGGGTTTGTTGCCCGCGCTTGTATTTTGTCTGATCTGAGGGAATTTTCGGCGCCGCTCCGTGGCCTCGCTTCGCCGCGCCGCTCAATCCAAATATGAATCGATAACTTGTTTGTGGCCAAATTATGAAACAACACCAAACGCAAAACTTGAGAACGCTGTTTTACACCTTGTTGCATGAGCGAGTTCTCATTAAGGATTCTGGTAAGCGATTAAAGGTTCCTGCATTCAAACGTGTGCTCGCACCACCTTGAACACCACGTTCAGATTCAGCCCGCTGCAGAGAGCCTGTCTCAGGAGGCAACAGGACGACAGGAGTACGTTACAGGATGAAAGCTGAAATGGAAAAAAAGTTGAGAATTATGAACCATTTTTTTTATTCCTGACATTGACTGCCACACTGGACAGCTCCTGTGTCAGCCGGGGTGGGGAGCATCTTTAGAAGTAATGGTTCACACTGACAAATGTAGCTGTAGGAGAAATGATTTAATAGAGTTTCCACTGGTCTTTAGCTGGGACAGGGTGCTGCTGCAGTACTTTTTTTTGTCAGGGAGTGTGAGGTTAAAATGGTGGAGAATTGTTCACCATTTAAGGTGACACACTGAGGATCACCTGTCAAAGCACGACAGGCAACAACTGAGTTGCAAAAAAAGAGGCTGTTTTACCACATTTAACACTCACTTACACTTTTAACTTCTTCTTTATGCATCTTCAGGTTCATCTGTTAGGACAGGGCTTTAGAAAATACACCAGAGTCTGAAGCTTTTTTATGTTCTTTTGTATTTAAGTTAAGTTTTTTGCCTCCCTGACTGAGTTTATCTCCCACAGTAGCTCCACATGTGTCAGTGATGGACCGTCTTTCCACATATCTGACTGTCTAATCTGCCTGTCGGTCCGCCCGGTCACGTGAACCGATGTCTTTCCTGCCTGTGCTTGTCATTTCAAAGGGAAGGCGTCATGTCGCGCTGTGTCCACAACTGTGTGTGTGTGTGTGTGTGTGTGT
>JBAJHX010000033.1:20692041-20726541 GCA_037176925.1 Amniataba percoides
TTTTTAATCTGTATCAGGTAATCCGGCCACGCTGTGAGCAGCTGCGAGCGATCGAGATGCGTCGACAAGGAGCGAGCATTTTTTCCACTTCAAAGTAAATGAAAGTTTTTGTTTACCTGGATGACGCGTTGGAGGCGTGCCGATCACGAACCTCAGCCGCCTGCAGCACATTCAGCTGTTTCTGATTCCTCCCTTTCATCAGAATATGTCCGTCCCTGTTTGATGGTTTAATGAGGAATAGCATCACTAATTGACTTTGTGACAAGCAAAAAGTATTTCTCACACTTTTTACCTGGAAAGCTTTTATTGTGAAGGAGCTAGTTGTGTATTTTCTTAGTTGTTTTGAATTTTAGGTCTATATTTATTACTGTAGTATTATTATTAATTTTTATATTTTGTTATTCTTCAATCAGTGTTTTTGTCAGTGTTTCTATTCCTGATAGTATTTCTGAGCACTCTTTGTTGGGAGCAAGAGATTTAAGAGTTGCATCGACAATGATTGTGTGATCAGGTGTGTTTGTGACGTCACTCTTTAAAGCATCACAGTTCGTCCATTTAAAGCTCAGTCCTGCAAAGCTCTGGAGCGAAATGGACAGTGGGTAGAAATCCCTGCGTCACTGGTGGCACAAGTCTTTTAAAGCATGAAAGCAAAAATGGCATATTAACTAGTCGGTGTTGTACGTGTGCCAGATAGCTACAGAGAGAAAAGGCAGTGCAGGCCTAATCAGGATTTGGGATTTTTTCATTAACTTGGCTATCGGAGGTAGCGTGAGCACTTTAAGCATGAAAGCCTAACAACCAAAGAGAATATGTTGTAGGGGGAGGTTTCAGTCAAAAGGATTAATTAACACTAAATGGCTATTTTAAGATAAGAGGACTCTTTCTTACCGAGGCCAAATGAGTCTGTTTGATCCAACATCTCACCCTCTCTCACTCTTTAGGCACTATATAGCTGCCTTTCTCATAGCTGTCCAAAAAAAGCCAAGTTTTCAAGAAGTCATTCAGTGTTTGCCAACCCTGCGAGCCACAGTCGACACCCCAGAGGAAGCTGTGACTGCTGTCTCTCCAGCATACGAGCTCAGGTACGGCAACACTGATGGTTTTTAAGAGAAAAACAGAGAAAAACAGGAGGGTGGTCAATGAAATCCAAAAGCATTGGCAGCAGGAGAAATAACAGGGACAGAGAGACGGAGGATTTAAGAGCTCACAAGAGTGGAAATGTATTAAAACTGTTTGTATCTCTGATGATATAACACCAGTGAGCTGAGCTGATATACATCCATCATTCATTCTTCATTCCTGCATATTTCAAGACAAAACTGGACCTTGTTGGTCGTTTGTAGCCTATCATCTATCTGTAACTCTGTGTGTTTTGTGTATAGTGGGATAATCTCAAGATGACGTCACATCTATCAGGCTATCCATCACTTTTAACACAAGTTAGTTAGTATTTAGCATTAACCTGGTGTAACAGGTGTCAGCAGAAAAGAAAGAGAGAATAACTTTCTGTAATTTCCATATACTCTTCCCCACTATTGAGACAAACAGACACAAACTATACCAGCTAAATGCTTCTTCTTTTCCACTCTCATTTTTATGTTTTTCCTTTAATTTGCACTTTAACTTTGCCTAATATCTTATCAAGGTTAGGATGGATGACTTAACCAAGACAATGATCTTCTCCTAACCTTAATCAAGTTTGCTGAGTTGCTTAAACATGACCATAAAATGTTGATTATATGTTAATCATTATTAAATTACTGGAAAAAGTTTTGCAGAAAAGTTCAGTTTGAACATTTTGTAATTCTGCAAAAACTGTGAAAAAAAAATCATCTGATGGTTTGAGCTTTCATCAAAACATGCAAATTGGTAGAAACAAGTTTAAGGAGTTTTTCAGCACAACATCCAAAGTATTCCTCACCTATATAGAAGAAGAATTTGGAAAAAATATATGGCAGTCTTCTTGTATGAGACAACATACTTCAGCAGTACAATATCTGCAGTAGCTGCCGGGATGTCAGCGAGACACATTTATATCTGAGAACTGTGCAGCACAACATTTTACTTTGTTGAGCGGGTCCAGCTGAAACCTTCTGCAGCCGCTGTGAAGGAGCAGACCTCTGGGCTTTGCAAAATCCCTCATGTTGAAGCCGGGGTGTGTGGGAGCTGACTCAGAGAGGCAGTGCTGGAGCGGAGATTAAACTGATGTATATGCAGGTGTGCAGAGCGCCGCCACATCTTTTGAGTATTTTAAATATACCCACTGCTTGGCCTGAGTAACATTTAAAGAAGAGGCAGACCCCCCCCCCCCCCCGCCCCAATCCCCCGCCCCCCATACTAATTACTCTGCTGAAATATAGGATGACAGGGACGGAGCATTACTTATTAAAGTTGTCTGTGTCCAAGGAAGGTTTGCTGAGCATGCATGCTGCTTTTAGGAACACCTTACTGCACATTCATTAAGCGACACACAAGCACATTTGTGAGCTGCCAAATATAGCTTCAGTGCTCACAGGATACACAGTCGAGCAGGTTTAATAAAAGTTGTTTCACCCCAGAAAGACTATTGCATTGGGATCTTTGTGACATCAGAGTTGCTTAAAGAGAGAAATATTTTGGCCATTTTCTTCATTCTGGGAGTTTATCTCTGTATCGTACACTTTATGCATCAATGAATAAAATTATAGTCTTTAAAAACAACCTAGCAACTGCCAGTTAAGAAAAATAACACAACCAGTTCAGGTTCAAGTAAATTATATCTAATAAAGATGACTCTTGAAAATGCTTTAGTGCTGTCTGATCATCATAAACAATCAGCAAGAGAGCACAAACACACAAGGTCGAAAATAACTTTTCCAGTTTATTTACGGTCTACCTGAGCGTCGTCTAATTTGCCGTACAGCAGCTCCCCATGGCAGTGAGATATGGGGACGTTTCATCACTAATGAATTTGAAAAATGGGACACCGATACAATTGCGTGTGTTTAAGAAAAAATTTAGCTGACGCGCCCGCTGCAGGACCGAGAGCTGCAGTCATCCAAACGTCTCCGGTTATTTGGCTGCATCAGGAAACGCTGAAAAAAAGACTCATCCAACTTTTTATTTTTATATTATGCTGATCCTAGTCTCAAAAAAAACTGTCCAACCCGTGTTTTAATGTACCGCTTTGATAATTTAATTTATTTAATTAAGGTTCTTGAAGAGTTTGCCATCATTTATTTCATATTCGATGCTAAACGTCTTAGAAAACAGCATCGCAATCCAGGACACTGATAAATCTTGAGGCCACATTTGAAATGATTTAAGTGTCATCTTTTCTAAATGTTGCTCCAATGAATATAGAATGAAAATTACATTAAAAATAAATTCTGAAAATATCCCTTAATCAACTAGCGACTAACATAAAGAGCCTCAGCACAGATACAGGCCTCCTCTGCTTTACCCTCATTTTAATAAATAAATAAATTATGCGCATGGGAAAGGAAAGTGAAGCCTTTAATATTTGATCACACCGGCGTGTTGTCATAGCAACCCCACCTGTATGATCGTGAGTGGCAGCTGTCACGAGAGACGTGGCGAGACAAACAGATGGAAATAGAGAAAAGGAGAACAAAGGGCAGGGGGTATAAAAGACTAGAATAGATAAAACAAACAAAAAAGTGAAATAAGAGAGACACAAACAAAGATAGAGAGAGGTGGAGAGATTTTGAAAGGCAGAAATGAATATAAAGATATGGAGAGACAGAGAGAGAGAGACGAGTGGAGGAGCAAGAGGTGTGAAAACTGAACGTTCAGAAATGTAGAGCGAAAAATCACCCTCATTCACACGTTACGATCTGCATCCCGCACATATATAACAATCAGATGGGGAGATGGGCGGGTGGCACATTTCCACCCTACCTGCTCTCCAGTATAGAAATCGCACATTTTGTACATCCAAACATCCTCCGTCTGACTCCCCATGTGCAAATAAGATGCAGAAAAAAAACAAATTTACACACTCAGTGATGATTTGATTCTTTCAGTCGTGTCTGCTAACGAACACGTCCTCAGATCAGACCCTGAGCAGTTTCTCGTGAGCTGCGTTCGCTCCTGCTACCTTGAAAACTCGACACAAAGGACGGCTGTTCGTCTTCCTCAACTCTTTTATTTTCCATTTAACACAATCCACTGCTGATGAGAGGATGACTAAAATATCAAAGACAAAAAAAAAAAAAGAAAAAAACACTGAGGCTGGTTGGTTTATGGCAGCCTCTGTCGGTCATGTGATCCTCGGATGAAAGTGAAAGGTCACGTTTGTTTAAGGAGGCAGCTCGTCCTCTGGGCCCCGTGGTATGACGGGTATGTCGGTGGTTTACGTCGCTAATGACCCGAGCTTTGACTCCAGCCAAAAGATGTTTCCTTTTAGTTTTTTAAACAAAAAGATTATGTTTCGGTATCGAGTTACTGATCGTTAAGCTTAATGGGTTTCTTCAGGCTTTCGGGGAAAAGGGCGGTTATTTGTAGGTGTTGCAGACATTAGTTATATCCCATTCATAACTTGAATTGTTATGGCGTGATGGCGTAGTTATGTTGAAAAAAAGCTGAACCATAAACTACCTTAATGTGGTTTTTTTTCCTCTCCCAGTAGTCTCCCTCCTTACTGAAAATCACACGCAGTAATGTGACTACCAGCGAAGAGACGAAGGCGCCGCGACCTTGTAAAAGGTTATCGTCCTCCGTGAAAGTGGAGTCCGAGAGCGTCCAAGGTGTTCTGTCATTTACGCAAAAACCTAATAAGACTTTACGAGGACATGTGAGATACAAGATTCTTAAGGGTTTTAACACATCTCCATAAAGTTTAAAATAGAGAGCGACTTCCTTTTCTGCAGCTCGAGTGACTTTTCCGAAGACTGTCAGCAGATATGAACTCGATATATAGACTGTTAACCCTCATTTCTAAGTCAGGAACATTTAGATTTTTTACATCAATCCTTATTCTTTTAGGTGGTTATGATGGAAATATTTTTACATTAAAACCTGGTGCAGCTGTAAAATATTCGACTTTGAGAACCGCCGCCATGTGGGTTTTTTGTCTCACTAGCACCAGCGATTATACCACACCGGGCGTTATACATCGTGCGCTCTCAGCCAGGCAATTTGATAGGTCAAAGAGGCGTTCAAAGCTGTCGTGATGAGTCTCATAAAATACAGCTTGCTGTGTTTTATTAGATGCTTTTGGCAACCGGGGGGCTAGTTTATGATCTTCCTCGCTTTATCCTGCCTTTTTTTTTATTGTCATGTTCACATAAGCTTCCTCCGGAGGAAGCTTTTCACTGAGCACATGTGCCGGTTACTGTTGCATAAAAGCCACGATACCCACGAGGCCGTGTTCTGGTGCTGCTGCGGGCACTTTGTTGTTGCCGACAGCACGCGTACGTCTCTAAATCACTGTCACACCCGTAATCACAGTAAAGAATGCCCTCTCAGGTATTATTACAGTAATAACCCACAACAGGCTGCGGGTATATGGAAATCATATTTCAGCTAAAGTATGCTGACTGTTTGACAGAGGAAAACTCCAATCGGTTTCAGCAGATTATCTCAACTTCTCATCATGCTCGCCGCTTTATGAGACACACAAAAAAAAGATGTTTTGCTACAGCGCCGTCTTCCCAAACCCCGGCGAGTTATGACGCCGCCGTCTCAGCTCTGATAGATTTTCCATGCAGCGCGGCCCGGAGCAGGTTATTGGTTTTATAAAATGGGTGTGTACGTCCGCGTCTGTGCCCCGCCATCCGTCATGTTGCTGTGGTTAACATGGCAGAAATCCCCATCTACAAGACATACACACACATGGCTCCCCTGCTTCTCGTAGCCCTGTGTACATCTGTCTGACCTGGCGAAGATTAGATTGAGGCACTCCAGGTAGAGAATCACCGTGCGTGTGTGTGTGTGTGTGTGTGTGTGTGTGTGTGTGAAAGAGAGAGAGAGAGTAAGGGGCAGAGTGAGAGAGGGAGCTATCAGGGGAACTCGGTTGATTTAATCTCTGCTCTCCTCCCCTCGCAAAGACCGGAGACGCGCTGCACACATCATCCCACACACATTTTAAAAAGGCTTCATTTCAATCCGGGCCAACTAAAGGAGGCATTTGCATGAGATTTTAAACGTAAGGGAGGTTTAGCTAAACAGTGCACATGTACACACACACACATAGATATGCACTAATGTGCACACATATACAGAAACACACACACATGCTGAGGTTTGTGCCTTCAGGCTCAGGTGCCCTAACAGAAGACATTTCACTCTGCAGCCAAAGTAACACCTTCCTCTCTCCCTCTTTCTCTTTCACTAAAACTGATCCAGTGTTTTCTCCCTCGGGTGGGATTCCTTCCTGCCTCTTTCTTTCTAGCAATCTCTCTCTCTCTCTCTCTCTGTCATGCACTAATATACCAATTCCTTCTTTCTCTCTCTCTCCACCAGCGACACACACACACACACAGTCATAGCACAGTTTTGCCATCCGTTGTGTAACTTGAACATCACAGCGAGGCCCAAATCTGCAGTTTAGTGAGAAAGAGCTTTTTTTTGGTGCAGCTGCGTTTGCATTTTCATCCTCAGTCTTCACATATAAGCATAATTTTACTATAACAACCACAGTTAAACTCAATTGAGACGTAACACTTGAACAAAGAAACCCCATTCCTCATTCTTAAGTGATTAAAAACACACCCTTCCTCAGTTTAATACATTTAAAGTTTGCACTTTTTTCACAGCTGTACTTGGCTTTATATGACCAATTAATTACAGCAATGTCAGCAAACTTTAGGAGGTTTTTAATGTTAAACTGACATTACTGAGTCAATTTTCTGTGTTTGTGACTCTTTTTTTAGTTTTAGCATCCTCTTTAAAAAAAAATGGGACTGATATGACTTACATTGTGCAAAGTCAGCCAGAGGGAAGCAAACTAAACAAAAAATATTGAAATAAAAAAGCACAGTTCTTGAAAGTACCCACATTAAAAGTCGCACCGCACGACTAATGGATTTGCTTTCGCTTCGTTTGTACCTGCTGTGTCGGTGTTATGTGGTGTAAACTTTCTGAGGATAAAAAAAACACTTTGAACTTAGAATAAAAATGGGAGGAAGACTGGTCTGCGTTTAGAAAACATTCACATGCACTGACACATGCAACTAAAAATAAAAACTTCCTCTCAGCTACTAAAAAGATGACACATAATCACAGCTTTAGTTACTGCAGGTCGTAAGAAAACATCACTTTCTGTAATATCCATAAAGAAACATGGCCTTTATGCTAAAATGCTCTTATTTTGGAAAAGCTCATAGACAAACTTTATTGATCTGAGACTGTCGCTGTGTCTCTCTCTTTCATACATGACTATGAACCAAAGCGTCACACAGGGCGACAGACCGTCTATTTGTCTTTATTTTAATGAACATCGCCCTGTCACGAGGAGATAATTCGTTATTATAAAGAAACACTGTTGTGTTGCCTGCGTGTTGCCTCATTCTGACAGGATTTATTTCTCTGGTGTTTTTAATATTTCAGGTGCTGTTCGGTGCATCCTGTTAATCCTGTCCTGAGCATGTGAGATTAAAATTACAGACTTCAATAATTCAGGTCCTGTCTATATGCTGACCTTTTGTTTCAATGTGTAGACCGATCTGTCAGGAGGAGCGCCGGCTGTGGGAAACCCCGGAGGTAAAACTTCCTGAGGGTAAAACGTCCTGTTGTACTGTCAGCTTTAAGCTGCCATCATGTGCCTGGTTTATATGTGGTGCGCTGTGAAGGGTGTTTATTATTGTAATTTAGCACTGGTTAAAATACCCTGAATGATGAGCCCAGTTACTGAGGAGCAGGGCCAAAGTTTATCACCCACATCCCCCTCGAATATTCACCTCATCAGAGTGGGGCTTATGATTTTTATTGCACCTATAAATTACCGAGAGGAGTGTTAACGTCCAATTCCAAGAGTGCTTTTACCTGCAAAGTATGTGAAATTTATGAAATGCAGCGTTCAGAGGGTAGTGCTACTTTAGGATGCAGGAGCTCGAGTTATGTGTTTAGTCACTATTACCTCTAAAGATAGTAAATAAAGGTGATTGCGATCTGGACTGAAATCACTGAAGCAGTGTATAAATCCTTTATCTACAGACGTTTGATGCTAATTCTCCGGATTCAGGGCCGCTCATTTTCTCCTGCTGCCCAGAAACATTCATTTCAGCTGAAAAGCAACTAAAGTGGCATCGAACAGAAAATTGGCTGCTCGCTTTGTGTAACCTTCCCGTTGTTAATGCAGTGTACAATCTTACAGTGTTTGCACATTATTGTGTCTTTCTCTGCTTAATGCTGTATTGTCTCGTACTTTATAGTGCTTCTTACTTGTATTTAATCTTACTTGGTGTAGCTGTCTCGTGGTGCACTGCTGCAAACTCTCCTCCTCTACAGCTGCACAAATATGGATTCATACAAAGGTACTACTGATTATTTATATATGTATATATACATATATTTATGTATATATATACATATATATGTATGATTTTATATCATTTTCCAGGTTCTCACCACATTGCAGAAGAATTTCCCAGCACTTTAATGAACAAATCTTCACATTTCTGTGCGTCAGTGTCACAGAGACAAATTCCCGCGCCGATGAGATCGAACATTGTTTAAAACACAAAAGAAAGACAGTCTCATTTGTTTGCTCCAGCAGCCAGCCACCGACAACTACTTATCATTCATAACACATCACAGAGGAGGTGAGAACATCTCTGAGCTCTTAGCACCTTCCTACTGATAGCTGTGAGCGGGGGGTGTTGTGTGATCCCATCATGACACCCGGGTCTGCTTCACATCCATCACGTACTGTACAATCCATCCATCCATCCATCCATCCGTCTGCCTATCAAAAAAAAAAAAAAAAAAATCATTACCTTATTTCACACATAGCCCCTCTAAAAACACACGCTCTGGATGTCATTTGGCAGGTCGAGTGTTATATAAAGACCCTTCGCCGTGTGCGTTCAGGCTTTGGCGTCACATACGTCGGGCGGTGGCGAGCGTTCTGAATCGACATGAAATAAAGAAGGCGTGAAATATGTCATGAGCATTACGGAGCGTGCTCGTAATTCCTGAAACTAAAACTGGCAGAGCCCGCAAAGAGACTCCTCCAGACTTTTTGGGGAGAATTTAAAATAAAATGGCTCCAGACGCTGGCAGCGAAGGGATTTACAGCGTTTGATATCAGTGTCTCCTTCCTGAGACCCACAGCATTCGCCACCAATTACTCTTTTTTCTCTTTGTCTTTTTTTCCATCGTGTCCCTTTTCTTTCTTCCCTCCCCTGTCCATTTGTCTTCACTTGTCTTTCGCTTTTTCCGCCCCTCAAATCTCTCTTTCTTTCTTTCTGGCCTGCAGCGTTTTTTGATTTTTTCTCCCTCAGCGAGCGTTCTGGATGGAAAGTCGCCGACGTTCGAGTGAAATCAACCTCACTTTTGCTCAGTGTGTGTGCATGTGTGTGTGTGTGTTTGTGCTCGTGGATGCGTGTCCGTGCACGAGCGGGCCGAGCTGGTAAAGTGAGATTGATCCATTGGCTCCAGCTAAGAGGGGTGGAGGGGTCGGCTGAGTTTAATTCCTGCCGCTTTGGTCCCCTCCCTCGGAGAAACGCCGACAGGTTGGCAAAGTTTCTGTCGCGACCGGCTGGTTGCTCCTCTCGGGGAGGAGCGCAGGGTTCGGCCAGGTTTCAGTCCTAATAGTTTATCCCTCCTTTATCAGGCAAACCTTGGCCACGGTTCAAATTCCGGTAGAAGGGCAGACTTGCTGGCCTGCTTTCAAATGATTTTGCTCCTTCTATTACTCAGGGACATGGGGGTCGGCTGAATTTCCTCTCCCGGTTCCGGGACACCCTGAAAGTCCTTCTCCGTCTGCACTTGACTCTCCCTTTGAGTCATCACTCATTTTATCAGGGAGCCAAATCTGTTCATTTTTCTCGCCTTTTCTCATCTTGCCGTTACTTAAGTTGATGGTGGTGTATCGGCCCTTCCTCTTGTTATATCGTGTGCCGCATAATGAATGACTTTGCAGTTAATCGCTGTCAGTCCTACGAGAGCCACTTCTGAAGCTCGTGGTCCTTCGGTGGGTCTGCAGCTGTCGCGTTTGATGCGTGAAAAGATCGATCACAGACGACAACAAATAAGGACAATCAGTTAGAAATGGACGTCCATCAGCCTTTAAATTTCAAGTCGTCCTTGAGCCTCGGTGGCATAAAGGTCAGAACGTGTTGGCAAGAAAACAGCAGACACTTTCTTACATTTGGTCCCGAGGTCTGCACATCTCACCTGCCTTGATGTCGTGGAGGCTCTAATTCAACTTGGCGCCTTTTGCTGAATGTCAACAAACATTGAAAAGCGAAGCAGAAAGCTGTTGCAGGATAAAAGTCTTGTTCGGTGGTGACAGTTAGCAGGAAGCGCTGTGATTAGCTCAGCTTCTTCTGAGGACGAGACATTAAGAATAATGGAGAGCTGAGACGGTTGTCACAAATAGTTTTATTTTCCTCCTTCTTGATTAACTCCGATCGGCGCTTAAAATAAGTGTCCATACTGCAGAAGTGCAACAGTGCAACTACCTGCCGCCGCTGTGATAGCGTGGATATGAAACATAATAAGAGTGCAGCGTAATGATTTCAAAGTGCAGTAAAGTGCTTTTTTAGAAACTTGTAACGAGAATGAGGAAGGCAAGAGATGGAGATGACATTAACAAAGACAAATGGAAATATTAACACAATTCATACTTAATGAGTCGGAATAAAGAGAAGAGAACTCGGCTTTTAATAATGAAAATGTCCCTGTTCATCTTCTCTACATTACCCGCTCGGAGCTGTTAGACTTATGGTCGGCACTCACATACAAGCAGTTAAAAGCACACACACACACACACACACACACACACACACACACACACACACACATACACACACATCCATTCAGAAAGACAGATTCATTCACTTTGAGAGACGCACAATCAGAGCTCTTCGCCTTAGGCAGACACACACACACACACGCATGCATACAGCTGTTAACCTTCTGGCCTATCTTTGTGTCTACATACTTAATATAATCCACCACCACCCAGGCTTTGCACATAATGTCTCTTTCACACACACACACACACACACACACACTGTCTGACAGATGAGCGGCCCATTTTCCCCTCCGCTCCCTCATTTCCTATATGGGAGGAAATACAATAAGTGCTCGCTGCCATCTTGTCCAATAGACTTTTAATGGACTAGTTAATTGCGAGATAATTAAATAGAATTTTTCAAAGGGAACTTACACTACTTGGGCCGCGGGCGCAATCGTGTTATTTCCAACAATCGGTCTTGTGTTGGGGGGGTTCATCGCGCACATGTCATGTACACATGAAACCGGCGCAGCGTCGCCCTTTGTGCCTCTCCCCAGTTGTGCCTAATAAAGCAGAAATGGAGGCCAGTCTCTCACAGACCCTTATTAAATCCGACCAACCGCAGTGTAATACTGTGAAACTGTGATTTAATCCGCTGGAAGACATGGTTGTATTTTCATCACTGACTTCTTTTTTTTCCCTAATGTGATTATGAATTAAAGAAAAAAAAAAAGGCTAACTTAAAATTAAAAGTAAAAGACAAGTTTAAAGATTAAAATACAGCATAGTCATACTGAAATAAGACAATGATTGGCACATTTTAATCACATTTAAATATGTTTAAAACAAGAGAACTGTTTCAGATCTCAAGTGATAGGATTTGCTCCTTCTTTCTAATTTATACGACAATATACACAATAATATATGTATGTACAGTTAATATATTCAGTTTGCATGTATGTAATACACTCTTTGATGTCTGAAAATATATTTCTGAAAAACATTATGGAGGCTAAAATGCTCGTAGATTTCAGGCCACAAGATCCTCGTCAAAGTTTAACACAGTCAGCCAAGTGCCGATAGTTTGGATGGATGAAATGAGCTATATAATATATAATATAAAATATAATTACAATCATATATGTTTAGTTTTAATGCTGTACAGTTTCTTTCCATTGCATCTCAAATAAAACAGTCAACAGGACTCACGCTGTGTCAATAACTACGATATCCTTCAGCTCTCCGGCGCTGCACGTTGATGATCACAACATCACCGTTTAGTATTTTGGCGACTGTGTAATCGTACTTAGTTTAGCTAATATGAAGTTCTTTTAATCTTTTCCAATGTTGTATTTTAAGTCCATGCTCACTTTTCAGGCTAAGTGGCAGGTCAGATTCATGTATGTGCTGAAACTTGATTACCTGATTATGACGACAGTGTGATGTTCATCATTTTTATCTTGAGCTTCTTGTTTTTACATTTTTTTTAAACTAAACAAGTTTGTTAACCAGAAGATGAATGTCTGGTAAAATGATCATTAGCTGCAGCCCTGTGGCTTGTTCGTTCTTGCCTCCCTGCCTGCCAATTTCTCTTTTTTAACAGTCTCTCCATTCTTGTTTGTGAATCTTTCATTATTCAAAACTTCTCTTTAAAGTTTCTTGAATATTTTTTTAATCTAATCATGCCAAGATGGCAATAAAAAAATGACTCCCCATGTTGTTAGTTTCAGTAATTATCTACTTTGTCTCGGGGAGCGTTTAACAAAATCACATCAAGTCATTTGTAGGTAATTAATGTTGAGCGGCAACATCCTATAAAAGGGAGGCTGTTTGCATTTTGTTGCTTTCATCTGTTTTCACTGCCTAATAAGATGCTCCAAAAATGTCTGTTTTTGTTTACTGCCTATGTCAGCGAGATGGAGACATCACACACTCTCGCTTTCACAGATTCACGCACAGATACACACGTCTGATTTGCGTAGATGGAAACTGCAGCATGCACAAGTGTGTGTGTGTTTTTTTTTCTCTTTTTAAAAAGAACAACAGGCTGCGCAAACAAACGCTGTCATCTATCTCCTCGAAAATGTGATTTAAAGATATGAAACACACACACACACACACACACACACACACACACACAGCGATGACTATGAGCAAGCAGTGAGCATCTCTTTTGGAGTAATGCCGGTGACTCAGACAACAAAACTAACAAAAATAGTATTGTGCATCTTTTTTTTCTTAAGCGAATAGGCTGTTTTTACATTGTTGGTCCAGTTTCATGTTGAGTCATGGACGATTTCAAGCCGGAGAAGCTGGAGAAAACAACAAACTGATTTGGGCAGTATGTTAAGATAGTTTCGCTGAGAGTGAGAGGAAAAAAAAGGAGACAATGATGTTGTAGAGAAAAGGGAAAGAGCGGCAGAGGATAAAGAGAGTTGTGAGGAAGGCATGAAAGAGACGGAAGAAAGAAGTGGTGAGAAGGACTGAGTCAGAGAAAGAAGAAACTATCGAGCGTTCACAAGGACAAATCTGTCTGCGCTGTCAGTGTGTGCGATGTTTTCTCTGCCACTGTGTGTGAGAAAATGTTTGGCTTGTGGAGAAAGAACTGTTTGTTTCTGCGACTTCTTGATGTCGTCTTTTCCCCACGACTGTTATCTTTAGACCACAGAAAATGAGGACATCATCCTGATTTTCTCCATCATGTGAAAAAAGGACTTTGAAACAAAGATCACATTCTCGTGGATCAGATTTCTTTGCTTCGTTGTTATGTCTGTTTCATCAATTCTCCAAACACGCCTTGCATGTATCATGGAGATCAATGCTCCGTCTCGTGGGATAACACGAGTTGCAAACTATCTTTCAACACATTTTTTCATATTTGTCACAAATTAAGGAGGACGAGCGTCCAAACTGCTCAGTAGTGGGATTAGTTCATTGAAGTTATACACAGAGAGGGTGTGTATGTTGTGTCTTCTGGTCTGTTAGGAAGCTGACACAGTCGCCTTTTAGTCTGAGTTTGTTAAAATAGTTAAAAACAGAGATAATTTAGGGAGATGTTCTTATAAAATGTAGAAAATTAAAGACAGGAGAAGCCATGAAGTGACGGGCTGTGTGTTAATTATCACTCGAGAACAAGTTGAAATGTTCAAATCAAAATATTCTTTATAAACTTGAATCTACAGACAGATTATCGTTGCCTCTGGTGACCTCCTGCTCACCTCAGATCTTCTTGTTCTGAGTGGTCACCTTTCAGTTCATTTGGCCCTTCAGTGGAGATGAGGGAGATGGTCCAACATGAAAAAGTGACAGCAGCATAAAGTCAGAGGTGAAAGGCTGCAGAGGGAGGTCGAAGTGCTTGTTGAAAGCATGAAGCCATTAATGAATGAAGTCCATAGTACAAGTATCTTTGTGTGTTTTGTGTGCACCATGTTGGGAAATGGGAGCTATGGAGTTTGTGAAATGTTGCGTGAACCTGTCAGGCATGGAGGGGGAGGGTGTGTGTGTGTATTCTCTTCTGTGTGTTTATAATGTTCAGCCCCGTCTGCAGAGCCTCCATTTCAAAATGTCACCGTTCAAAAATGTGTTTTTATAAAGACAAATTTTCCTCCCCGCGCATCATTTTTCTGTTTCGGTTGCATCACCGGCGACGTGAAGGTATGAAGGATTGAGAGCTCGTCAGCCCGCTCACAAGTTTATAAGAGTCACATTTTATTGTCTTTGAGTTTAGTCACTCAGGTTTAATATACGCTGGAGACACAATTGGACTTTACTGCTGACTTTCTTCTGAAAGTAAAAAAAGAGCCGACAAGCGTGACTGTGGCTCTGCTGGCTCCTACAGTCATGTTGTGCTCCTTATTTTTTTTATCTATGAGACAAATGGAATAAAGCAGATTTAACTAAGACTTAAGTTCAGTTCAGACATTCACACTCGAGGTCGCCTGTGTTGTACACTCGCCGTCTAATGCTGCTAAATATAATTAACCAAACGTACATAAAGCTAAGAAAAGTTAAGTGTGATTTGACACTGAAGTTCGAGGGTTAGACTGAACTTTGAGAATTTCACTTTTAAATAAAACCTTTCTACAGTGCATTTGCAGCATCGAGAAGTCTTTTCTCGCAGACTCGCGATGAGCCAAACGTTCCTTCTCTACAATGAAGACACATTTATGAGTCACGATATGGTAATGTCACGTTCGTCAAAAACACTCATGTTTGCAGCGATCGCTTCACACCGGTTAAATAAAGTGATGTCTGTTGATGGGGCGGATAATGTTGTTAAAGACAAAAACAACTAAATCTTTTTAAGGGCGGGAAACTGCACTTCAATCATCACTCGATCCTTGCCTCCAGTTTTTTTCCTGTGCTTTGCCTCCAGCTGACAGTGTGATGCACAGAAAACGTCTATTCGACTACTTTTCAGATGCATATTAACGTACGTTCGGCCACACTGTACTTTTACTACCAGACTCTCTTGTGAACCAAGGATGCCAGATTTATGAAGAAAAGCAGCTACAGCGTTTTCTGAGGATATACTGCAGATAAACTGTGTTTGGGGTGCAGCAGAGCTTATTTAGTTGATTTAGAGGAGATCATCTGAGTGTTTGTGTGTAGTTTCCAATGATTCCCCATCTCGCTTTGTCCTGATGTAATTTCATAAATTTCCTGGCAACCTCTCTTATCGTTGTTCAGTTTTTTTTTTTTCTCATTCTCGCAGACAATCCTCCTCCAAGTGGGTTTTTTTTTTTTTTTTTGGTCTGTTCATCTCTGCTGCTGGCAGTCGACAATTAAAGCCCCGCTAATGTCACATCTTTTTAAAAAGGAGTGGTGAGAGAGCGCCATGAAAGAGAACTACAGATAGTTATGGGGGGACAAAATGGGGACTTGTTAAGCAGAAGGAGAGAGAGATCGCTTGATAATAAAGTTGCGGCTATCGAAAATGAAACTCAAAGATAATAAAGTAATCTGTCGGCCGGTCCAACGCACACACGCGTGCACTCATAAAGACAGATGGACAGACGCAGAGATAAAGTTGCCGCTATCTGAAATGTAATAAAACTGAAGTAAATGAGTCTATTCTCAGCGTCTAGCTGAAGGCCATTGTGGCAGTAATAGCAGCCGCGGTGGTATAAGCCTGAAAGGAGAGATAATGACTTAGTAGTAATAATCTCTCCCAGCTCAAACAGATAAGGGCCCCACTTTTGTATGCTGAAAGTGTAATTTCATACCTTGTTATTTTGCTGTGGGAGGCTGCAAGTTCAAATCCCCAGCTGAGGAAGTATGAGCCTGAGACGTGAATGTGACAGACTCTCTCCTCCCTCACCGACTACTGTCAGAACAACTCTTTGTCTTTTCTGTGGGAGGAAAACAAACGAATGACCAAAAGCTAAAACATCAGTAGCTTGATGGGATTTCTGCAAATAACACAGAAGACACACACAACATGTTGGACACCACTAAAGGCTGCTAATGATTGCATGTCCCAATCCTACAGAGTCAATATTCACCCTGATTATGAGGAGACATGAAAAAATGTTGGTGTAAAATTTCATGACAGTCCGTTTAATAGCTGTTGAGATAGTTCAATCTGGACCGACCGACTTTGCCGTCCCTGGACTCCTGCTGATAACGAGGCCAAAAACGGCACATTGGCTGTGCTTAGAGATGCTCTCCTCTGCTTTTGGAAAACGCTGATCATCCGGTCGGAGTATAAAACTCCTCTCTAGCAAAGCCAATTAAGTCTGTTCAAACAGAGCCGGCGAACTGAAAGAAACAAGATTCGCACTGTTGGGTTTTTTCACGTGGCGAAATCAACAACATCGGCTCTGCAGAGGTTACCGTACTTCACAAGCAGGTTTTTTTTCATTATTTTATTTTTTTTCTCTGTGTCTGATTCGAACAAATGGCAGGTATCCACATAAGTCGGCCATCTGTTGATTTAAATTGCCTCTCACTGCTGAGGAGGGTCAACAGCGGTCAGATGAGATTAAATCTTTAAATTATGTCAATTTAACAGAAGCAGTGAAGAGACAGAAACATCTAAATAAGAAATTAAAGGAAGACACTGACTTCATCCATCATTGCAAACACCATGAAAAACAGTTAAAAAAGGATTTTCCAGATATGTTATCTGAGCCCCTGTGTGTGTGTGTGTGTGTGTGTGTGTGTGTGTGCTTTGAAGTAATCCCAGGGTAACTTGATTAACAAAATACTGTGAATTTTGGAGGACCTCTGACTCACATTCACACACACACACACACACACACACACACCATGACTCGAGCTGCTCATTATAACTAGCTGCAAGTGGTGAAGACTTAGTACACACACACACACACACACACACACACACACACCACCAGACACACACATGCAGAGTATCACTGCACCGACAAGGTCATGATGGTCAGCATAATAATACTATCTTAATCTAGTGTGTGTGTGTGTGTGTCAGTGCTCGCCTTGAGTGTTTCTGCCACATTGTGTTCATGATTTTATCTCGACTTGAAAAGAAAGAAGAAAAAAAAGCCGGCATGCTTATTCTTAAAAGGCCCAATTAAAAACGAGATTACGAGCGTCTGTCCCAGAACTCTTGTTTCTCCGCTCTCCATCACTGAGTGTGTTTTATTTTCTACAACACAGGACAATTGTGGCTCAACTTGACATGTGTGTGTGTGAGAGTGTGTATGTGTGTTTGAGCACCCGGTGCATCACGTCTGTTGTGACCATTCGAGTCTTTTGATCAGTCCGGGCTGATTTCAAGGTCCCATTTGAGTTTACGCAGTTTTCTGCTGCTGTTTCAGATGCACTTATTAATTAGTAAATATTTTGTATCATACTTAATATCATTATTTATTTTTTAATAGATTTAATGCATCAGGTCACCTCTCCTTAATCTGATTTATCGTGAGTATTAAATCTTATAATCTCTTTCACACAAGAATTTAAACTCATTAGTCATTTTTGATGTATAAAAAAAGCTTTCAACTAATTCACCTACGCTGACTGCTGCAGAACCAACGTCATTAGCTTCTTGCTGAAGTAAATTAGCTGAGACACACACAGATGTTATTAAGACTTGCAGAACTACCAGGTGTGCTCCAGAAATGCTGAAAACTGACTAACACCTCCTCTGACGTGCACCTCCCGTCTTCACATCTTTAATCTTCCTCTGCAGCATTTCGATCAGTCCGAGCAGAATCAGTAAAAAAACAACACCTGATCTATAATTGAAATCAAATAAAATGCAACATGTCTGATCCACCTTATCAATCTTCACTTACACCGAAAAGTTATTTTATATACATTTAAATAAATACTGCCATTTACGCAAAGAGATTTCAAACTGCCTTTTTTTGTGCTGCCGTCCAAGTGTGAAATTCTCCAGTAGCTTTAAGGGACTCGGTGTCAGGCCTCGGTGTGCGGGGAATGATATTGAAATGTAATAAATACTGTTCTTTTTATTTCTGACCATTCTGCCAGCCTTGGGTTAAGTAATTTTGCCAATGACCCGTGCAGAATAAGAAGGTAATATGGGTCCAGAGCGTGTGGACGAGGGGCACATTTATCACCCGCCGCCTCTGTCTCTCTTTCCTCCTTAATATTTCAAGGATTCTGTCTCTCTCGCAGCCTTGCCGGCAGTCGAGGCCTTCACTAAATAAAGCTGTCTGCGGTGATTATCATTAAACAGTTGTTCAGCATTCACGCTGCACACATGCACATTTATCCAGCCGGGATTATTTTCAGGCAGCACTTTAACGTGAAGCAGTTATAATCTTATTTATCGAGCATGTTTTGAGCTTGCTGACATGACATGAGATTTGAAATGAAGACTGCAGGTTTACTAGTCCACACAGCTACAATATATCTTCATTAGGTCTGCAACTACAGATTATTTTTATCATAAATCACAAGAATATTTATATCATTTTTGCCATTTTGTCTAAATATAAGAAATCGACAGCAGAAGTGTCCTTATGTTTGTCATTTTTGCTCCCGTAATGTGTAAACACTTACCAAACCTTATTAAAGTCCATTCATCGCTGACCTTGGTGCTACATTACGTTTTCTACTCTTTTTTTATGCAACTTAACAAAAGCAGGTTGTGAGTCATCGTCTTTCCTGGTATTTGATGCATAAAGTGGGATCAAACCTGAGAGCGAAAGGCTTCAGGTCCTTGAAACTGCCAGCCTGACGGCTTTTATATCATTATCATTCTGAGCTGGTTTCCAGAAATTACCCATTTAGATTGAAATAAATAAAAAAAATGTATATCAGTGCAGAAAAAGATAAGGTAAGAAAAGATAATTGTTTTGGTGTCATGACCTTTTGAACAATATAAAAAGTAAAAGAAATATATAAATGTGAGCCACGCAAACTTTTCTGTACATGTGGATTGTTTTGACAGCACGACTTGCGAGGCCACGTCTTTAAATAACACGAGGTGATGTGTGATACTTCTCACAGTTCAGCACAGCAGCAACGAAGAAGTCATTTTCTTCCAACCGTTTCCCTGAAGAGGAAAAAAAAGGGTATTGTACAGAATTAGTTTAAGGTTAAGGAGGGAAGGCAAGCAAATGGAGGAGGATTAAATACGGCATTACACCGTAAGCGGTGCGTTCTTACTCGTTATGCTCTTTACTTTTCATGCTAATCTGTGGCAGCACAGGTAGAGAAGTCTGAGGAGCCAGGTGCTTCCTCCGATGTGTTATAAACCTGAGACGCTGAAAACCTACACTGCCATCATGGGAACTAAATGTATATGGGTAAGATTAGTTCCTGAAGAAAATGTACAGATGTTGCTGTGGAAACATTTAAAGAGATGAAGACGCAGTTAAAGTTTCAGTCAAATCTAAATAAATGACTAAATGAAGCTCAGTAAAGCAGATAAAATTGCGGCGCTGAAGGAAGTCGCCAGGTGTCGGTCACGTGTGTGATTGAAGTTGTGAAGTGAAGATGAAGATGTGAAATCACTAAAAAGTAAAGAAGAAATGTAAGAAATGTAAGAATTGAAGGCAGATGTGTTTTTGTGGGATTTCATGACAAAAACTCATTCTTAAATTTTATTTTTATTGAAGCTCCTTCTACTGCAGATTCAGTAACATAACTAGCTTCACTGTCATTAAAATCAAAGAACAAAAACAGAAAGAAACACCAGAACAAGCCAGCTTTAGAAAAAACGAAACTGCTGCCATCCTTCAGTAACTCTGAGCGCTCACCGCCTGTACAGTCGGAGAACTGGTGCATCTGCTGAAGCTCAAGTGAAAATCAAACACGAGGCGCTTTCAGCCAAACTTGTGAGCTGCTCAGTCGACGTCCATGCCAACGCTGGTTGAAAGCAGGCAGCCAATCAGTGATTTTAAACGCATCATTCCCATGATAATGGCAAACAATGCTCTCAGAGGGGGTTTCATGTTAACACTGTATCACTAATTAATTACTCCACCATTGAAATGGGCTGTTGAACGCATCCACAGATATTAACAGGCTTTTTTTTTTGCATAAACACTGAGAGCACTGCGATATTTTGGCAACAAATTCATGACTTTGCTGTTATTTCAGATTCATGTAGCAAGGCGTAGTTTGGATTAATGCCTGAGTCTTTCATTTAGTCTGCCTCCAGGGCAAAAAACAGCAGTTGCTGGGCGCAGTGGCTCTGTGGTGCCAGAAATAACCGATCAACATGAGGAAGGATCCATTTCTACCAGTGATGTTTGTCATTTGATGCTGACGAATTGATTATCGCTACCAATGCAAGGCACAAACTGTAGCCAGCGAAAGGCATCAACATACTGTAAAACACACACTTCACACACACACACACAGCTGTATAGTGAATGTCTGCAGTCAGTTTTGGATTTACGTCTTCTGAGAGCTGAGCGTGGAGACTCGGGAGGTGATTCGCTCGCAAAATTGATGACTTGCGGTCACAAATCTGTACGCCGAGGTGTCGCGACGCGCCGCCTCATAACCTTGCCGAAGAGTTCATTTGAGTCCTCGAATTTCAATCACAAAATGTTCCCGCATACAGAGCGGGGAAACAACTTCTGCACGTTACGGCGGAAATAAGTTTCTTGAATGCATTATTTTCCTATCAAGTGTTGATGAGATATTCGTATGCTGTAAATCAAACTAAATGCCTGGGTGTCCTGAAAGATGCAAAATAATGTGTGTATATTTTATGTAAGTGTTGACTCTATCTTTTCCTCATTCTGTCTGTTTGTCTCTTTGATGTAATTCTGAAGGAGGAGGATGGTGGGATCATCATAAAGACACCTCTACATCTGCCACGACACCCCTGCATGGCACGCTCGGCGCTCTGTACTCTGTCCGCCAACACAGCGATTCCTTTTTTATATATATATATATTTTTTTGTTAATGCTGTTACATGAGCACAGCTTTTTCCTTTAAGGGCAACGTCAGAAAAGGAGACAGAGAGATCAACAACCTGGCAGAGAAATAATCCTTCCTCTCCTCCACTAATTACCATTCCTCTCAGCTCCGACGGCTCCCTCGGTGTCGAGTCCACGCGAGTTTGGCTGGAAAATGTCTCGCTGAATAATTGTCCGGCAGTAACACTCTTTGAAATGTGTCAAACGTGGTGTAAAATCAAATGAATTGTTGATTACAGATAAAAATCTAAATACATTTTCTGCTATATAAATACTGCATTGCACAGAATATTCTCACAGCTTCAGCTGAAGTTGAACATTTCAGTTTTATTTGAGTTTCAAAGTTCATTTTTGAAAAGAAAATTACACATTTCACCTCAAGGTCCATTTAGCAACTGATGTAGAGCTTTCAGTCCTATAAGTGATCATCATTAGAAGACGAAAATGATCAGTTTCTATTCCCATTTTCCAAATTTCCATTTTTTTAGAGCTCTGCAGGGACGTACCAGCATGGACAGTATTGGATGGACGAGGAGCAATAACATTTAAATTTTGATATTTACAGTGATGAAAGTCAAATCTTTACCCTCTAAGATGACTTTTAGTAGTTTGACTGCTGACTGTCTGTGCGGCCTGCTGACGTGTAACTTCATCATCTGCTCGCCTGACCGACAGCTCGGGAAGGTGAAAAACAACCAAATGTGTTAGCGGGCGACTAATTACTCATTTATTTTCTTAATAGGTGACTAGCTGCATGCTTGACTCGCTAACCGAGTGATTAATTAAAAAAACTGGCCGACTGGCAGTTTGCCTCATCTACTAACCGACAGGCTGTCTGAGCGAGTGAAAGATTACTTTGCTGACTGACTGCTAACTGATTCAGCTACCTGACCGCCTTATTAACTGATTAAACTAACCGGCACCTCCGCCTGCTGATGACTCCTTCTAACTGATGAGCTGTCTCCACCGCCGTCAGTCAAGATAAGTGGCTTATTTGTGTATTTACTTTGCTCCCTGGGGAGCCACGTTCAACCATCCTCTGATGGTAACAGGCCCAGAGGCAAAGATGTTAGCGAAGACATCCACAGTTCAAACTGTAATACCCGTCCATGTAATCCCCTCAACAGACACACACACACAACACGAACAATATGCACAGTCACACACACCATTTCGCTCTAAAACATCCCTCCCCTCGCAGACTTTTTAAAAGATACTCGTCCTCTCGCTCATGCTCATTTTCTGCCCTCCCTCCTCCCCGCACACACCCTGTCTCGTCCTTAAAGAGTGGCCTGTGTGGTACACTATGGTAATTAAAGTCTGCGGTGATTGGAAATATATCCGCGCACCATATCATTTTAATGCCAGGGCCCTAATATGCCAAGATACTGGCTGTAATTGGATTTTGATTGGTTACTAATGAAGATGCACTTCCTGCGAGACAGACGTGACAAGTCATCTGTTTTAGCCCAGCATCCCGGGAGTGTGCACTCACACACACACACACACACACACATGCGAGCCAACATACACGTGCAGTTATGAAAGCTCACACTCACATGCAGGAACAGTGTAGATATCCACACGTGCACATTTGCAGGCACACAGACACGGAAAGACACGTACACAGGTAACACACAACAACAGCTGCACAGGGTGAATAACTTCTCTGCAAGTTAACAGACACACATCCCTTAAAAAATTAATATGGCTGCCAGCAATTAGCCACTTCACACATCTAGCCTGTGCCGAGCAACGTTCATTTCAACCTCATGAACGGTGCGATAGTGACTCCATTTCACCCTGATCTGGCCCCTGCAAACCTGAGAAAAAATAGGGATCTGGCTTGTTAGCAGCGAGATGCTTCACTGTCTTCGCCAGCTGGTTATTAGTTTTGTGTGCTTTGTTTCTGTTTCGTGCTCAGCAGGTAACGTACGGTGGATTTGTCGGCGCTTGTTTGCTGCAAAAAGTTTGCTGCGTTGATGAGAGCCGTGAAACTTACCTGTGAGGTAAATATCACGTAAAAATAAATAAATAAATAAATAATGACCTAAAACAGGCTCAAAATGAAGCTGCAGCGATATGTTAAGAAATGACCAAAATATACGTGTTGATTTCATTTTCATGCCACATGTGTAAGATGTCTTTGTAAGTTTGCATTTGTTTGTGTAAAACAATGGAAGTGTATTGCAAAAAGCTTTATTTATTTAGATTTATTTAGTTTTATCTCAACATGCACTCCGTTTACCTTCATTCAAAAGTCGACCATGTAGCTGCTTAAAGTGTTTACATGACATTAGTTTACATTATATTCATGTGTTTTTGTCTTCCCATGTGCATGTGATGTTAGGTGGGTTTACACATGTGAAACCTAAAAATACACATGCAGCATGTGGCACAACTATTGTCTTTAAATGCATTCATCTTATGCTAAAACAGCTTTATGAAAGCAGATTAGTCCACCCACACTGCAAAGGCTGGGATTCTCCTGCTTCCTTTCTTTATATGAACGCACAAGTCATGTTTCACTACCTGAACAAAATACCAGTGAGCCAACAGGGGGAAATGTAAAAAATGGCATAAAATGTCACTGTGGTGCCAGAGCTGCTCTCCAGGCAGGTTTTTGTGCACAGAACCAAATGAATGGGGTTTAATGCATCAGGTGTAAGTCTGCTTGCAGCTTTCTTGGAAACCTTTCATCCAAACAACTTCACACTTGACGCTGCACTTCTCTGTGTCATCAGCAAAAGACTCGCCAAGAGTGAGGTCGATCGGATGGACAGTTGTCAAGATAATCAAAGGACAGACAGACACACTCAGACTCCTTGTGTTACACAGAAGGTGAGAAGCAAAACGTTTACTCACAACAAAACCATGATTTTGAAAAAAACTTACATTTGGAGTACACACAGAGGAAGGTTTCAGAAGGAGCAACAACCAAAGCTCGGTGCAGTTTTCCTCCACAGCAGAAAATCTTTTGCTAGCAAACTTTCAACAAGTCCAACAAATCAAATCACTAAACGTGCTCAGATACATTTTCTGTGCCCTGTTTTCATGCGAGAGAAACCTGTACTTTTGGTTGAAATGACTGCTTTGTTAAGGTTAATGGGAACAGGAGACAATCAATGGTCTCCCGTGTTAAAGTCTGACACTTTATTATCATTACTTGCGCTAAATAATTACTACGGCCACCAGAGCACTTTGTCACGGCGTCATTTGGAGGCACTTTGGGAAACGACTGACTGACGCTGCCGTCCTTCTTGGGAGGACAGGCTCAACCTTTCTAATGAGGTTATTGTTATAGCAGGGTCACATTTTCATTTTCCTATCAGGGCTGATTATGTCCAGAACTTAATCAGGACACGGCTTTCAAAACAAGATCTGACAGAGGTGCAGCCCAAAAAAAGAAACCCAAATTTAAAATGTCTAATATTCTCTAGTCTGATGAAGGCTGCAAAACATTACTTAATCCTACATTTTTTTCTTTTATGACTGAAAATGTTGTGACATACTGTACAAAAGTCACCTTAAATTAGCTTTAATATAAATGCTTGTGATTATTGTCTAGCCTTGATTGTCATTTCCAGGCTAAAACACACCTCAACAACTGTGAGTTATTTAATCTTTTAAGTATTTGTTGTGTTAAACCTCTCCAGGTTTATTTCTACTGAGTGGTTCACTGATAGAAACGTATACGCAGGCTGCTGCTCTGCTCCGGTAGCATCCAAAAGCTACTGCAGAATTAGCCAATTATCTGTGCCTTAACGGGAAATTTAAACGTGTCTGCAAATAAATCTCCCCTCCGTCTTTAGTCATTGCTTATTTGTGCCTGCGTGCATGTCTGGGCGTGCATGTGTGTGTGTGTGTGTGTGTGTGTGTGTGTGTACGCGTGTGTTTGCATGTGTGGACGTAAACATGTCTCTCCTGACATCTCATTAAGCATTCATTAAGAAGCCAGAATATCTTCCTAATGCATCAGTTACAAGAATAAATTGGAAGTGCTGTTCAGATTAGGCTAAAAACATCTCTTTCTGCCACATCCTCTCTCTCTCTCTACACAAATGCAAATACATTCATTTTACCCCCCTTACACTCTCTCTCCTGCGCTCGGCGTCTCGAGCAGCGTGCTCTGTCCGTGTCTTTAATCTAACGTCTCATTTAGTCGAGCTAAAACGAGGTCAGAAGCTGATATGAAACTTATTTTTCCGACCCTCCTGTGCTCCCTTCCTCTCTTCCATCCTCACCCTAATTCCTCTTTCCGCTCCTCCTCTTCCTCCCTTTCGTCCCTCCATTTTTTAAATTCCTCTTATCACATAACCTCTGTTATGTCTCTTAAGCTGTCTCGTCCCTTTTTTTTATTAGTTTTATCTTCCTCCCCTTCTATTTTCCTCTTATTTTATCGCCTCCCCTTCAACCATCCATCCCTCTCATATTCTTCTTTTTCATGTCGGATCTGCTTAAATATCATATATATGTGCGTGTGTGTGAATGAACGTCATTTTTGATCAGCACGACTCCTCAGATCTGGACGTGATCTTTGGGCCGATGGTGTCAGACCGTGGGAGGTTGTGTGTGTGTGTGTTTTCGTGCGTAAGTGTGTCTCTGTGCATGTTTGGCGGCGCATAAGGACAATAATCTGTTTAAGCATCTGCGTCTCAGAAGGCCACTAATGATTTCCCACCAGGCCCACACACACACACACACACACACATATGATCAGACAGCCTGGTTAGCTACACACACTTGAGCTAATCTCTCTTGAATTCGAAACACTCATGAGACTGTTCACCACAAAAGAAAAAAAAAGTTGGCATTGAGGCATTGGTTGTTTTTTTAAATGCTGAAAAGGGCTCATTTTAATGCTTCACTGAAAGGTGACCTCTTGACAGTCAATAATGACTTTCCTCTGTAAAAAATCAAAAACAAAGTAAGCACCAGGATATTGTAATAGTGATGGAAAATGTCTTTGAGAAAAATTCACAGTTGGTGGTTGGACATATGAACCGGAGACCTGGCAACGTCCTGGAAATAACATTTTCTCTTATAAATAATCATTTTAACCAAATTTGATTAAAATGTTCATACTGTCCCCTTCTAGGTGGAGGCATCATTTAGTGTGCAGCACACACAATGTTTTCCTACACCGAAGACTGTGGTTAACACCTCGTCTCTTTGAAACACTGAACGTCGATTGTTCTGAGCATGAAACCAATACTGACCCTTATACTGAGAGCAAAACCAGAGTCACACGAAGTCACAAGAGTTTGTTTTGTAGAAGAGTAAAAATAAACTGAAGCTGGCAGTCGATCAAATGAAGTGAAGAAGTTTGATATGTTAGAGTGTTAAAAGCATAATGTGCAGGATCTCTCCTAAAAAACAATCAGCCTCTCAATCTTTTATGATTCAGTCTTGATGAGTCTGATCTCTGCCTGTGTTTTGGACGGAAACCAGTAAATCTGCTCTACCTTTAATATTTGCTAATTAACACTAAAGACAGACATTGCATTAGCTTTGTAGGTTTGTTTCCACACCGAAGCATCGAACAATTTGCCATCCATCTAATTTGCCTCATTGCTTGCGTGGCTAAAACCAATAATTACTTTGGACATAATAAAATGCACTTGTTGCACACAATATGGTGCAGAATGGCATTTAATGCTAACATCAGAAAGAAATTAACTTCATGTACTATTGTATTTTTTTCCCACTTGAAATCATTAAATCGCCCTCAGCCAAGCACACGGTCGCTATTTATAATTTGTCATTAACGTGTGTGTGTGTGACTTTTGCATACTTGTATTTATGAGCAGGTGTTGTGTGCAACAGCAGCGAATGAGTGGGTAGTTTTTTTCTTTTTCAGTATCTCAAATAGAAATTCCACTGAAAAAGTATTTAGACCGTGAAGTAGTAAAACTCTCCACTGGATCCAGCACCAATGAATTTCTTTTAAATGACACGTGGCAGTAAAAATCTCACACTGAAGCCAATACTAATGAATTTTTTTTAGGCATTCAGTGCCATGAAATCAATGACAGCCGGCTCCAATTAACTTTCAGGGGAGCAGGTCTCCTTCAGAATTAAAAGAAAAAAAACTTGTACATGTTGTCATGTCCGCCAAATTGAGAAATAATTCAGATTGAGCACCATCACTCAAGATGATTCACCGTTTCCTTTGAAGTTTGAAGAATGAGGTAAAAGTGAATTGACCCCGGCGCCGTCACCAATGCTAATGACTGTCGTTCTGGTTTAACGGCAGCTCCTCGTGGCCGGGGGAAGACCGAATGTGACTCTTCAAAAAGGTGGAGCAGACACCGAGGCAAATACAGGCCACGCCGTTTTAGGCTGGAAGCTGCAGACAATTAGGTGAGAAGAAGGAGAGGAGGAAGAAAAATTAGGGGGCACCAGAGAAAGAGGAAATGAGGAGTGAAAATTGAAATTAAAAGAAAGGAGGTTAAAGTGAGGAGGGATGAAAATGAAGAAAGAGGGGGAAGAGAGTTTGATTTTTTTTTTCTCGATTTTGGCTCAGTTGAGGTTTAATCTAACCTAATCTGGAGAAGAAGAGGACGGGAGAGTCAGGAAAGTGCAAAAAAGAAGATGAAGTGCGAGACGCAGGTGGGGAGGAGACGAGTGGAGGTGACATTAGCATTTGTATTACCTCATTCTTCTGCCAATGGCACCTTGCTCTCCTCTGCTAAGGTCTGCACATTATCCTGGATTCGCGGCATTATTATTACCAGGGATGGGGAACAATTTCTACCCCTCTATTAGAAACTGATATCTGGTATCCGGCACCAAACAAACACACAATGTTGGGGGGGTGCGAGGATCAGGTCCAATGGAAAATAGCAGGTTTAAAATGAGTCTGGATGAGGAATTCGGAAAGCTATTAAACTCCTGACGACTTATTTTGGATACACACATTTGGGTGCACAGATGTGCACATATGCCACAAACACAGCATAGAATTACACACATGTAGCGCACACACACACATATGCATACGCACACATGAACCTCAGAGGTTTTAGCACTGAAACCCAAATGAAGCACTGATCTGTTTTTAGCCCGGAGAACTTGCTGCAGTAGGTATTTAGCTGCCTCACACTCACAATAAGAACTCATTATACTCAGGACCACAGGGTGTGTGTGTGTGTGTGTGTGAGGGAAAGTGAGTGTGCGTGCGTGTGTGTGTTTCGCCGTCACAAGAAGCCATCACACTGCTTTAATTAGAGGCAGCTCTCTATGTGCTTTAGGAGGTTGTGAGAGAGCAAGAGAGAGACAGGCTAGGCTTTAATCCGTGTGCTCACACACACACTCACACACACACAAAGGCTACACGTGCAGTCACATGGATTTTACATGTAAAATATGACGACCAGACCAGCGAGTGAGAGCAAAGCTACACACACACACACACGCATGCATACAGAAATAGATGATGCCGATGCATAAGTGTGTCGTACAGTGTGTGTGTGTGTGTGTGTGTGTGTGTGTTTACTGTACACACAGACTCTTGGTGCCCTCTAGTTGCATTGAAAGATTTTTTTTTTTTTAAACTCTCTAATGATTATGGCACACGAAGCACGGCTGGTTGTGAAGTCCGCTTCAAGTGTGACCCCCTTTTCCTTTCGAGTGGCGGGTCAAGGTGCTGCGAGATGAAAAAAAAATGTCGAAATGAAGGTAAACAGTTTGACTTTGTGAACATAAAGTGAAGCTTTTTTTCTTTCCTTTTCACCCCTCCTTTCATAGTTTCCACCGTAACACAAATCTACCTCTGAGCGAACGTCATTTCTCCTTTTTTTCTCAACACTTTAAAACATGATCGTCCAGCGGTTGGGAATTTGTGCACAATGATACTGAAGCAGGTACTGAAAAGGAGCCTGCTCTTTGTCTCAGTCTGACCAAAAACCTTTAATTTATATGTAAATGTCCCACTGACACACTGTCCCTGACAGTATATCTGAGGGCATGTGAAGCATCGATAAAAATGATACCAATCTAAAAAAGCATCCGTATAACAAGATATAAACATCTCACATGAAGTAAGTAAGTGATGTTAAGCAATGCAGACGTAAAAAGCCTGATTGTAAAGTTTATCAGAACATTCTCTACATACAATGATTATTAATCTCTCTGTAGATTTAATATGCGTAAAGGGGAGGAATATCACTCTTGTAACAATGGACAACAGAGAGAAAAGTGAAGAAGACACCAAGAAAAGGAGTGATACAAGGTTCTGCTTCCCCAATGTGGGATTAATAAAGTTTGACTTACCTTCAGATTTCGAATTTCTGACATTGTGCAACTCTGGACCGTCAGGCGAAGCTTCTTTGGCTCCTCGTCTGCGCTCATGAGTCGTTCTCCGTGAATGATGACGAGGTTTATTGAACATAACTGTAGCTCTCGGCTCATCAATAGTTAATTCCACGTGGGTAGCTTCAAAGGTAGCTCGAGCATTGGGCCTCATATTGTATATTCTTCATCTGCCGAACCAACGATAGCTTCAAGTGCATGTTCGAGCATCAACTTACATGTTTAACTGCATGTATTGTACAGTATTTACATAAGGAGCCAGTACATATGTACTTACAGGACTCTGCATATGTAATCAAAGCATGTATGTAGAGAATGACACACATGCACAGACAGAGAATGAGGCGCCATTGTGTTTGTGTGTCATTTTCAAACCCAATGTGTCTTCTCTTTGTTTAAATACACAGTTTTTATGTGCAGCTTTCTGTGTCTGTGCATGAACCCTGAGAGCAACAAAAAAAAAAAAGAGACAAATTCCTCGTTCATGTTCACATATTTGGCCTGATTCCTCTGATGGTTCTCTTTACGTTTCCATTAGACGTAGCATGTCTCAAACCATTCTTTCATTGAATATAATGACTAAATACACACATAGCTCACACTGAAGCTTTGATTGTGACACTAATGACCCAGTGCCGAGTCAGTGTTCAAGGGTCAGCGAGGAATCTGCGTTTCCCACATTCCAGGTTTTCACTCCTTTCATTTTCTACCGTCCACACAGCAACAGACTGCAGAGCGTCGTTGGGCGAGAGGAAGCAGGAATTTAAGAGGGAGAGAGAAGCTTTTATCTGTGTCACGGTGCAGAGTAATGTCCAAATTTTGGGGAAGGCTGACGACAGACGTGCGCCACCTCCGTGACAGATGATGCCACCAGCTGCTTCTTTTCCCTCTGCCAACAATAAGCTTCACTTTATCCCACCAACCATGAGCACCCAGCAGCAATTACGACAAGAACAAGTTCCTACGGGTCCTTCAAATTTCTCCTTTAACTTAGCCAAGAAACACATCAAAGTTTCACCAGTTTTATCCTGTTTACAGGATGAGCGTGATGAATGGGGTGATTTTCATTGTCATATTTGGCGATTATTAAGCTAACATCGTGGTCTGATCCTGGCATAACACAGAATTTTCTTCACTACAGCGGCACATCTTGCAATTTTGCAGCTCTGACGTTTTTCTTCTTACATTTCTTTGCAAACAAGCACTCGGCTGATCATTGTGCAAACGCAGGAAAATAGTCAGCTCCTGCATCCCGGGGGTCACGGGGCCGGTGTGTGAGGGGAGCATACTGCAGGACTGTGCACGGCGTAATACTCTGAGATGTGATTCATTAGTTATTCCATGTGCCGTAAGTCCCTTCACTTATTCATATACTGACAAGCTTGGGAGATAATATTCTCCTCTCCTCCCACATCATCATCTATCTTAAGAGAGCTGTAATGTTTACTTCCCCCTAAGGTTTCGCATTAAATTGCTTCCAGTGTATGAAAAAAAAAAAAAGAACAACTTAATTTGTTTTCCAACTCAATGTCATACATGTATAAAGCCTGAAAGACACCATCAGTTCCTCCGCAGCCCTCCTTCAGGTTGTTACCGTAAACAGTGACGAATCAGGGTTAAAGGAGGGGAAATAAACTCTGTGACGCAAAGTTTTCTGCAGCAGGCGTCTTAATCCTTCTCCGTCATTCTCGTATTGACCAAGTCGCCTGTTGAGGTCCTTCTGCTCTGATCTGCCCACATCATTATCCGCCCATTATGCAAGTGTTGCCCCCAACATCGATTAATGATTAAGGACCACACAAGGTAGAAGTTTTATGCAGGAAGATGCAAGCCCACTCCCCTTTTTTTCTCTTTAAAGTGCATCTCAGCATCTAAAGATCAGCATCTGACAGTGTTGATGATGTTATATCAGGTTCAAGCCCTCATACTGCGACTAATTTTATCTAAATGTTATTAGATGAGAAAATGTAAAACGTCTTTATCTCCCTCTAACACTAAAAGTATTGACTGACTTTAGATAAATTCCTCCATAATTCATCAGCTTATTGAGCACATTATGGCAGCCATCACGGACGTAAAAAAGTGCAAAAGCACACAATAACGTCCCCCTCTTGAATAATGAAAAAGATGAAGTGAAAACTTAAGTCAGATCTGCCCCTTATACAGTAGTGTTGGCTTCTTTTATACAATAAATGCAAACTAACCTAGATAGTCGAGTTAAATTAGAGATATTGAGTGAAAACACGTAGATTTCTGTTTATTTAAGTTTTTGTTGGGCAGACAACATAAAAACAGCAATCTAACCATTGTGTCGTAGTAACAATTGATTGACTGTATAATATATATTTAGTTAAATGCTGTTGAAACATTGACTACATGAGGTAAACATTTTAAACCAGGTTCACTCAGGTTATTCTATTTCAGGAGAGTGAGTGTTAATCTCTGTGTCAGGAGGTATTGACTGAGTTCACTGTCAAACTTTCCCTCTTTTGTTCCTCCCACGTCGTCAATGGGTCATTATGAAGCCAGAGACCTGGGATGGAGTGTTTTTTTGGGTGGATGTTCCCTCTAATAGTACAGATATTGAGCGCATTGGGAGGCTAACATTTTCCTCTCCGTTCCTCCCACATCATCAGTTAGCCATTATGAAGGCTGAGTCATTAGCACGCAGACAGATCGTTAATGCAGAGACGGATCGTTAAGAGAGCCCGGCTCTTTGTCCTTATTGAACAGGGAAGTATTATCTTCACACCTGAGTGTTATTCATCTCTGTGACGGTGAATGGGAGAATGGGCTGGATTTATGGACAGGGTGCTCTGAAAAAGCTGCTGTTGTTCTGCGTCTCGTTACGACGATGCCGCGGGGGCATTATTAGGCAGCTGATGTTGCTTATAATATATTCACTGGGTGCTTTACTGGTAAAATTTCAAACTTTGCACCAATTCACACTGCTGGATTTGATTTTTTATGTATAATTCATGCTGTTTGATATGTACTTCCAACTTCTGCTATATGTTTTGCAATGTTTGTATTTTGATGTAATTGCCACCAACCCTGCCATAATATGCTGCCTACACTGCAAACAAATATGATTTGTTGACTAAAGTGAAAAACTTTAAAGAAAACAAACTTAGATGTGAAGTTCAGAAAACTCTGCTTTCATGCTGTATTTAATAATAAAGTTGAAGGATACAAAATGCACCATTGGGAGTCTCAGGTTAAAAAACTTGGATGGATTTTTTACTGGTTACTTACATTTTATTAAAATATTATATTATATTCAAAATAACTGCAAAACAGTGAGCAATAAAGAAAGTTGAACACACCAACACACCAACAAATAAAACATAATTATAAACTTCAAAGTAAATAAGAATTCAAATGAAGTTCACATTAAATAACCTTAAAATATTTAATCCTAGTCAATTTATGTAAAAATTAGCAATATGTGTTTTATGTGATCACTGATAAGTTCGTAAAAGTTAAAGTAAAATAATGTCATTCAATAAGTTCATTTACTCCACTTTGTGAATATTCTGATATTGAGTTGGCTTCACTGCTTGTTGTTGAGCATTTTTATTGTGCTGAATTGGGTATATTTTATTTTGTGGGTATATAACCTACACATGAATGGGCACACGAGCACTTTGAAATGTGATACATCAACACAGCAAAGTCTGCACTTAAACTGACAAAGAGGTAATACAACATTTTCTCTGGCACGTCATCAAACAGTAAATGTTACAACCTCAACAATGGCAGGATTTCCTTTAAACTTAATGTGCTGTTTCATATAATATTTTCCTTCTGTCCATTCCTGTTACATGCAGCATATGTGTGCACATGATTAGGTAAGTGAGGGACAAGTAGTTTTGCTTCAAACCATATTTTTCCTGAAGTGTTTCCCGAGTCTCTGAGAGCTGCGGACAGAAACCCTGCAGGGCCTGAAGTTTTCCCAGCCAGCTGAATTTGCTGTAATGTGAAATGGGATCAATATGGTTACCATGCAGCAAAAAAAAGAAAAAGAAAAAGATTCAGGCACTCACTTTGGGGTCATTTCATTCCCCGTCCAGTTTACTCTTTCTCTTATTAAGAAGCAAAAGATAGTGGTGGGTTGGGTTTGGCATATTATATTATTTATATTTCTCCACTTACACACACATACTAATCATTAACCCCATCAACGGTGGACCCACATTGAACACGCACCAACCACGGACCTTAGTTTTGAAAAGAAAAACGTAACAGCACATTTTATTTAAAGGTATTCTTTTAAAAATATTAATGCAAATAAGCTTAATTATTTTTTACCGTGAAGCGAGTTGCAACCTGCAAAGAAATCGTGTCTTTAAAAAAGTACAAGAAAAACATCTTTCTGCAACACAAATGTTCAGTTCACAGCCAAATAAGCTTTAAATAAACTATGGTTAACATGTAAATAATTATTTACAGGCACTTCAGAATCACATAAAATATACAGTATTATTTTTTTATTCAGCTTTTACTCACACAAAGCTCACACCAGTTGTCATCTTTCATTAGCAGTAATCAACTTGTTATGTTTTTATATGTCACTACTTTGAAATGTGTGGGATGGTGTATATTTGGAGTATATTTGAAATATGACTATTTTCATCCTTTGATTGATATCTAATCATACTATTTTTTAATAATCTAACTTTAGGAGTTAGGAGAAGAACCTTTCTGTCATTTCAGGCTGTTTTGAATCGTGTTTTGATGAAAGTTTCATGTGGTCATTTAAGTATCTTCAGAGCTTTGATTTGAAATTAATTTATGAGAACTTTCTCCATAAAACAACATGATATCGTTCCTTTTCAAACATTTAATCTTCAGCTTTAATGTCACATACAAAAATACCACAAAAACATGAA